>JACRUU010000012.1:23335377-23407877 GCA_030449085.1 Kryptopterus vitreolus
TGTTGGAAGTTACAGACAGACAGACAGATAGATAGTTGCAAACAGACAGACAGGTCAAAAGTTAAAGACAGACACAAACGTTTCAACCAGACAGACAGATCTGTTGAAAGTTACAGACAGACAGTTGCAGACAGACAGAAAGCTACAGACAGACAGACAGATAAATAAAAAGTTTTCAAACAGACAGACAGATATAAAGATATGTTGAAAGTTACAGACAGACAGACAGATAGATAGATAGATAGATAGATAGATAGATAGATAGATAGATAGATAGACATAAAGATCTGTTGGAAGTTACAGATAGACAGATAGACAGTTGCAAACAGACAGACAGGTCAAAAGTTAAAGACAGACACAAACGTTTCAACCAGACAGACAGAGAGACAGACAGATATAAAGATCTGTTGAAAGTTACAGGCACACAGACAGACAGAAAGCTACAGACAGACAGAAAGTTGCAGACAGACAGAAAGTTGCAGACAGACAGACAGAAAGACAGAAAGTTGCAGACAGACAGACAGAAAGTTGCAGACAGACAGACAGAAAGTTCAAGTTGCAGACAGACAGAAAGTTACAGACAGACAGATAGTTGCAAACAGACAGACAGAAAGTTGCAGACAGACAGAAAGTTGCAGACAGACAGAAAGTTACAGACAGACAGATAGTTGCAAACAGACAGACAGAAAGTTGCAGACAGACAGAAAGTTGCAGACAGACAGAAAGTTGCAGACAGACAGACAGAAAGTTGCAGACAGACAGACGTTTTGGTAAGACAGTGAAAACTCACCGTGAGCGCGAGGACACTGTGCACTCACCCGCACCGCGCGAGCTTTTGAGCGCAGCCTTACGCGCCACCCACCGCGTGAAGAAAGGAAACCTGAGAGAGAGAGAGAGAGAGAGAGAGAGAGAGAGAGAGAGAGAGAGTGAGAGAGAGAGAGAGAGAGAGAGGAGGAGGAGGAGAGGAAGAGAGAGGAGAGTTCGAGAGAGAGAGAGAGAGAGAGTTTTATATTCCTTGACTGAGTTTTACGCGCCATTCTGCACTACAGTGTCTGTCTTTGTCCATTCAATTCAATTCAACTTTATTTGTACAGAGATTTGAACAGTGTTTATTGTCCCGCTACACTTTACAGAGATAAATAGATATAAAATGTGATGACAGTAAGTGTAAATATAACCCTATAAATTGAGTCAGTTTGTGACAAGAACAACAAACAAACAAACAAATCCCCGAGATGGTGTGAGGAAGAAACCTCGAGAGGAACCTGAATTATAATGGAACCCACACTTACTGAATGAATGCATGAATGATAGATAGATAGATAGATAGATAGATAGATAGATAGATAGATAGATATGTTGAAAGTTACAGACAGACAGACATTATGTTGAAAGTTAGAAACAGACAGACAGGTAGACAGACATACATACAGACAGATGGCTATATAGATGGATAGACAAATAGATAGATAGATAGATAGATAGATAGATAGATAGATAGATAGATAGATAGATAGATAGATAGATATGTTCAAAGTTACAGATAGGCATACAGACATATAGACAGACAAATAGACAGATAGACAGATAGATAGATAGATAGATAGATAGATAGATAGATAGATAGATAGATAGATAGATAGATAGATAGATAGATAGATAGATAGAGATATGTTCAAAGTTACAGATAGGCAGACAGACAGATAGATAGATAGATAGATATGTTCAAAGTTACAGATAGGCAGACAGACAGACAGACAGATAGGTAGGTATGTTGAAAGTTACAGACAGACAGACAGACAGACAAATAGACAGATAGATAGATAGATAGATAGATAGATAGATAGATAGATAGATAGATAGATAGATAGATAGATATATAGATAGACAGATAGATAGATAGACATGTTCAAAGTTACAGATAGGCAGGCAGGCAGAAAGACAGACAGACAGATAGATAGATAGATAGATAGATATGTTCAAAGTTACAGACAGACAGACAAATAGATAGATAGGTATATTGAAAGTTACAGACAGACAGACAGACAGATGAATAGATAGATAGATAGATAGATAGATAGATAGATAGTTACAGACAGACAGACAGACAGACAGATAGATAGATGAATAGATAGACAGATAGATAGATAGATAGATAGATATACAGATATATAGACAGACAGATAGATCTTTTAAAACAATCGTGTTTGTATATCAGATATTTCTCCGGCCATGTTTGATACCATTGAAATCCTTATTTCATTACGAACATCAAGATTACATCAAAAATATGATCTAATTATTGAAAATAAGCTTTATAGTGAATGCTATGATTTACCTTTCCTCGTTCTCACCTCCAACCCCACATTTACATTCTCGGACCCCTCCGGTCTGCACAGGAGACCTCTCGTATTGGTTCTCAACGAGGAACTGGATTTACATTGAGCACTCATTGTGTTTCCTCCACACGCCATGCAAGTGTAAACGAGGCCATTATACAGTAGCAACGAGCATCAGGGACGGATTCTTTACCACGAGCTAGTCTGACCAATGGCTGTGATCGTGACCATTGACTTGGAGGGTGTTTTTGTCATTATGATGTGTATTTTGAACACGCCGGTAATGTTTTGTAGTAAAGTACTTTATAATCCCAGTACGGCGAAAAGCATTGGGTCTCCTGTCATCATACAGTATATTTGGTTCTTCTATGTGGAAACATTACTGAACTAGGTGTCTTACAGGTCTTACAGCTTTATTGTTTACATGCAGTTTTTACACAAATCACCATTGCTGCTCTTGCTGGGGTTTTTTTTGCATATCATTGTGTTTGTCACTATTTTTTACATTCCACTATTTTGCACATTGTATAATCGTCGTTGCTAGTTTGTGTTTTGTCTATTTATCCCGTGCTGACTGATGTGTTTGTCATGCATGGTTTGCACTATGGTTTCACCCCGTGCACTTTCTGTGGTGAGGATAACTTAAGACTAGTCCTCAGCTCCGTGTTCTGTTCTGTAGATCCATGTTGTGTGATATAACTGTTGTTTTATGTCTATGTTATATTCATTCATTCATTCATCTTCTACCGCTATATCCGATCTTCACTTGGGTCACGGGGAGTCTGTGCCTATCTCAGGCGTCTATGGGCATTTAGGCAGGATACACCCTGGATGGAATGCCAACCCATCGCAGGTCACACACACACACACACACACACACACACATTCATACACTAGGGACAATTTTCCAAGGTGCCAATCAACCTACCGTGCATGTTTTTGGACCGGGAGGAAACCGGAGAACCCGGAGAAAAACCCCCTGAGGCACGGGGAGAACAGGCAAACTCCACACACACATGACCGAGACGGGAATCGAACCCGGACCCTGGCGGTGTGAGGCGAACGTGCTAACCACTACGCCACCGTGCCCCTGTTTATGTTATATATTTTTTATTATTATTTATTTAGTGTTGAACAGACATTGCAAGACAGTGGAGGACAAATCTACATCCCGGTACAACTATGTATGTAATAAATAAACAACAACAAAAAAAAACAAACACAAAACAACGAGCCGTAACTATATGCAGTGCATTATTCAATTGAGAAACATTTAAAAAACCTTTTGACAACATTACAGTTGTAAACAGGTTGACCTTGATGGGGAAAACGAAGCAGTAGTGGTAATAGTGGAATATGCAAGAGACCAGTAGATACAATAAACGTGCAAAAAAAGAGAGAAGAACAGTAGAATGCTATGTGGATAGTGTGTACACAGGTGTGAACATACAGTAGCTGGTATGTGTGAACGTATGAAGTTGAAAGTGTGTGTATGTGAGTTCATACAGTTCATACATTTCAAACATACATTACACACAGACACACACACACACATACATATACATATATATATATATATATATATATATATATATATATATATATATATATATATATATATATATATATATCTATGGCACGACTGATGAGCGTAAACAGCAAGGGCACCCCCAGTTCTCTGCACCTTTTACTAACACATTTGTGATGGAATGAATCTCCCTGAGTAAATGATGCATATTATAACAGCAAAACGGGGACCAAATGTAGAAAAGGTCCTTCAAACTGCACACACAAACCTTTGTCACATATACATTACAGCACAGTGAATTGGTTTCGTCGGATATCCCGGCTTGTTTTGGAAGCCGGGGTCAGAGCACGGGGTCAGCACCAGAAAAGCCAGAAGAACAGTAGAATGCTGTAGAAGAACAATAGAGTGTGTGTGTGTGTGTGTGTGAGTCCAGAGTGACAGTTCATACATTTCATACATTTCTTTCATACGTAACATTTCAAACATACGCTACACATGTGTTTGGAGCAGGCTGGCGATACCGGGCTTGAACCCCCGACCTTCCAGAGTAGTCCAGCATCATAACCTCTGAGCCACCACATCCCACATGATTATGCATCCACAAGCGTTTACCCATGCAGCGTATTTATGTTTACGGTATTGAGGCAGACGCCCTTATTCAGAGCGACTTATGTTTTATCTCAGTCATACAACTGTTTAGCAGTGGCATTAAGGGCCTTGCTCAAGGGCCCGGGAGTGGTAGTGTAGTGTGGCTGGGATTTGAACCAATGACCTTTCTAAGCCAAAGCTTATACATGTCAGATATTTGTTATTAATGTATGATATTTGTTATTTCCAGAAACATCTTGGAGGGGGACGGACAGACACGGACACACACACACACACGGAAACACACACACCTGTGTGCATCAATTGAAATCACCCCGGATTGTTATTTTTTTCCTTTGTCAGCATGAAGCTTCTGTTTCTCAAGCCAATATGTTCTTACCAATCTCGGGTTCCAGTGCATGAGGATATCCTGGGTTAAAACACACACACACCTCCTTATCACAAACACACAATCGCTTCTCGGCGCTATATCCCTCAGCAGGGAAGAACCACCCTTGTGAAAAATTACATTGCGCATTGTAGGAAAGCAGTCACTCCCTCCACGGCCAGTCGGGACGGGTCCGAATCAGACACAACCAGGAGAGGCAAAAAGTTCCCTGAGCCGCTTAACGTGTAAAGCTACAGGAGGGGAAAAATACACAGCTCAAGTGTGTGTGTGTGTGTGTATCGAGATGGGAAGAGGTCCTGTTACAGCGCGGCACAGCACGGCTCCTGGCCGATAAATGTGATTGGATGACGGTTATACAGATCCGGCAGACTTTATTTGACACTGTGTTTATACACGTTCTGCAAAGAAATTGCCAGAGGTAAGTGTACAGCTAAAGCATGTAAAGACATTCTAAACAATCCACCAGTTTCTTAAGATTATAGTATGTTTACAGCTTTGGCAGGCGCCTTCATTCAGAGCGACTTACAACTGAGCACTTGAGGGTTAAGGGCCTTGCTCAAGGGCCCACTAGTGGCAGTTATTAGAATAAAAGTGTAAAAAAGGAGCTTCAAACAACAACCAGCACCCTTGTATATTCAAACACATGCATTTGCAATAAAATGTAGAAATGCATTTATCTTTAATATAAATATATATTAATACAAAAAAAAAAAAAATAAAATAATATATGATATATATATATATATATATATATATATAATATATAAAAGATTCTATGTATGTATTCTGGGAGATGGTAGCCCAGTGGTTAAGGTGTTGCTCTCTGGACCAGAAGATCACAGGCACCTCACACCGCCAGGGTCCGGGTTCAATTCCCGTCTTGGCCATGTGTGTGTGGAGTTTGCATGTTCTCCCCGTGCCTCAGGGAGTTTTTTCTCCGGGTTCTCCGGTTTCCCCCCGTTTCCCCCCGGTCCAAAAACATGCACGGTAGGTTGATTGGCACCTTGTGAATGTGTGTGTGTGTGCCCTGCGATGGGTTGGCATTCCATCCAGGGTGTATCCTGCCTTAATGCCCATAGACGCCTGAGATAGACACAGACTCCCCGTGACCCGAGGGAAGATCGGATAAAGCGATAGAAGATGAATGAATGAATGTACACAAGTCCAAATGAAGCTAGTGCACTCCTTGGACCTGTACTCTGTGGTAATGCACGTGCAAAGTCTTTTTTGTAAAATTATGTCATGCCATATGAGGGGTAACAACTTTTTACCCCTCGTATGATCTGCAGTTACCCCTCAGAAATATATTTATAGTTTGTACAGTTGTTGACAGATGTGGGTTGCGAACTCTGCCAAGCACGCTCTCTGACCATCCGATGAGAGGATGTGAAAATGCAAACGTTTGCAGCCTGCTCATGAGGGAGAACATACAAACTACACACACATGGTGGAGGCGGGTATCGACCCCCCCCAACCCTGGAGGTGTGAGGTGAACGTGCTAACCGCAAAGTCACAGTGCACCCCCCCCCTTGTATAAACTTTGGGGAATAATAATTCATGGACAAAAATAAACACACAGCACAGTGAAATTCTTTCTCCGGCGTGTCCGGAACTTGGGGTCGGAGTACAGGGTCAGCCACACACTTCCTCAAAAACCCAACAAAGGCAACTCTGGGGTCTGAACCTCTCCAGTAACCCAGAGCCTTCCTGTCAGAGACACCCCTCCTCCAGTCTCACCATCAGCACTGGGGTTCCTCAGGGATGAGTATCGACCCCTCTCCAGTACTCCCTTTTCGCACCTTCCTTACAGTACCGTACAGTAAGGCATTACGGATGACACCACGTAGGCCTGATCAAAGGCAACGCTGAGGCTTATGGGGGAGGAGATCCGGCACCTAGTTACAGGGTGTGAGGACAATAACCTGGAACTCAATGTCAAGAAGACAAAGATGTTGTTTGTGGATGTTCACACTCACACTTCCATTCACATCAAAGTAGCTGCTGATGAGTGTGTTTCCAGAATATACTAATACATATATGTGTGTGTGTGTGTGTGTGTGGTACATACACACACACACACACACACACACACACACACACACACACACACACACACACACACACACACACACACACACACACACACACACCACACACACACACACACACACACACACACACACACACACACACGTGTCCCACGATCGCGTGTTACATCTCAAGGGTGAGAAGCCCCCCCTGGTGGTGGACAGGAAGAACAGTATGATGGAGAGAATGAGATGGCAATAAGAATCGGAGGTTCGTAAAAATAAATGTTCAGAAACATTAAAAAAAAAAAAAAAAAAAAATCTATAAATATAATAAATAAAAATAAAATAAAATAAATATATATATAGTTACGGTTAGCTATAGTCATGCAATCAGGAAATAACAATAATAATAATAATAATAATAAAGGGGTCTATTCCTGATTTATCAACAGTTGCATTTTTACATTTTAGATAATTTTTTAAAAACGTTATAAATTATATTTCTTAAGCTGTTTATCCGGACATGTTGAATAAGCATTTTGTTCCACATCATACATTTTCATGTCTTACTTAATGATAAATATAATTAAGAGGGCGACAGAATAAAAAAATAGGTCTTGTTAAAACCACCAAAAAAAAAAAAATCCTTTAATTTGATTAAAAGGCTCGGACAGGCAGGGGGTGTATATTCAGAATTAGCACTAGAGTTTTGTTTTTTCCCCTAAAGTGTTTTTTCCGTAAATTTTCCCTTCAAAAAGTAGACCCAAATATGTTCCAGGAAATGGCGACTAAATGAGGAACGGGATTGCTCGATGAGCAGTCATGTATATATGTATACATGTATGTGTGTGTATATATAGTATATATATATATATATATATATATATCTATATATATATATATATAGATATATATATATATATATATATATATATATATAGATATATATATATATATATCTATATATATATATATATATATAGGTATATTTCATATAAAGGTATATTTCAAGATGCTTTTTGCACATTTTTTCTTACAAGTGTCCTACATTTTGATTTCTTGCCTTGGTTTAAAGATGCTGCAGTTGGAAGCAATTACAGGGTTTTTTCTTTGGGTCCTTAAATAATAATAATAATAATAATAATAATACTACGAGATACATAAATAAATACAATTAAAAACACTCACTTGAATGGACCAATCAGGAAGCTTCTCGTCTTATAACTCTATTGCTGCAGACTTGCTGATGTCTTAGAACATCCTGCCTGAATAAAACACCTCTAGAGAAAGAAACGCATGCCTATCTGGGCAAAATTATTAGCCCCCTCATTTCAAATAAAGATTTCACCTTCTTGCCCAAACCGTGAAGAGACGTCCCTGCTCTGTAACCCGATACCGTTCCCGAACCGCGGATCACATGATCTGGACAAAGGAGGAGGAGGAGGAGAAGAGATTTTGTACAAGCGTTTAATCGTGTTAATTGTCATTTGTTCAACAGTACCTCATCTCTCGCCTGTTTCTGTTGGTACATTTACTTATAACAGTGAAGTTAACTGGTCAAGGCCGTTGGCACTCTGCTCTGCTGATTTCCGCCCGCTAATCTGAGACCAGTGTTAACAATTATCCTAAAAGAAATAGTTGGGGAAGGGGAAAAAAAAAAATTTGAGTTTAGAGGTTATCTTAAGGGAAAGCTCAGATCACCAGTTATAATGATTATATAATAATAATAATAATAACGAGTTTGGTGCCAGCATCTGGAACCAAAGCAGATTTTGTTGGTGGACAACAAGATCCTCCACAAGACCAGGGGAACGGAGGAAGCATGTGCAAGCACGACCAATCACGAGGAAGCAAAAGACACAAAGATGCAACCTGCGATTGAAACGGCAGAGATATAACGGGGGAGAAAAAAAAAGTCTCCCGATTGGCTTTTGGGGGGGGGGGGGGGGGGGGGGCAAAAATGTCTCTGACGTGGGGATACAGAGCCAGGATTCAATTCCCAAATAAAATCCCGGCTCAGGGTGATGTCTTTCGGACAAGACCGGCTTTTAGAGGCGATGTGTGGACAAACAAATAGAAAGTGCGGGGGGGGGGGGGGGGCAATGTTGAGTCATTTTGTGTAAAATGTCAGGAGTGTTTTTCTTTCATCAGGATGCATCAATGCTAAGTCTTGAGTGATATAGTGGCTGCGGAAAAGCATGTGCAAACCTGGCCTCAGATCAGCCTGCTCCAATCAAACCAGCACACACACACACACACACACACACACACACACATTATGTACACATGCAAATAGGTAACAAGTGCTGTTTAAAGTCTTGTCTCTGCCCCGTCTTACTTTCTACACACACCTTTTTGCACGCACGCACACCATTAAAAAACAAAACAAAAACAAACAAACAAATAACCTAGCACAAAGCTCCACTTCAGCTGTGCTATCTACCGAGGTCCGTGTTCCTGAACGCCGGCAATCATTTCTTTCTTTCGCTCGGAAATCAAAATCAATGCCGCGTTTCAACCTTTTCTTGTTCCGGTGGAATTCAAGTCCGTTTAAGAGAGCGGAGAGAAAACGTGGATCGGCGCCAGAAGCAACGACGACTACGAAAAAAAAAAAAAGCAAATAATAATAAATCGGCCATTCGTTCCCGAAAAAAAGAACTAAACAAAAATGACATGATTGGAGATGTGCTCATCTTTCTGTCCGTTCCCAGCGCAGAAAAAAAAACCTGTCTCGCTAAAACTTCCCAGTCCAACGGTTTCTCTTTGCAGATTGTTGCGGCGCGGTGGGTTGCGGCGCGGCGTCTCGGGAATGGGGGAGGGGCGTGCTTTAAGGCTGAGCGGGAGGGTGCGAGGAGCCGGACGGAATGGCCGGCTGTCCCGGTGGGGGAGGAGGAGGAGGCTGCTGCTGCGCCCCGGAGTGCGTGTTTGGGGAAGGAGGGGGCGTCGGACGCTTGAACTTATCGGGACTGCTGCTTCTCCGAGGGGACGGCCTCTGTGGAGGGAGGATAATCCATCTTAAATGCACTGGTTCACAAAAAACGCATTCACTGTTACCAAGTGTGTTTAATGAGTAGAAAAGCACATACAGAGACATAAATAAAAATGAAATAAAAGTCTATTATTTTCCTCCGGATTCATAGCATGTTTATTTATTTATTTTTTTAAAACGAGCTTCCAAAGGATTCAAGTTAAAGAAAGAGATGGAAAATTTCCAAAGCTTGGGAAAATTTCAATCTAAAACAAAGAAAACACAAGTATTTATTTTAAAAGTGATCTTAAATCGATTTTTATATTTTGTATTTGTGTTTGTATTTACATTAGGAAGTAATATGGCAATTCACTACACTTAACGGGTTTACGCCTTACGGACGGGTTTATATATATATATATATTATTTTTTATATATATATATAGTATATATATTTTATATTTTTTTTTTTTATCCTTGTATGCATTAAAAACGTAATTTTTTTTTCTTAAAAAGAAACAAATAACGTTCATTTTACCTACCCTGCCCAAGTCCTGCTTTATTTTCTCTCGTAAATATACTCGTATATTACTAATATTATATATATTAGTATATATTACTAGTATATACTAATCGATAGCTACAGCCCTACATTGCACTGCACTGACCTACATTGTGTGGAATGGAAGTGTAATGGGGGGGGGGGGGGGGGGGGGGGGGGATCATGCTAGATATACAAATATAGATACAGTAGTTTGCTTTCACTACGAAACAGACTGAGTGGGTGAAGGTGTTTTCTATTGCGCAACCACATGATGCTGGGTTCCTATTGGCTACATACAGAACTGTCGCTTGCCGATTGGATGGGCTTACTTTCATTATGTTTACATGTCAAGTCCTGGTCCTAAACGCTATTTATTTCTTAATATGAATACAATAATATGCAACAGGATCAAAAATCGGATTACAAAATGATCTTGAATTGAATAATGCAATTCCCAATTTAGCATAATAAAAAAAAAAATGGTTATAATTGTATTTACATAAGAACGTTTATAATGTAATTCGTAACATTCTGGTATGAATACATTCTGGGGGGTAATAAATGTATAAATATAAAACCAATGTTTTTGGTTGAAATCTGTACTGCTATACGATCTGCACATCTCCAAACCAGGCGACAAGTTTCCTTGAGAAGGTACTGCTGAAATGTCAGGGGTGTCCACACTTTCGCACATTGACAGAGCAGGTGGTGTTTTTTTGGGCTTCGCTACATGGGCACACAAGTGTGTGTAGGCTGAGACTGCGTGTTTGAATAACAAATGAACGAGCAGGCCTGAGCATCGGGCCGGAGTCTGACTTCACCGCCGTGTTCATCTGCGCAGGAGGAATATTCCAGCCAAAAATAATAATCCAACAACAATGCCTAAAAATCACCACCAAAGAGAGGGTCTCTTAGCAACCACTCTGTCCCTACAGTCACCCTGTAATCCTGGACTGGTTAAATGTACTAAAGGAGAGAGAAAAAGGGGGAAAAAAGAGCCTTAAAAACATTGTGTGTGTGTGTACCTGAACTCCATGGGAGGGTCCTGGGTGGATGTGCAGTCCTTGGGGGGTGTAGTGCGAGTGTGGCGGTCGGCTCAGTGTAGCCGGGGGTGTGAAGCCCACAGTGTGACTGGCGTACGACAAACCTGCGGCGCCGCGAAAGAAATTCAAACGTCACTTACTTATCAGCATGAAAACACCAAAAACACTCATTTCTGTACTACTATTGATTTCTTTCCACTCGGAAAAGGACGCGGGAGCGGTCCTGGGTTGCCGTGACTACTTACCTGGTGAGATGGGGCGACTGGAAGAGGGGGACGGGGTGTAAGGGGTCGGACTGGACACGGTACGAGCTCTCAGGCCCTGAGCAGACATCTCGTTAAAATACCTACGAGACCCAGAGGGATGGAAAAAAGAGAGGGGGGGGGAATAGACAATGAGGAACAGGAAGAAGAGACTTAATCAGCACATGAAATACATAATTCACAGGAGCGAAACCACACGCAATCTTTGACCCCGTGGGCCACATCCAGCCACTTGGTCCTTTTAATCCGGCCCACCGAATATCGGTATGGAATCGTCCAAATCAAACTAGATCATAATTATGACGGCATTCAATTGACCTTGCCCTGTAATTGCCTGACGCTCCACCAGGTGGCGCATTAGATGTGGTGAGACATTGAGTATTAACATTAATGCCTTTTATGTGTTTATATTTGATATGTACGCATCTGGTGCTGGCCCAGATGTAGATTTTTATTTATGCACGGCAAAAAAGGGGAGGAGACAAATAATTTGCTTTCCATTTATAAGAAGAAAAAAGTTACAGTAAGTAAAAGCTACTTAAATTATGAATAAAGCACGAGTTCTTCTCCGCTGTTGTTGACGAACCTGTTCATATGATCACATGACACACCGCTCCGTGTGAAAATTACTTAAAAAGCAATAATCGGCAGAAAAAAAAATCTTTCGTTACATTAAATACAATATATTTTTTTTAAATCTGCTGATCCATACGGATTAGGGATGCCCCCCCCCCCTTTTTTTTACACCAGTGATAATAATAATGCATTTAATTATACAAGTAGTTTCCCATGACTTACTCTACACAGACACTGCGGAGGAACTTTTTGAACGCACTGTATTTGTATTTTTATTTAATACGGCGATTAAATACAGGTGTTTCGTTTCCCCCGACATTCATGTGCAGAATTTCAGCAATAAAAAGCAGATTTTTATATTTTTGATAAGGCATCACTATTATAATCTCTATTATAATAAATTTTCGGCAGTTAGAATTTCCAACATTTCCCGCAGTTTTTGTCCGATCCTCACGAATCACACCTCATATCGTGCGGCCTGATGGTGTGCTACTACTTTTATAAGGAATCGCCCCGCGGAATTCCGAACCAGGGGCCAAAAAGCAGGGATTTTTTTCTCATAGAAAATGAATGGGACAGAAATTTTGTGCCTCACGGTTCGGCCTGTGAGCGTCCGACATGCACATATGGCAAATCCACTCGTAGGGGGTCCAGAGTGGATCACGATCATATACCTCCGGAACCCCACACCTGTTCGGAATTTCGGGAAATCTGCAACATTCCGGCCCCCTAGAGAATGAATGGGGAAATGTGGTGCTACAATGTTCGGCCCGTGCACATTTGACATATCCACTCGTAGGTGAGATGGAGTAAATCATGGCCGCATGGCATCACATGGCCGCAAACATGAAAAATCTGTGAAAAGGCGAAACTCGGACGTGTCTAAACGCTCGGCACATGGACAGTAGTCGGACGCTGGATAATTTGAAGCAAAAAGTCCGGTTGTTATCTAACACTAACAACAAAAACACATTACTACATTAGAGCTTGGGTCAGAGTTTGTCTGGACCGTTACCTCTCGTCGTCCATCTCCAGACTGCTCTCGCTCTCGCTCAGCTGCCGGCACAGAGCTTCTCTGCGCTCCATCTCGCGCTGTAGCTTCCTCTGCAGCCGCATGTTCTCCTCCCGCATCTGGCGCTCCTCCTCGATGTACTGCGCTCGTTTCTCCGTGTCTGAGGGACGTTTTTTTAAAAACAGTTTATAAAGTCACAACAATACACACGATCCAAATGTTGAACCGGCCGCAGTGTGATTAAGATGAACCTTTGAACCTTTGTAATTTATGGATGAAAAACTAAGAGTGCGCCCCCTAGTGGCTCAGAATATGTTTTCACTCAGCAACCAGCGACAAACATAAGGATGCTGGTTGGGGAAAAACTAGAATGACATCCGAGCCACTACAAAAAACACCAACCTTCTATTAACTGCATCAAAAAATGGAATAAAAGAGGGAAAAATTGCAGAGATCAGAAAGAACAGACTTAGAATAGCCTTTATTTATCACAGACATTACAGCACATATCCCAGCTTGTTTGGAAGTTGGGGTCAGAGCACAGGGTCAGCCATGATACAGCACCCCCTGGAGCACAGAGGGTTAAGGGTCTTGCTCAAGGACCCAAGGGTGGCAGCTTGGCGATAGCGGGACTCGAACCCCCTACGTTCCAACCAGTAATCCAGCGCCTTAAACCACTGAGCTACACAAAAAAAAAAAACCTATTAAGGTTACAAATAAAGAACAAGAGAAGGAGAGAGAAAGAAAGAGAACAAGAGAAAGAAAGAAGTGGAAAAAGGAGTGAAACATGAACTGGAATGAAAGGGGTAGAATAAAGTAAGAAAGGAAAAACAGACGTCGTAAGAAAAGAAGCAAAAAAATAATAAAAAGAGGAAGAAAAAAGTGATGGAAAGATTATTCTAGGAAAAAAGTGATTGCAAGAAAAATGAAAAGAGAAAGAATGGACAGATCAATGAACGACGGATGGAGCGGGGAAAAAATAGATCTAAAGTGCACTGCACTATGACTTTTAGTGTTCTTCCCTATACTGTTTGTGTGTGTGTGTGTGTGTTACTCACGCTGCAGCTCGGTCGTACGCAGACTGCGCTTCAGCCTCTCCACCTCGCTCTTCAGGAAGCGGATGTGCCGCATCATGTTCTCGGGTGAATCGATCTCCATGGAAATGTCCCGGGGGGACGGCGGGGCGGACACCGGCTGGTCCAGTTTTTCCTGCAGAATCCTGACACACACACACACACCAGAAGTCAAAACACACACACCGACCAATCACTTACACTCAATACCCCCCCTCAGGTAATCCCTGCTCACTCACTCCATCCCTAAAATACACTACTGACCAATCATGGCTTGAGATTTCTGTTGAGGGCGGTCCTTACAGGCACACACCCAGAGTATGTATGTATGTATGCACTTCCTAAACTCAATACAGGTCTCCCCATGTGTTATAACCTGACATTCATCTTCGACCAGACTTCATAAACATGACTAATGATGTCCTGGACTCGATTCCCACCTTTTCTCAGCCTCCAGCTTGTCCATGCGCTTCCAAAGGCGGTTGACGAGAGCCTCCTGCTCCTGCTCCAGCGTGTTCTCCAGGTCGATCTTCTCACGACGCAACTACACACACACACACACACACACACACACACACACACACACACACACAAGTGGATGATGCACTGGTTTTGGATCTGACAGTCTCAAGTTCAAATACAGTTACACTAAGGTGCCACTCCTGGGCCCCTGAACAAGGTCCTTAACCCCATAGTAGTTGTATAAGCACATCTCCAAATTGCCACAATTGTTATGGAATGTTAAGTGTAACGGTGTTAAATGTTGACATGGCCTAAAATTTAACCATGCAACGAGTCTCCAGCAGTGTCAGCGAGTAACATGCTACATGTAACAGCGTTACGTAATTAAACGACAACAGTAATTACAGGCACAGAGGAGAAAATGTGAAATTAAACACAGTTATTACAGTTACTTATGAAAATGTTAAAGATTACAAATAGGTTTACGTGTGAACAATTTTACGTAAAATCAGTACTTTAGACGACGGCATGATTTTCAATTGAAACGCGATTTTTGATTTGATTTTTTTTTGAGGGTTTGAAACTTGTTTCTTAGAATGTTAACTTAAAGCGCCACCGAGTGGACAAATGAAAGTAACCAAATATAATCAGTTACTTTACTTTTATAAAGTCATTGAGAAGTTACACTACTTATTACATTTTGAACCTTCCCAACACTGCTCTCCAGTAGTGTTGGGTGTCATTTTAATTTTATCGATTCCCAGTTTCGAGTCCAAACGGTGAACCAATCGCAGAGGTTTAGTCATTCTGGTCGTGAAACCTCGTATGCAACATATTAGTTTATTACTGTAAACACACTTAGCTTTGTCTTCGTTTTTTTCCCCAATCATAGCCACACTTTAGAGCGCTTCCCGCAATCTATCTTGTAAACTGATGTTTAGATTACCACATAAGGTCCTGGAAAATGGATGTTTGGAAGGTCCTGGCAGATTATTGGGTGGAGGTGGGAAGGAGGGGGGGAAAAAAAAAAAAAAAAAAAAAAAAAAAAAAAAAATAATAAAAAATAAATAAATAAAAATGCACCCAGGAATAAGTATAATTTCGATAAGAATTTATTTTATAACAATCTTAAGTATCCAATTCCGGAATCAGAATCGATTTTCGATTCCCAACCCGAGTCTCCGGTGTCTGCACTTTGCCCATCAAGAACGTCTACTTTGTAGTTTAAAGAAACTGAGAATATTTTAATTTAAGGGAAAAAAACATCTGCGAGGAAGAAACCAATCCTTATATATTAGAATAACCAATTCTTGTTTCATGTTACATTAAATGTAACTATAAATGGACAAAAAGGAAATTGTATATAAATGTAATACAAGAGAGGCACGGTGGTTTAGTGGTTAGCACGATCGCCTTACACCGCCAGGGTCCGGGTTCAATTCCCGTCTTGACCATGTGTGTGTGGAGTTTGCATGTTCTCCCCGTGCCTTAGGGGTTTTTCTCCGTGTTCTCCGGTTTCCTCCCCGGTCCAAAAACACGGTAGGTTGATTGGCACCTTGGAAAATTGTCCCTAGTGTGTGTGCCCTGCAATGGGTTGGCATTCCATCCAGGGTGTGTCCTGCCTTAATGCCCATAGACAGCTGAGACAGGCACAGACCCCGTGACCCGAGGGAAGATCGGATATAGCGGTAGAAGATGAATGAATGTAATACAATAACACATTGGGTCGTGCTATTCAAAGAAAATAATCAATTTCAGGGAAGTAGCGGTGTTTGTTTGGTTTTACTCCGACCTTATGGTTAGGGTTACCTGCTCTAAGGTGAGCTGCTTGGTGATGGTGTCGTTCTCCAGCTTCTTGATCTTCTTCATCAACTTGTTCACTTGAAACTCTTGCTCCTGCTCCAAGTGCTGCTCCAACTCAGCCTTCTCATGCTGGAGCTACAAACACACAAAGGAGAAAAATCACTGAACTTCCTACTCGCAGTAAAGTAACTCCCCAAATAAATGGTCCGGCGTTGGTCTGCGGTGCAGTATTCAGTATCCAGGTCACAGGTGATGTGTTTTTTTGAAACACACCCTTCTATATTAGTCTGTTTAAATCCACACCCACAAATCGGAGTGGTGAAATTAGGACTGGTAGTGAAACATGACTCATGGGTAAGCGGACGCACCTCCCTGTCCTTACTGCATCGGTGCTGGTAGCACACATCATTTGTGTTTCTAGATTCTTACACAAACCTTGTGTGCCCACAAATTATGTTCCCTAGGCACGTGTTGACCAAATGTATTTAAAACACAGAGTAGCAAAAAACAACAACAAACTCTTATCTAATAACATATGCACTGTATAAGCTTTACATTATATATATATACAGTCCCTGACAAAAGTCTTGTCGCTTATCTATTTTGTAGAAACACCTGCTATTAACCTTGCTATTATTGACTTTTAATTAATCAATTGGTGTTAGAAATAGCTCGTATGAACAGCTAAAACCCTCCCAAATGATGTTTAATGCACTGAAATAAATTAGTTTCACTGAAAAAAGATTTATCATTTAATCAAAACAGAAAGGTCAAATTTTGGCAAGACAAAAGTTTTGTCGCCTAAACAGAAATTAAACAAATTTACTGCAAATACAAAATATGTCAGCAAATTAAGTAGTGGTGCTGTGAGATCCAAATTTAATATCTTGTATGACTTCCATGAGCTTGAAGGACTGCATCCATGCGGTTTGGCAAGGATTCATACAACTTATTGATGAAGTCATCAGGAATAGCAAAGAAAGCAGTCTTGCAAGCCTCCCAGAGTTCATCAAAATTTTTTGGTTTAGTCTTCCATGCTTCCTCTTTCATCCTACCCCACATATGCTCAATGATGTTCAAGTCTGGTGACTGGGCCGGCCAATCCTGGAGCATCTTGATCTTCTTCGCCCTGAGGAACTTTGATGTGGAGATGGAAGTATGTGATGGAGCACCATCCTGCTGCAGAATTTGGCCTCTTTTATGGTTGGGAATATAAGAGGTAGCTAAGATTTCTTGGTATTTTAGACTATTGATGTTGCCTTCCACCCTGCAGATCTCTCGTACACCCCCATACTGGATGTAACCCCAGACCATGATTTTTCCGCCACCAAACTTCACTGTTTTCTGGGTGAATCTCGGATCCATGCGGGCTCCAGTAGGTCTCCTGCAATATTTGCGGCGACTGTGGTGTAATTCAACAGAAGATTCATCTGAAAAATCCACCTTCTGCCACTTTTCCAGCGTCCATCCTTTTAGCAGGCTGTGGGCCTTGGCAAATGCCACACGGTTTTTCAATCGTCTTTTGTTTAGTGCTGGCTTCTGGGCACTGATTCGACCATGGAGGCCATTTCGAGATAGAATCCGACAAACTGTTCTGGTTGACACGGGGACTTCAGGTGACCAGGTCTCGTGGAGCTCTGCTGCAGTGGAAAATGGGCTGGCCTTGGATTTTCGAGCCAACAAACGGTCCTCTCGAGCAGTTGTCTTGCGGGGTCTGCCTGACCTGGGCTTGTCAAAAACGTCTCCAGTCTCTTCAAATCTTTTTTTTATCCTCTGTACTTGACGCTGAGACACATTGAAGGTGTCTGCCACATCAGCAGTGGATCTGGTCTTCAGCCTCTTGATAATCAACACTTTAGTCTCAGGGTGAATCTTAGGCATGTTTGCAGAGGTCTAGTTGCAGTTGAGGTGAAGGTCTAGTGTACTGGGGTTCTTTTTATACACACCTGAGACCTCAATTGATCCATTATTAGTCACAAGGTGAAGCTCATATGACAAGGCGACAACACTTATGTCTTTGCAAAAATGGACTCAATGGGCTTTACCAAGCTGTGAATATTAGAATACTTTTTGACAGTTTCGTTTTGCACTGAAACATTATTACAAAAGCTGTTGGGATTAAAATGAGTCATTTCTTGTAAAAAAAATCTTGATTAGAAATATATTTCAGCGGCACTTCAGGTCAATTTGTACACAAGCGACAAGACTTTTGTCAGGGACTGTATATATATACAAACCGGATTCCAAAAAAGTTGGGACACTATACAAATCGTGAATAAAAAAAAACTGAATGCAATGATGTGTAGGTGCCAACTTCTAATATTTTATTCAGAATAGAACATAACACACGAAACAAAAGTTTAAACTGAGAAAATGTACCATTTTAAGGGAAAATATGTTGATTCAGAATTTCATGGTGTCAACAAATCCCAAAAAAGTTGGGACAAGTAGCAGTAAGAGGCTGGAAAAAGTAAATTTAAGCATAACGAGGAGCTGGAAGACCAATTAACACAAATTAGGTCAATTGGCAACATGATTGGGTATAAAAAGAGCTTCTCAGAGTGGCAGTGTCTCTCAGAAGCCAAGATGGGTAGAGGATCACCAATTCCCACAATGTTGCGCAGAAAGATAGTGGAGCAATATCAGAAAGGTGTTACCCAGCGAAAAATTGCAAAGACTTTGCATCTATCATCATCAACTGTGCATAACATCATCCAAAGATTCAGAGAATCTGGAACAATCTCTGTGAGAAAGGGTCAAGGCCGTAAAACCATACTGGATGCCCGTGATCTCCGGGCCCTTAAACGACACTGCACCACAAACAGGAATGCTACTGTAAAGGAAATCACAGAATGGGCTCAGGAATACTTCCAGAAACCATTGTCAGTGAACACAATCCACCGTGCCATCCGCCGTTGCCAGCTGAAACTCTACAGTGCAAAGGAGAAGCCATTTCTAAGCAAGATCCACAAGCTCAGGCGTTTACACTGGGCCAGGGATCATTTAAAATGGAGTGTGGCGAAATGGAAGACTGTTCTGTGGTCAGACGAGTCACGATTCGAAGTTCTTTTTGGAAATCTGGGACGCCATGTCATCCGGACCAAAGAGGACAAGGACAACCCAAGTTGTTATCAACGCTCGGTTCAGAAGCCTGCATCTCTGATGGTATGGGGTTGCATGAGTGCGTGTGGCATGGGCAGCTTGCATGTCTGGAAAGGCACCATCAATGCAGAAAAATATATTCAGGTTCTAGAACAACATATGCTCCCATCCAGACGTCATCTTTTTCAGGGAAGACCCTGCATTTTCCAACAAGATAATGCCAGACCACATTCTGCATCAATCACAGCATCATGGCTGCGTAGGAGAAGGATCCGGGTACTGAAATGGCCAGTCTGCAGTCCAGATCTTTCACCTATAGAGAACATTTAGCGTATCATAAAGAGGAAGGTGCGACAAAGAAGGCCCAAGACGATTGAACAGTTAGAGGCCTGTATTAGACAAGAATGAGAGAGCATTCCTATTTCTAAACTGGAGAAACTGGTCTCCTCTGTCCCCAGACGTCTGTTGAGTGTTGTAAAAAGAAGGGGAGATGCCACACAGTGGTAAAAATGTCCTTGTCCCAACTTTTTTGGGATTTGGGATCAAAAACGAACTTTTGATTCGTGTGTTATGTTCTATTCTGAATAAAATATTAGAAGTTGGCACCTACACATCATTGCATTCAGTTTTTATTCACGATTTGTATAGTGTCCCAACTTTTTTGGAATCCGGTTTGTATATATATAGCCTCCGATACGATACCTAGATTAAATATCACGATACCAATACCTAATCAATACTACGGCAAAAAAACAAAACAAAAGAATGAATAATGAAACTTTGTATTTATTAAATTAATAAACACACAATGCTTTATTGTCTGCTGAAACTTAATTAGAACTGTTTAAAAATAAACAGTATTGACATGCCTCACGTTTCATCAGTATGAATGTCAATGTGCATCCTAGAGGGGAAAAAAGAAAACAACACAAGCCACGGACACAATGTGAACAAACTGCCCTCTACAGACCGACACTGGGAACTACAGCCGCAAATACCGATACAAATCAAATCCTCTCGATTTTAATAGCATTTCATGATAGGATTCATGGATGGAGGGCGGAGGCAGACACTTTGTATTAAAATTTTAGTAAAATTAAAAGGGGACAGAAATGTAAAATACGTTTAATATATCATAATGCTATTGGCACTAAGTAAGCTGGGAACTATCTGTATTAAACACACGGATAAGCAAATGTGGTGGTGATTTTAGTCGGGTAATCGAATGTTATTGTGGGTTGTGTAGCAAACCATTGAACAACGTTAACAACACTGGAACCGGACACAAAAGCGGCCTGTTTGTTTATTCCAAATCTAAAAATGGACAAAACCTTAAACCGCGTGGTTAAATATAACGCCAGCATGTTGTGTGGACAGAAGGTCTGGTTGTAGTCCAGGCAGTGTGTCACAACACTCCAAACCACATACGGTGGCGAAAATGACTCATCGATCCCACTCGAATACCCAGCATTCTCTGGGTCAGTGCCGGTCCTTGACAAACGCCGAAGGTGTTTTGACGGACTTCGGATCGCCTGGAATGTGCTCCGTGGCCGAAACATCAATCGATCGCCACTCACCGAAGGCGCTGAGGGAAATCTGATAACGACTTGATCGGACAAGTCAAGTCAGCGCACGCCTTGCACAATTCACACATGTTTACAGAGCGATGTTTAAAGCAGGCGCGAGCTGCAAGAGGAAGAGGCGACGTGGCCGTAACCGTGATCTTATATAAAATGCAAGGGACTAAAGACATGCAGGGGACTAAAGACATGCACAACAAGGGATTAAAGACATGCAAGGGACTAAAGACATGCACAACAAGGGGATTAAAGACATGCAAGGGACTAAAGACATGCACAACACTTACATAAAATGCAAGGGACTAAAGACATGGACAATAATGGAAATGATTGTGCGGTGCATCAGGACCTTCGGTTACTCATCCATCATGCAGCGCTTCGGTAACTAATCTTCAGTCATACACACCCACGGGCCAAGTGGACTCTCCAGTTACCCGCCCTTTCCCAAAACACCCACACCTCCCCCACAACACGTGTCATCCGCTTCGGCTCCAGTGCCGTGTGACTCACTCGCTCCGAGACTCGCAGCACTTGCGCGGAGATTTCAATTTTCTGGAGAACTCGGGCCCAAAAAACACCAGGCACGAACGTTTAGTGACTCATCTCGAGTCGCCGAGAGCGAAAGAGGAAAAGTGCTTCGCTGCACGAGAGCTGACTGAGGATCAGATCCACGCAGGAGAACAGAAGAGTGGCTTTTTAATCGCATCGGAAAAAAGCTTCTAGCGCGAGGAAATGATGCGAAAAATAAAGCGCACGCCGATCAGGCGGGACACCGTGATTACCTGTGAGTGGGCGGGACTTATGAGACAATTTCATATCCTCAAAGCGGATGTTAGAGACAGGACAAAAAACGTCTTTGTGACGTCTAGACGACTGTGTCCCGGACCGCAGCGGTCACTATTTCAGCTGTGCGACAGTGGGGAAAAATGTGTCCATTATTTCTACCCGTTTTCTACCTGTATTTGGTATTTTAGGGTTTGCGGCTGTAATGTTTATCCCGCAGCGCCACACACACGCGTTACTGTTTGTTACTGTTAACGTGTTACTGTTTGAGGTGCTGTAATAAACGAGTCGTGCTGCTTCCTTTATTTGCCATAAACTTTAGATAAACGTTACAGCGGGGTTTTGGGTTGTTGAACGTCTGAAGTTGCAAACCCGAACCATTTCCATACGACTGATGAAACTTCGTATTTCTCAACTGTAATGCGAGGCGGGAGGTGGAGAACTACGGAAGCTCGCTGGGCCAAACCTAGGTGAAATCATAAAAATCAATTTTTCCAACATCGGCATCATAAACTCAAATTAATCAATAATGACGATTAATCTCCCAGCTCTAGTCAGGATCTTTTAAAAGTGCTCCAAGGAAGGAACAATGGTGACCCGAAGACAAGCTCATGCACATCACATTGCTGAAGAGATGAATGCTGTCAATGCAATAAAAAAGGGAAGGGAGGGGCGAAAATGAAGGCAGATGTTCATAATGTTATGCCTGGTCGATGCATAATCATTTAAAAGTATCCAGGCGGAACCTTTGGAACTGTATTATTAATTAGCCTGGTTGGGAAGTGAGATGTTGAAAGACAAAGTACAAAAAAAGAAAAAAAGCCACAGACAGAGAGAAAGCCACATGAAAAAACACAGTAACACAAGTAGAAAGTCACATGAGAGATGCGAGAGCGTGATAGAGGGAGATTCATAGAAACAAATATGGGGAAAGAGAGCGAATGATGGTGACTGGTAGACTGTGTGTGTATATGTATGTATGTATGTATGTATGTATGTATGTATGTATATGTGTATATAATATCTACGTATGGTATATATATATATATATATATATATACATCATCACATATACACACACACACACACACACACACACACACACACATATATATATATATATGATATATATCATATATATATATATCACATTATATATATTTAATATTTATTATTATATAATACATCACATATCATCATACATCATATATATATATATATATACATATATATATATCTATATATATATATATATATATATACATATATATATATATATATATATATATATACCCCCTATATATATATATATATATATATATATATATATACACACACATACATATATACACATACATATACATACATATATATATATATATATATATATATATATATATATATATATATATATAGATATATATATAATATATATATATATATATATCTATATCTATATAGATATAGAGAGAGAGAGAGAGAGAGAGAGAGAGAGATGTGTGCATTACAGCTACACTCTCAGTGGGAGTATGCAGGAGTTGGCTCATCCCTAATGGGGGAAAATCGGACGTCCAATCCGGAGTTCTGTTGTATAAAAGCTAGAAAGCGCTGATGGGAGCTGTGTGTACAAATTACCTGCATGAGTTTGCGGGACAGATCATTAGTAAGAAACTCCTCCTCTTTCTCGTAGTTCACGGCGAGCGTCTCCTTCTCTTTCTGTAGAGCCTGGATCTTCTTAAACAGGGTGTTGGAGATGAACTCCTCCTCTTGCTCCGCCCGGGCTTGCTGCACACAACAGACACACACACACACAAAAAAAAACCCAAAACATTAATTCATAGGTTAAAGCTGCGATTTTCAGATTGAGAGCGAGAAAACAATACACTAAAGAAATCAATAGGACCTGGACCGGAAAAGGAAGTATAGCGATCGATGAGTGTGTGGACGTTATGCAAAAAAAAATGGTTGGCAAGGTTAAATTTTTGATTTGTGTATGTAAAATGGTGTGACACACACACCCTGGGCTGGGAACTATGGATTTATACGCTTTGCACCTGATCCTGATGGGAAGGACTTTGGTGTGGTAATGTACATAAAAACGCTGCTACTCTCAGTCCTACATAATATCCCAGATTAGAATCATGTTGTATTCGGCATCCCAAAGGTACCAGATTTCAGATTCTGATTTTATCGGCACACACACACAGTACGACACGCAGTGAAATGTTTTTTGACGACCGTCCAGCATGTAAGCATAATTTTAATATATAAATAATGTGGATAAGGAAGAATTATATATATATATATATATATATATATATATATTTTTATACTTTATTTTTATATGTTTATATGGATGATATATACCTCTCTCTCTCTCTCTATATATATATATATATATATATATATATATATATATATATATAACAACATATTATAAATGTATATAAATAAATGAGAGAGAGATATACATTATCCATATAAACATATAAAAATAAAGTATAAAAAATATAAAAATAAAAAAACATGTGTAAGGTGTTCGAATCTACCTAAATGGCCTACAATTTCCAGGAGCATGTGTTTATGTTTTATTTTTTTTAGCTAGGACTAATGAGTTTGGTGACTAATATTTGTAAAACATTTTTAACACAATTTTTGATTATATAAACACACACTTATAGTTATCGATTAATTATAATTATCGATTAATTCGAGTTTATGGTGACGTTTCCGATTTCACTTTGGTTTGGCATATTATACATTTGATTACTACTAATAAAGGTATTTCTTTTTATTAAAACATCTTTAGCACA
Organism: Kryptopterus vitreolus; assembly: GCA_030449085.1. NCBI lineage: Eukaryota > Metazoa > Chordata > Actinopteri > Siluriformes > Siluridae > Kryptopterus > Kryptopterus vitreolus. The sequence continues at coordinate 23,360,294 of JACRUU010000012.1, forward strand.
CATTGTGCTTCCGTAGTTCGGTTTGAGTAAGAACTACATATGGCTGTCAACGTCAAGGGTCCGAATACTTTCGTCCATATAATACGAGCTTCATATTAGGGAAGGGGTGTAGCTCAGTGGTTTAAGGCGATGGGCTACTGATCGGAAGGTTGGGGGTTCGAGTCCCGGTATCGCCAAGCTGGGTCCTAGAGCAAGGCCCTTAACCCTATGTGCTCCGGAAGTGCCGATCCCGTCCTATCACCCCAGCTTCCAAAACAGGCGGGTATACGCGAAGAAACAATTCCACTGTGCTGTAATGTACATGTGACGATTACAGGCAATTCTATTATTATATCAAAGCGTTAAATATCGGTCGAGCGTGACAACACGGCATACAAAGCATTCTTGTGCCTTCAAGTGTGCGAAATCAAATCAAACTAAACACTAATCGAGACATTCGACGTCAAATCCAGTTGGCTGCTGGTGCTCCGAGGAACTCGAACACGCTCCGCAGAAAACTTGAGGGAATATTTCCCGTTGGTGTGAGCAGTCTGGAAATGACTTACGCTTAACGATAACGTTCCCTTTTGTCTCTGTGACTGCTAGTAAATGATTAATCGCACTGGATCGAGCATAAAAACACCACACGGAAACAAAAAAAAAAACCCTCCATTTTAATTAATTCGTTTATTTGGGGAGGTGTGTAGCCCAGTGATTAAGGCGTTGGCCTCTGGACTGGAAGATCTAGGGTTCAAACCCCACCGCCACCAAGCTGCCACTAGTGGGCCCTTGAGCAAGGCCCTTAACCCTCAATTACTCAGTTGCTCTGGATAAGGGCGTCTGCCAAATGATGTAAATGTATTTGCACCGATCCTACAGCAAACAGGTTCTTACACCAAGGCAGCAATAAACAGAATAACACTGATCAACACCAACATCCGGTAAGAAAGGTTAAAAAAAAGTGTTATAAATAAATAAATATAGAAATGTATGCATAAACCTCCACTTGACCAACTTGGAACATCGTATAATTTGTATTACAGCTCTATATAAGGCTCTCTTTAACAGATACAATAGTTTTTATTTGTCACATATCCATTACAGTTTGTTTTTAAGACGGGGGTTAGAGCTCAGGGGTCGGCCATGATACGGCGCCCCCTGGAGCACGGAGGGTTAAGGGCCTTGCTCATGGACACAACGATGCTTGTGTCACCAAGCATCATGTTCGCCCACTCGCCCAGCGCTTAGATTCTTCTCTCTTTGTACGATGGGAAATGAGATGCAAAGTTATATACGAGGATACGTACAAATGTTTTGACACGCGCAGGAGAAGGCTGCACGCACAGTCACACGAACGCACCAACCATCATCAGTCACAGATCCCAAACAACACACACCTGCCTGTGCAGTCCTGTGTCTTGATAATTTATGTTGTCTGGTCCTGGGGGAAAGGCATTGTTTCACTGTATACTGCATTGTATTTCGGCGAAATGACAATAAAGCCAACAAAATGGCACATCTGGTATTCTGATGTCACCGCCATGCACCGAGCCGTCACCCCATCGCTGACGGTGTATGACGCGACAGAACAGAAGACTTCAAAAGACGCATTCCAGATGTAGCAGGAATTCTGGGATGGACTGTTTTGAAGGTGGTAGTGTGAAAATGTAGAGAAATAAAGTATTTCCATGCAAACAGAGCTAGTTTGTTTATACCACCTCAAGTGTAATAGGGAAAATTTGTTTATATTGCAACTGCAAGTTTAATTTGGGGTCGATCTCAGCATCCGATTCGGACGTCCCCTGGACGCCGTGAACAAGCAAGGTGGAGACGCTGAGGTTTTTCTATATGCATAGGAGAATAACACTGATCAACACTAACATCCGGTATGAAAGGTGGAAAAAAAAAACATGTCATAAATAAATACATATAGAAACGTATGCATAAACCTCCACTTGACCAACTTGTGACATTGTATAATTTGTATTACAACTCTATTGGGCTCTGTTTAACAGATAGAATAGCCTTTATTTGTTTATATTCTATATGCATCCTGCTGAACATGATCGGAAGTCACATTTCACAACTTTTAAATTGTGACATCACCTGCATGCTAAGAGAAACGTCTCTGTTGACGTGTATACAAGCATCTAATAATCCATTTCTAAAAAGACTGATGATCTACAAGCCTTGTCCTTTAGTCACACTTTTTGGACTTGGCACGGGTCTGCCTGGATGTTTTCACTGTGTTAACATATTAGCTAGACGGCATGTTCTACAGTTCTACGGTGGAAACTAATTATTCCTCCGTTGTTTGGTATGATATTAGGAGTTTCGGTCATTTGGGGAAAAAAACAGGTAAACAATAAAGGGTGGCATATATTCTGAAACTTCTAATTATTATTATATTGGGAACTCTTCTGTAGTTGATCAAGCTAATCAGTAAGTAAAAGTTTTTGGTGTAAATATACACTTGTGATTATTTTTATTTATTTGTTGTCCTTTCTAAACTCTGAAATGCCTATTCTGTACATAATTGACATGCACGATAATGTCTTGGGGACCAATACCTTTTTTTTTTAATCTTTGGGTGTCAGGGTAAAAAATGTTTGTCTCCTGTATTTATTATTATATAAGACTGGTGATACTATAATCCAGACCTGTTCAGAAGGTCATGGGTTCAAATCCCCTCATCAAAAACATTGGGCCATTGAGCAAATCCCTTAGCCTTTATAACAGGTCATAACAGATAACTGTGTATGTCTGCTAAATGCCATAAATGTAAAAACATCAGGGACCCCAATTCTGTCCAAACACTACAAATAAATATGCAAAAAAAAAAAGCTCTTATCATACAAATCTGTCAATCCTGATTCGCTCTTGAATACAATCCCAACCTCCCTGTCTCAAACTAATCCCGTCTACACATGCAATAACGAACTGCACTGGTTTAATCAGCCAAAACTAATTAAAAACTAATTATCCCACTATTGCAAAAGTTAAAATACTCCCAAAACACATCGCATTACCATTTCAGGATGACATTCGCATTTTCTTCCCTATTATTTTATCATCCCATGAAAGCCTTAACCATCAACCACGTTGCCAGATTGGGAAATAAGGGACTCCTCGATAATATCTCAATCACATGTCCCTCTTAAGAGGTGAACGGCTAACAATCTGGCAACCCGGATTGCATTACCCCAGCTAACATAACACGCTATCAAGAAAAACACAATTATACTGGTATATTTACAAATCCGTACTCACAACACAACACGTGCATAGAATACATCCATGTACAAATACAATATATAAAATGTAAATAAATAACATAATAAAAATCCTGAAACGATAACTAATTGGCACGTGAGGTGCTGGCTAATATAGAAGCTAACAACAGAATGGGTTTAATGATGGTTTCGAGATTGACGTGTGTTAATAAAAGAAATAACTTTACTGATATTAATCTAATGCATAATAAAGGGAATGACATTTAGTAAGAGAGTACAAACAGTGTGTTTTGTGGATATTGGGCGTATATTGGTGTATCGGGAGGGCATTAATAAATACAAACAAAATGGCGCTGTAGGTGCGAAAGGAACTAAGATGCGATATAAATAAACACGTGTTTAAAAGGTGTGAACTCGGGTTTGGGGGACTCACGATGGTAACACTGGCCCTGCGCAGGTCGCGGTTCTCCTCCTGCAGACATTTGCACTTGAGCCTGAGAGTCTCCAGCTCGATCTTTAGCACTTTGTTCTCCTGCTGCAGTGACGCCAGCCGGTTCGTCAGCTCCTCCAGGCGAAACGCCGAGATAAACACGCCCTGCTTGCCGTCCCGGCCCGCTGCCGGAGCGGCGGCAGCGGCTGTGGTGGTAGAGGATGAGGACGAAAGCGGCGTGGCCGAGCTACTGCTCCCCGCACCATCCGTATCGCTCTCGCTGGCACTGTCCGCCATGACTGCACCCCGAGCACTGAGTCCACACTGCACAGCCAGAGAGCGCCAGGACGGCAAAAGCCCCGCCCCCTCACCCACGATTGGTTTGTGCGCCCACCACATCAATCACGATTGGTTATCCCCCCCCCCCCAACCCGCCTCCTGTCTTGGCTTGTCCTGTCCTGTCGTGCCTTGCCACACTTCCGGATTGTACCATCTTGGCTGCACAGGGGAAACATTGGCACCTTTCAAAAGAATGATCGAGAACTCTTGTAGAAAATATATCATTAAATTATTTATTTTTAAATCATTAATTTCAATTAATTTTTCACTCTTAAATCTTATATTTCTATATATAAAAACACCCCCCCCATCCCAAGTTAAATGATCTAATTCCTCTTTTAAATATTTGGCCATCATTTTCTAATTTAGTTTGCAAAATGGTTTTATTTATTTTGGTTAAAAAATTTATTTTTTAACGCTACTACCTATGCATATATATATATATATATATATATATAGATATAGAGAGAGAGAGAGAGAGAGAGAGAGAGAGAGAGAGAGAGAGAGAGAGAGAGAGAGAGAGAGAGAGAGAGAGTGTGTGTGTTGCATCCTATTAACCAATCAGAGCGCAGAATAAGTTACGCCGAACACAAATCATGAATCAAAGGGCGGGACTTGACGAAGCAAAAAAGTTGGACCAGATGATATCGCGGGTTCAAACCCCACCACCACCACCACCAAGCTGCCACTAGTGGGCCCCTTGAGCAAGGCCCTTAAACCCTCAATTGCTCAGTTGTAAGTCGCTCTGGATAAGGGCGTCTGCCAAATGCTGTAAATGTAAAGAAAAAAGTATGGGCGAGTTCGTTAGAGCGCCCCCTAATGGGAAATGCTCACAACATACGTGAACAGCAGTGGATTAGACAGAGATACAGATACGATTAGAAACGTTTTGTTAGGAAATGTAAAATCTAAAATACCTATTGGAATGTATTTATAACAAATGTAAGCTTGTAGGCATCTGTTAACTTTGATAAAGCACATTAGTAGGTCAGAACTGAGATTGCACTATATTGTTTACTACGCAAAATATCGATATTGGCTTGGATTGAAATGAAATGTTGGTCAAACACTATAAAAAATGTCAAAAACAAAGGTGAAGTCAAAGGAATTGTAAGGTTATGTTAAATTCTATCAGAAACCGGAATAAATTATTATTATTATTATTATTATTATTATTATTATTATTATTATTGGGCACGGTGGTTTAGTGGTTAGCACGTTCGCCTCACACCGTCTCCCATCTCGGCCATGTGTGTGTGTGTGGAGTTTGCATGTTCTCCCCGTGCCTCAGGGGGTTTTTTTTCTCCGGGTTCTCCGGTTTCCTCCCCCGGTCCAAAAACATGCACGGTAGGTTGATTGGCACCTTGGAAAATTGTCCCTAGTGTGTGATGAATGTGTGTGTGAGTGTGTGTGTGTGTGTGTGTGTCCTGCGATGGGTTGGCATTCCATCCAGGGTGTATCCTGCCTTAATACCCATAGACGCCTGAGATAGGCACAGGCTCCCTGTGACCCGAGGGAAGATCGGATACAGCGGTAGAAGATGAATTATTATTATTATTATTATTATTATTATTATTATTATTATTATTATTATTTATTAATATCTTGGCTTGTGCTGTGCTCAAAGCACTTATGGTGTGAACACTGGTCATGATGCATGATGGCCATCTCAGGACACCATGCACACACAACTGCACACATTCTGACTCCCATTCTCAATTACAGGCCATTTATTTACTTAATATTAATATATTAATATTAATAATAAATATTAATTTATTAATATTAAACACAACACAACCCCGTCAACACAACCGCCCTAGTAAAATAGATGCAATGATGAGATATCGCCACAAGAGAGCGGTATTGCACAGTATTGTACCTAAAGCGTGTTCAAAAAAGTTTGAAAACAGTTATATCACAATTATGGAATACTAAAGTATTATGATGTTGTGGAACAAATAACATCAGCCGAGAAGATAGTGGATGTTGTGTGGATGGTGTGTTTTCACACTGCAACAGACTTTTTGTATAAAGCATAAACTCTACAGTAATGGTCATCAGGGCTGTAAACAAACGTAAACAGTTTAGCACTTAAATGTCCATTAGTGAACAGTTTAGCGGATGAATATTCGGCGTCAAGCAGATGAGGATGGAACACCTTCCGGATTTTCCCCCCATATAACATCTCAGGGAGTTTTTCCCTCACCGCCATCACCTCTGGTTTATTCGGGACAAACCTATAGGGACTCATATATTCTAATAATAGTAATAATAACACTAATAACATGTACATTCTCACAAGGGAGCTCCATGGCTGGTTAAGCATCCTAAATCACATTTAATTTATTAAGCACATAATCTTGGATTTGTTTTCTGACCGACATTAGCTGTAGTGTTTGGTTTATATATGGAGGTGTATTCTTACAGAAATATATATATATATATATATATATATATATATATATATATATATATATATATATATATATATATATATTTTTTTTTTTTTACCTTATTTTTATATTTATTGTTTTTTTCGACTTTCGTTGGGACGCTTGTGAAAAGCATGTCACTGTATGTCGTTACGCTGAGTGTAAGTGTATGTGTATGTGTCAAATACAATTTTTAACGCGAATTTGAGAATGTATCTTAATAGCATTTTATGTTGGTCTTGAGTTCAAATCACAGATAATCCATGTTGCCCACTTTTGGGCCCCTGTGTAAGGCCCTTAACACTATAGCTGCTCAACGAGACTAGAGAAAATGTAAGTTGTGCGGGATTAGAACGCACATATAATATAAATGCATCATTGAAATAATAATAATAATAATAATAATAATAATAATAAAATAATATTAGAAGAGCCTTTATTTGTCACATATACATTACAGCACAGTGAAATTCTTTTCTTTGCATATCCCAGCGTGTTTGGAAATTTCGGGTCAGAGCGCAGGGTCAGCCATGATACGGCGCCCCCTAGAGCACAGAAGGGTTAAGGGTCTTGCTCAAAAGACCCAAGAGTGGCAGCTTGGCGATACCGGGGCTCGAACCCTCGAACTTTCCGATCGGTAGTCCAGTGCCTTAAACCACTGAGCCACACCCCCTCCCTCATTCTGTTTATTTTTTTTATTTATAAAACAAGGCTGTGGAGATGCCGTCGATTGAACCTGGAGCCTCGTATTATAATAAATAATAATAATGATGAATGATGATGATGATGATGATGATGATGATGAGATGATGATGATGATGATGATGATGATGATAATAATAATAATAATGATGATCATAATAACGATAATAATAATAATAATAATAATAATAATAATAATAATAATAATGATAATAATAATAATAATAGTGATAATAATAATAACAACAAGGGGAATAAGAATAAGAATAAGATTAATAATGATAATAATAACAACAACAAGGGAATAATAATAAGAATAATAACAACAAGGGGAATAAGAAAAAGAACAAGAGGAATAATAATAAGAGGAATAATAATAATAATAATAATAATAATAATAACAATAACAAGGGGAATAATAATAATAATAAGAAGAAGAGGAACAAGGGGAATAATAATAATAATAATAAGAGGAAGAATAAGATAAATACTACTACTACTACTAATAAAATGTTTATTACTACTGCTACTACTAATAATAAAATCTAAAACCTGGATACAGTTAAGAAAAAAAAACAAATAATGACACGTCCATCTATGTAATCACTCCTGTGGCTGGGGTGCATCATTTTTATTGTTGTTTATACGATGAAAATAATCATTAAATAAAAAACACAAACAAATAAGTACATCTAAGTGAGAAGAAATATACCGCATTGAATCTGTTTGATCGAATATTTCTTATTTATTTCTCATAAGAAAAGAACAATGACATCTAAATAGAATGATATTATTGGTGGTGGTTTATTCATTGGACTTTGAATACAAACGTCACCTATAATCCCAGTCAGCTGCCATTCTGGGGCCCCTGAGGAAGGCCCTTAACTCCATAACATGCTCAGTTGGTAAAGATGAGGTAAATGTAAGTCACTCCTGATAAGGGAGTCATAAATGTACAGCTTAAAGTCTATCAGGAACATTATGCACATTTCTGACAAAGGAATAAAGAAAACAGTGTATTTATTTATTTCCCCCCCATAGCAGTTGAATTTTTCCTTTAAGAGTATTACAGGAGTGATATTCTGCACTCGCCGATGCTATCAGCTGGCGATACGACCTGTCTTCATATCCTGTTCTTTCACAGCTTCCATAACAAAAAACAAAAACATAGCGTCGAAGAAAGACGATGGCGTGAGCGTTTATGAAATCGGGCCTCCGCGTCTCTCAGGTGTGTCCGATGGCGTGACGAGGCGAGTGGAATATTTCTTTCCGCTGTCATGAATAAAACACCTGCATTAAGAGTCATAGTGAGGTGACGTGACTTCTTCTCGAGTCAGCACTGATGCAGGAGCACAGGAAACGTGTACAGTGAGGTATGGACACTTCATACCAACACATTGAACGAAATGATGGAAAAAAAAGAAGGGGAAACGAGGGAACAGCATGGATCAGCTTCTCCCTCCGTCCTCGGAGCGTCCTCTCATTTTTGCTAGCCGGTTTTAGCCGCGTTCGGCAAGGTCACGCCCGGTCGATGGCGGTCATGCTGTAAATCGCTTCCATCTCCATCTCGTATTGGGGCGAATCCAGAAAATTATTCATCACGCCAAAGAGAATCGCTTTTCAACATGCTGAAACCAGTGTGCAGTCGTTTACTGCAGTTTCTATAAGAGTTAAAGACGCAGCCCGTGATTCAGATCGACCCGAAAGCAAAATCTTTATACATTACAGTACATGTGAAGCTTCTTATTCCTGATAAACATCCACCGTTTATATATATATATATATATATATATATATATATATATATATATATATATATATATTATCAATATATACACTCATATATTTACTGCAGTTCTGTAAATATTTATACTTCATCATCTAATCATTACACTGTGATGAGATAAACAGACATACAGAGACAGAGAGAGAGAGAGAGAGAGAGAGAATAGATACGTAGATAGACAGACAGACAGACAGATAGATAGATAGATAGATAGTCAAACATGCAAACAGGCAGACAGACATATAGATAGACAGACAGACAGATAGATAGATAGATAGATAGATAGATAGTTAGATAGACAGGTAGATAGATAGATAGACAGACAGACAGACAGATAATTAAACATGCAAACAGACAGACAGACAGATAGATAGAGGCAAACAGCCAAACATGCAGACAGACAGACAGACAGACAGACAGATAGATAGATAGATATATTTGTTGTTTTATAATCATGGTCAGTTATAAAAACACTTCATACCCAAAAGAAGGTTAATGCAAGGAAAAGTTTTAAACAAGGAATCATGATAAAAGAACGTTTGCACGCAGCATGAAACCCGAAATGACCTTCTGTAACAGAGAATAAAAGAACGCAGTAAACTAACAATGTGACTAAAAACATAAGTAGGTATACAAACATAAAAAAAAACAAATAGCACAGACATCCAAATATATATTTGTTTACTGTTGTTTATTGTATCTTAGAGCATACGCAGGTGGCAAAGTTGACTATTTTACCATTCAAGAATAAAAGGTTTAAACTTCTATAAAAAGTTATTCAATTTCAGACTTTTTTTCCTTGCAGCATTCTTACGTCAGTATTTGTGTGAAGCTGCATTGAGACAATGTCCACTGTTAAATGCGATATCAAAATGAATGAAACTGAATCGAGGAACGTTTATGCACACACTTGTGCAATTTGGCAAAATGACAATGATTCTATCTTTATTATATCTTACATTTCTAGCATTTGACAGACACTTTTCTCCAGAGTGACTTACAAAAATCAATAAATCCATCCTGATCCTCGTTCATTAAGTCACAGAATAATAATACAATAAAAATTCATATTCCTTATAAACATCCACTATATATATATATATATATATATATATATATATATATATATATACTCATATATTTATTGCAGTTCTGTAAATACTTATACTTCATCATCTAATCATAGTGCTAATACACTGTGATGAGTGATGACATAAACAGACAGACAGAGACAGAGAGAGAGAGAGAGAGAGATATAGATAGATAGATAGATTGATAGATAGATAGGTAGATTGACAAACATGACAGAGACAGACAGACAGACAGACAGACAGACAGATAGATAGATAAACATGCAGACATAATAAATACAGACAGACAGACAGACAGATAGACAGATAGATAGATAGATAGATAGATAGATAGACATACAGACAGATAGACATGCAGACAAATACAGACAGACAGACAGACAGACAGACAGATAGATAGATAGATAGATAGATAGATAGATAGACAGACAGACATACAGACTGATAGACATGCAGACAAATACAGACAGACAGACAGACAGATAGATAGATAGATAAACATGCAGACACAGATAGATAGATAGATAGATAGACATGCAGACATAAATACAGACAGACAGACAGACAGACGTGAGGGACTATAATGTAATAAGAGCTCTCTCCGGTACTGTAGAGAAAAGCCATTGAGGACTTTATAAGTAATTAGCAACATTTTTAAATCACTAATTACAGACTGGGGGCACGGTGGCTTAGTGGTTAGCATGTTCGCCTCACACCGCCAGGATCCGGGTTCGATTCCCGTCTCGGCAAATGTGTGTGTGTGGAGTTTGCATGTTCTCCCCGTGCCTCAGGGGGTTTTTCTCCGGGTTCTCCGGTTTCCCCCTGGTCCAAAAACATGCACTGTAGGTTGATTGGCACCTTGGAAAATTGTCCCTAGTGTATGAATGTGTGCGTGAATGTGTATGTGTGTGCCCTGCGATGGGTTGGCATTCCATCCAGGGTGTATCCTGCCTTAATGCCCATAGATGCCTGAGATAGGCACAGACTCCCCGTGACCCGAGGAAGATCGGATATAGCGGTAGAAGATGAATGAATGAATGAATAATTACAGACTACAGTTTCCTCGACAACGGCCTTTTCAAATGTCTGTATGTTCAGGAAGAAGACGGGGCATCTGGCAGACGGGGCGTTTATTTCTGCTCGCCCGATAACATCTCATAATGTCTGATCGGCCCTGTTATTCTTTCTACTTAATTAATATTTGGCACCGGGATCTTTTCTGTAGTTTAATGTATTCGTCAAAAAAGTCGGCGTATGTTTTGCTTTTTTTTCAGTGAACCCGGACGCATGAGGCATTTCCTCAGCACCCGACTGGTTCCTTTCACTCACACAGAGCCCAAATAGCAAGTAGTTTGGATCAGCTTAATATCAATTAAGAAAAGAACCACCTAAATGAAGCCATCTGAAGGGAGGTGCAGAGAAAAAGAGGGTTTGTCAGACACAGTGTTTTTATTGGAAAGTTTGTCTCAAACTGTTTTTAAGTTATTTGTACATTTTCTTTTTCACATTTACGGAAAACCCACCATTAATTTCATTAGTTTCAATTTTCTTAATTGGTTAAAATAGTACTGCGGAAAAAATGCCGGGAATTTGGGGATTTTGATGTGGTTACGAGGTTTTGATGATTATTTTATGAGCTTAAACAGAGACAGTGCTACGGTATAAATCATGTATGCAGCATGTGATCACAGTAAAAGGAGACTTGTTGAATTGTGTACCTTTTGCAATAGTGCTCATTCTCGCTATATGCTATATTGCTTCCTGTCCGAATATGATATTAATGGTTTCTATAGTTGTAGTATCATAATGAACAGGTAGCCTGTTTCTGCTAAGGCACCACCAAATGGCCATGGTGTGAACTGCAGATCAAGTCACTGGTATCCAGTCGTATATCATCATACCTGGATTGTAAAATTTGTTCCAATGTAAACACTGCTCTGTTTACGTTTACATTAGGACACATTTGTTTGCCTCCAATTCACAGCAGATTGTTTATAGACGAATTAAATAAATGTAACGAGGATAGCGGATACTGAGGCGCGTTAACTTTTGCACGCAGCGTTGTGCGTTGTTTAATAAAACACCAGTGTTTCACTTACACAGGATTCTGATTGCAGGCTGAAGCTCCTGGATCAGAGGACTGTGTGAGTTTGATGTAACCACAATATGTCAAGCTGAAGTTAATGTGAATCTTTAATATATGAATTGAATGAATTATGTATTATTTAGTATCGTTCTTTTAAAGTCAATGAAATTTGTCTGTTGTTTTTTAAAAAAAAATTTTATACAACATCAGAGGAGGACATCAGAGGAAGACCTTTTCGGGAAAAGACGTCGCGGGCTCATTATCTTGAAGAGTGAAATTTTCCTCGGAATTTCTTTCCTCTAATTTATATCGCACCTTTCAATTAGGTTGTGTGTCACATGACAGCTGCTAGTGAGAGAGGATGAAGGCCATGGCATGTTTTTATCCCATCTGACAGGCAAGTGTGATGTACCAAAGCCTCACCTCATACCTTACAGGGTTTGCTGCACACAGTGTGATAGTGAGATACCACAGCACATTATATATATATATATATATATATATATATATATATATATATATATATATATATAGATATATATAGATACTTTTTTATATATATTTACTTTCATTAATGAATGAAATGCAGTGAATGAAAAGAGAAATGCAAATCAAATCAATATTTGCACCCTTTGCCTTCAAATCATTTACATTACATTTACAGTATTTGGCAGACACCCTTATACAGAGCGACTTACAACTGAGAAATTGAGGGTTAAGGGCCTTGCTCAAGGGCCCACTAGTGGCAGCTTGGTGGTGGTGGGGTTTGAACATGTGATCTTCCGGTCCAGAGTCCAACACCTTAACCACTGGGCTATCACCTCCCAAAACAGCAGTAACACTTCTAGGTACACTTACACACAGTGTTTATGAAGGAATTCGGCTGGTTGTTTGTTCCATCTTGGAGAAGTAAACACAGATCTTCTGTGGATGTAGACGTTCTCACATCCGTCTGCCTCTTCATGAGACAGATATGCTAGTGCATATGTATAGTTTTATAAATGACGATAAAATCCTTAATACTGCTGATTTAAATCTGTAGTATATATTTGCAAACAATAATGGTTTACAAAAAACAAGCTTTTTCTGTCACTCACAGAAGAGCAGGTTCTCCTTTCATTCTGGTTCCTTTTAAATCAGGTGCATTATGGAACAAAAACGACGTCATCACAGTTTCTGTGAAGGATTTCTTTCCCGATCTTCCTTGCTGGGTCTGTGGTGGGACACTGATTACCTATAGGAAAAGGATGAGGGGGAAAAAATGAGGGGAAAACCGTCAGCTGTCATGTGGAGTATCTGGATATGTCTAGTCCATCATAATTAGATGATAGCACCAGGGGGAATGCATCAGTGGAATGGTAAAGAATTCTTTCTCCTGGTTAGAATTAGAAACATCTTCACTCACAATTCCCAAGAAGGAGACAAGGGGAAGTGTGGATAATGAGGACGGAAAACATGGCTGAAAAGAACTGGAAAGCGGCAAAAAAGTTTCAGTTCAGGCTCGTGAACAGAAAACTTTTTGGAATTTGATGTGCTTGGAATGTGTGAAAGTCCAGATTGGTTTGTGTGAAATATTAAATAAGATATTATTTCCCTTTTTGTGACATATTCTATCAGCACAGTCTGAGACTTCCGGATTTTGAATACTCTATCTCTCTCTCTCTCTGATGTATATATATATATATATATATATATATATATATATATATATATATATATATATATACATGTATCTCTATCTCCTATCTAATATATATATAAAATATCTGTCTCTCTCTCTCTCTCTAATCTCTCTCTGTATATATATATATATATATATATATATATATATATATAGTATAATTCATAAATTATATATATCTGTCTGTCTCTCTCTCTCGTCCTCTCTAATTATAGTGTATATATATATATGTAATATATATACATTCATTCATAATCCTTCTAATCTCTGTCTCAATGATTCTGTATAATATTCTTACATGATTTCTTCTATCTGCGATATCTTTCTATCTCTTTTCATGGTCACGTGTCATATCGTCTGTACGGGCTTCTTTTTGATCTAAGGGACAGGGATCTTATATCATGGACCTATCTAGTCCAACCCATCTTTCATATAGTCATTCTATATATCTCATACCACATTCACATTCAATCAGATCACATTATACATAGTCTCGGATTCTTCTTATGTCATGTCTAAATCTAACCCTACGCTTATCACCTGGATCAACTTATACTTCTCAATTCTATCATCTTCTACTTGCATGTCATCTGGCAAACCTATTCTACACTGATTTATCACATTATTCTAGCATTCTTCTATACACTTCCCTTTATACGATCTTCCCTCGGGTCACGGGGAGTCTGTGCCTATCTCAGGGCATTAAGGCAGGATACAGCCTGGATGGAATGCCAACCCATCGCAGGGCACACACACATTTCACATTCACACACACATTCATACCACTACTAGGGAGAATTTTCCAAGGTGCCAATCAACCTACCGTGCATGTTTTTGGGACCGGGAAGAAACATGGACCGGGAGAACATGCAAACTGCACACACACATGGCCGAGACGGGAATCGAACCCGGATCCTGGAGGTGTGAGACGAACATGCTAACTCATAAGCCACCGTGCGAGTGTGAACTCGTTAGAGTTTAAGCAGGAACATATGTATGTATGTATGTATGTATGTATGTAATGTATGTATGTATGTATGTATGTATGTATGTATATATATATATATATATATATATATATATATATATATATGTATGTATCTGACACACACACACACAAAAATAAATATAAAGATGAAAAAAAAACGTCTTTTTTTACGTACACTACTGGAGTCCATTTTTGATGGTTCAAACACACAAAATACACTATTCTTTTTCCCTTTTCCTCACTGCTTTGGGATTCTGTTTAGTATTTTTCAAAGTCTGTCCAATGAAAACACACTCTCTTTCTCTCTCTCCTCCCGCCATATTTTAGTCCTGCTATCCATCAAAAAAAAAAACCTGTGGAACACTTCCTAAGGTTCCTTTAAAGAGTAGATACTGAAAACCAGACCCTGCAATCATCCCGAGCCATCCAGAGTGGTACAGGCTCGCTTTGGATCCAGAACCGTCTAGTGATGTACCAGACTTAGAACCCCACTTCATGAAGAGTTTCGACATTGGTCTGCATCGTCTTCGGACATTACTCACATTCACACACTGCTGTGTTCATGGTAGTTTTTGCACTCTGGTACTTTCTATAATTTATAATCACACTTTTGATATCACCCAAATGAGGACGGGTTTCATATATAAAAATGAGGACGGGTTTCATATATATATATATATATAGTATATATATATATATATATATATATATATATATATATATATATATATATATATATATATATATATATACATACATACATACATACATACCATATATACCATACCGTAAATTTCGGACTATAAGCCGCTACTTTTTTTCCTAGGTTTTGAACCATGCGGCTAATAATAAGGTGCGGCTATTCTGCAGATTTTTTCCCGACCGCTAGGGGCTCTAACCGGAATTAGAATCAAAACTAACACAAAATAAATGCAAAGAAGAAGAATGCGCTAGTTCCTCTTTAGCAGATATAAGTGGGTAGAAGCGGATAGAAGGAGGACAAACTCTATCTTTACAAGGTTAAGGTGACGTGATTTCACACACAGGAGAAATGAAAATACTGGTAAATAGCGCTTATTTTCTCTTGGTTCTGTCCCGTTTTAATCAGTAAAGTTTCTGCTCAGTGCTCTCTCTCTCTCCCCTCCCCTGCTCTTTTCCCCACACACACACACACACACACACACACGCACACACACACACACACACACACACACACAGACACACACACACACACACAGACACACACAGACACGCACACGCACAAATCAGCACTGAAGCCAAAGTTGTTCTTGATTTCCCCTCTCCCGATATAAGACCGGTTCACTCTACAATCCCCGTCCGGGCTCGTAGCACATACCTAGTGTCGCGGACACGGACGCTCGATATATGTTTATGCCTAACCTTTGTCTGTTCCCGATTCCCGGACTCCTGCTCTCCGGTACTCCCCCGGTACCACGGCGCGCAGAGCGCAAGGCTCCCTAGCCTGTCTGGCCGCTCCGTATGAGCGGCGTCTCCTGAGTTCTTTATTCTAATAAATCCTGTTTTGTATGAATTCCGGATCTCCGCGTCTCTGTGCAGCGTCCACCGTTACACCGTGTTAAAATACAGGTTAGGAAAGGATCTATTTAGGTACATACATGTACATTTACAATTCAAAAGCGGATGCGGATGCGGCTTGTATGCAGGTGCGGCTTATTTATTATTTTTTTGTTTTTTTTTTTTTTAAATAGAGCAGATGCGGCTTATATGCAGGTGCGCTTTATAGTCCAGAATTTACGGTATATACAGATACATATATAAATATATATATATATATATATATATATATATATATATATATATATATATATATATATATATATATATATATATATATATAATATAATTCATTCAATTCATCTTCTACCACTTTATCCAATCTTCCCTCTGGTCACGGGGAGCCTGTGCCTATCTCAGGCGTCTATGGCCATTAAGGCAGGATACACCCTGGATAGAATGCCAACCCATCACAGGACATACACACTCACAATTACACACACATTCACAAAATAGGGACAATTTTCCAAGGTGACAAACAACCTACCGTGCATGTTTTTGGACCGGGGGGGAAACCGGAGAACTTGGAGAAAAACCTCCTGAGGCACGGGGAGAAACATGCAAACTCCACACACACATGGCCGAGACGGGAATAGAACCTGTGTGTGTTTTGTGTTATGAGGCGGCGTCGCTCATCAAACACTATATACTGTCTTATAGTTACTGTACCTGCCATAATGAGTATTTTCATTTTATTAGAAATTTGAATGTTATTTTGTCATTATTATGTTGTTCATTGTTTATTACATTTATTATTCAATTCTGCACTTTTATTGTGTTCCGAGCAACATGACGTTTAGAGAGAGATTAGTTGAGAGACAGCTGTTGTTTTTGGGTACAACATGGCACGAATGCACTTTTCACTTTGTTTTATTTTCTATTTTCCTTGAATTTTTTGTTGCTTTCCTTTTGTATAATAGGTTCGGTTTGTTAGACACAACGTGTACTTATGTTTGTATTTTTGTTCATTATATAGTTGGACGCTTAGAAGTGCAAGTGCACCTCCAGTGACAACATACTATGTTGTAATGTATTACCTAGAGGGAGCCAGAGTTACGATGGCCCTTCGAGGGCCCTCTGTGAAAATGAGTTTCACACCTCTCCCCAGCCTCCACAAGCTTTGAGCTAAATAAAAAGCGGCCAGGGAAAAAAGTCCAATCTGAGAGCAGTGTACCAGAACAATACCTAAAACAATTATAACTTTAAAAGACTACATAACTTAAAATAAATAGAGCAATATGTCTAAAGAGGAATGTGCCAGAGGGGAAGTGAACGAGTCTGTAGAGGATAGAGGGCAGAATTGGAGCGTGGCCTGGATTCAACGACACAGGAGGTGATGATTCTGTTAAAAAAAAAAAAAGAAATATCATACATTAATAATGTCGTTCCCTTCAGACCACAGGTGCAATCGAGGACGACGTGGTCAGTGAAAGATGAAGACTTCTTGTGGTGCTGTCAAAATGAGACGCTGTCATGGAAGGTTACAGAATAATAGGGTGGAAAAAGGTTAGAAATACTGCAAGATTTCATCTTCTAACACATCTCTACCTCTCTGCAATGGATTACTACATTTATAGTATTTGGTGGAAACCCTGAGCAGTTTTAGGGTTAAGGTCTTTGCACAACTTGCTGGTGCTGGGATTTGAACCTGCAACCTTCTGGTCCAGTGTCCAAAGTACTTCAGCCGGGCAGGGCAAAACACATTAACTAATCATAAAACAAATAACAAATCATAAAACAAAAGAATAAGGCTGATATCGCTTTAACAATACAGAAAATACAAGTATAAATCCGAAAAGAAAATAACAAATCTTAAAACTAAATGGCAAATTCAGAACCACATTAGCAAATCTGAAAACACAACGATAATTAGACAAACCGGAAAAAGGTAGGTATAGTTTGAGATTGGATCAATTAGTGCTTATTGGATTCGGCACCAGTCAATCAAGATACTCATCCAGTACACCAGGATGAGTGTAGGCAGGAAAAAGTCGAATGTGTGTTTGGGAACTAAGAAGTGTCCAGTGTACTTGCCAGTGTTTACATCTGTAACATTTATTACATTTAAAGGTGTACTAATAGCCCAAAGTAATAAATAAACATAGAAGTGCTTCCTGAATATCTTGAATGACAGGTGTCTTGTCCAATGAGCGGCAAGTTTTCCCATTTTCAAACTGTATCGGTTTATGTCAATTCGTTACTGTGTTTTCGTATTTGTTATTTTGTTTTTGTATTTGATATTTTGACTTCATTCATTCATTCATTCATTCATCTTCTACCGCTATTTCCGATCTTCCCTCGGGTGACGGGGAGTCTCAGGCGTCTATGGGCATTAAGGCAGGATACACCCTGGATGGAATGCCAACCCATCACAGGACACACACACTCACACACACATTCATACACTAGGGACAAATTTCCAAGGTGCCAATCAACCTACCTAACATGTTTTTAGACCGGGAGGAAACCGGAGAACCCGGAGAAAAACCCCCTGAGGCACAGGGAGAACATGCACAAACTCCACACACACATGGCCGAGACGAGAATCGAACCCGGACCCTGGCGGTGTGAGGCGAACGTGCTAACCACTAAACCACCGTGATATTTTGTTTTATGATTTGTTATTTTGTGTTTGTTTTGTTTTATGATTTGTTAGTTTGTTTTTTGTAGCTGGTATTTTATTTTTGTATTTGTTTTGTTTTATGATTTATTTTGTTTTTGGATTTTGTCGTTTTGTTTTTGCCCTTGTTAGTTTGTTTCGGATTAGTTATTTGTTATTTTGTTTTTTTGGAGATGAGGGGAGTTGTATTTGTTATTTTGTTTCTGTTGTTTTGTTTTATGATTTGTTATTTTTGGTTTCTGTTGTTTTGCTTTTGCGTTTGCTGTTTTGTTTTTGCATTTGTTATCCACTAAGCTACCACCTCCATACATCTCTACAGTGACTTTCTACATCTCCCCAGTGTCTTTCTCCACCTCTGGTATCTACATCTCTACAGGACCTACAACTGTCTAACAACAGCAAACAAACAAATGACAAACAGGTCAAGAAAACACAACCAGGCAAACAAATAAATAAAAGATTGCCAGACTCGCATATGATGGGGGGGGGGGGAAGACCCATAGAAACGGTGCAGTTCAGAGACGCCCCTGCAGAAGAACTAGAAACAAGTTAACAGTGGAACTTTCTGGAAATAATAAAACCTAACACATGACAATAAACATGAAATAAGAACTGAACGTCGAGTGTGTGTGTGTGTGTGTGTGTTAGTTACACTTTGTACCCACTTGGTTGAAGTACAGAGTGAATGGAGAGCGAGTTATCATTTCTGGTCTGAAGGCTGTTTCCATCCTTCATACACAGAGTACGCATTTCATTTCAGATAAGGCTCACAGGCCCAACACACACACACACACACACACACACACACCACACGCCTCGTCTCTGCGTCTTCTTAATCAATCTGTGCAACATACCCTCTCCACACGCCGTTTCTCTCTACCGACCCTTGAACTACAGAAGCTACGATCCCGAATCTCGTTTCAACGCTCTTTTCTCTACGGAATCTGTTTCTTTCACTGTTCTTGCCATTTTTTTGTTTAGAGTTGCCTTTGTTTACTTTACTGCCATCTTGCCTATCTCTCGCCTTTTATCACCCGCAACCCATTTTTTTGCCCCCGCACCTCCCCCCCCCCCCCCAAGTCCCCCCCCCCCCCCCTCCCCCATCCCTCTCTCTTTTTCTTCCATCAAGGCCCCCCCATCACCACACTCGCCCTCTCCCCCCCCCGGTCCCTACCTCCCCCGTGTCCAGACACCGATAATTCCTAATTCCGTCTGACGCCCACGCCCCCCCCCCCCCTTCCCTCCTCTTTCTTGGCCCTCTGGAGTGTCCAGACAGATACGACGCGCCGTGTCAGTTCAGACTAATCTGTAGACCAAAGCAAAGGCCGCAACCAGACATCGAGATGCAAGACACTGAAGTCTTGCACTAGTTGGCCTATAAAGGGCATGAATAAGTAGCCCGAGCGTCTCCACTCTCTCTTATGCTTTCCTTCCTCTATCTCTCTCCAAGTCCATCTCTTTGCAGTTATGCAACATAGCCCCCTGATAAAACATTTCCCGCTGAGATAGAGACGGCTGTGATAAGCGTAGCTTAAGTGTTTGTTTCGGGGTCTTTCGTTCAGGGCATACAAGTCCTTCATCGTTTCAGATTGTGTTTAGGATTACACTCCGTTCTTCTCATTTGATTTCTGAGAAGGCAGATCAGACCGGATTGGATCTGACGTGACGCTTGCTTTGTCCAACCGTTATTCGAAAGTTTTTTTTACATTCGGCGAACAAAGAAACTTTGTCGTAAACTTCAAGTCAAGTAAGAAATTGACCGAAACATTTCATAAGCAGATACACAATGACCGAAACATTTCAATAAGCAGATAAACAATGATGCTCATGTTCCTTGTGTGCCTTTTGTATACCTTTTTGTGTTTTAGTGTTTAATCATTATTTGACTACTTTTTTTTTTTTTTTGCATTTTAAAGCAGCGGCTCCCAACCTTTGTAGTGCCGTGGATCGTGTTTAATGCCAGACAATATTTACTGATTATCTACTGCTATATCCGATCTTCCCTGGGGTCATGGGGAACCTGTGGCTATCTCAGGCATCAAGGTATGGGATGTTACACACACACACACATGTGCTATGGACAATTTTTCAATGTGCCAATCAATCCACCGTGCATGTTTTTGGACCGGAGGGAAACCGGAGAACCCGGAGAAAAACCCCCTGAGGCATGGGGAGAACATGCATATGGAGGAGGCGGAATCAAACCCCAACACTGGAGGTGTGAGGGGAACGTGCTAATCACAAAACCACCGTCCCCTCCCGGATAAATACGAAATAAAATAAAATGATCCGAGGGCCATAAAAACTGGTATTTCAATCAATGCAGAATGGGTCATCCAATGCTCGGTCGAAAGGCAATGTTCATGGAAATCAAGTAAAAGGGTATTCACCTCAAGAGTGTAGTGAAGCAGTTTTGAAAGCTTCATTGCATCATTAGTGAGCCGGTCGGCGCAATAATATACTGGTGCGTGGAAATGACCTGTCGCAATAAATCCATATTTTAAGTCCTGGTATTTTCTGTTAAATGCAGCTCTTTGAAGTCATAGGCTCTTCTTCTGTCTCATCACTGGCCATTTTTTCTCCTGCCCAAAGAAACATCCCAAAAACGTTTGTTTTTTTTTGTGTTCATGTTGTTAGCTCGGGGGTTTCAATTTAGCGGTAATGTGTTAAATTTCATCTATGAATATGAATCGTCTAATCTATTCATTTCATAGCTTTTCTTGAAAGTGCACTTACATAAAGTGGAAGTTTACGGTGGCGTTTTTTATGTAATCGGATTTCAGCCGTCACATCACATATTGCCATATGGCCCCTTAGAAATAAACAACACAGTCTTTTGTTAGCTACAAATCCATGTTGCTTGAAGATGTTGCTATAACCAATCAGAATCAGGCTTGTGTAAGGCTGATATATACTTCTGCGTTGAGTGAAGGCTGTAGCGTATGCACGTCGTGAGCATTTATACTTCTGCATCGCTCGGCGGTAACTCTTCTGACGCGGTAGTCGGAGGAGCGGTATTGAGTTTGTTCGTTGGTGTTTTGAGTTTCTGGTGTAGCAACAATGGCGACTGAAACGGATTAAGTTGCAGCTGGAGCTATTACTAATTCCTATTAGAAATACGCTGCCAAGCCGACAGACCTTGTGCTCTGCGTCCACGTGATTCGTAGTTACATTTTTGGAGATGCATGAGTCAGGTTACGGTGTAGTCTATGGTGTAGGCTATGCATCGAAGCGAAGGCTACGCCGTAGTAGCCTCATCGCACAAGTATAAATCAGCTTTTACGCCAAGGCCTTCTAGAAGGTGTAAAGGATAGCAGCCTCATTTTATGAGGTTAATATCAATGCTAGCTGATGCATGCAAGTGGTGCAGCTGTGGCTACAGTGAAAGGAGACTTGAAAAACTGTCTTTCTTTAGTAATGCCATTCATTCTCTATAAGATCACTTATGGTTTCTGCAGCCGTGACATCATAACGATCGGAGGTCGGTAGATTCACACACCTCTAAAGCTGCAGGTGTGAAATGCAGGGACTTCCTTTACCGCCGGGAAAGTGAAAGAGCGGGAACAAAGAAGCGATAGCACGTGAAAGAAAGGTTTAATTAATCAAAAAGGCAGGATTCCATGTTCATGTCTAAAAGAATCTCTTGAGGCATTTCTACTGAATTTATTTAAGTACCATGATGTAATTAGTTCCTTTTAACAGGCTAAGGGGGGAAAAAGATAGCGCTTTTGCTTTGCTCCTAATCCCTAATCCCTTTAAGGATTTAGTAACATGGAGGTATTTAAAGTCAATTAGCTCAAATCTTGGACACCGTTGCGTTTTGCTGTGTATAAACGCATGTGCGTGTCGGTCCATTGGAGTCAAATGGAAATCCTATTTTTTTCCACATGATTCCATCACTGAGGAATAGTGTACAGTATCTGACAAAATGCGGGCAATTTCCTTATTGCGAAACATGTTTCATGTAAATATCATCGGTCGACTTTCATCCGAATCTCTTTCATACAAATATATACGTTTCGACGGCACAAGAGGGAATAATAAACGCCGATCCTTTTTGAAACGGTTTTCAGCGGACGGTTGATGTCCAGAGCAATCACTTGGATCACCTCAAGGGCAAGGCAATGTCTCCGAGTGAGAAAATAGGACATACTGAGAAGTTCAATTTCAAACAAGCTAAAGGGAATCACGGCTCTCGGCTGCATCGAGTCACAAATAGGGCTGGGTATCATTTTAATTTCATCTATTCCTATTCCGATCGTTATCCATTCCCAGTTCTGATTCCAAACGGTGAACCAACCGCAGGTACTTAGTCATGTTAGTCGTAACAACTTGCGTGCAACATATCAGTTTATTACAAAAATAAACTTTGGGTTTTTTTCAAACTGTAGACACACTTTTGAGTTCTGGCCAAGGTTCATCTTGTAAATTGATGTTTAGATTACCACATAAGGTCCTGGCAGATTGCCAGGTGGGAAGGAAAAAACATCACCCAGGGTTCGATAAGAGGAACTATATGTACGATAAAGATAAGAATCAGAATTTGCTGTTTGAATACGTAGATTTCAACAACATGCACTGAACATGAAGGAAGATACAAAAGTCATAAAGGGGTATCTATCTCTGTATGTGTACATTATATATATATATATATATATATATATATATTATATATATATATATATATATATATATCATATATATATATATATATATATATATATATATATATATATATATATACAGAGGCTAACAACCACTGCCTGTCTGACATTTGGCTTTGGCAATCTCGACTTAGCACTGTATGCTCTACTGTTATGTTATGTTCCCACCTTGGCTAGGCCGAAGGGAGCATGGAAACAACAACAATTTATGTTTGCGGGTTGTTTGGACAGAAATAGGATGAGAACGATTTAGATTGCTTATTGCTTAAAATAGTCAATTGTGTGTGGTACACAAACAAAACAAAACACACAAGTCAAGGTTGACAATACTAGACTCACTGATAAGAGA
Organism: Kryptopterus vitreolus; assembly: GCA_030449085.1. Classification (NCBI taxonomy): domain Eukaryota; kingdom Metazoa; phylum Chordata; class Actinopteri; order Siluriformes; family Siluridae; genus Kryptopterus; species Kryptopterus vitreolus. The sequence goes on from JACRUU010000012.1 coordinate 23,384,273, forward strand.
ACATGGAAAGTGGCAAAGAAATGAACACACACACAAAAAATAACACAGGTACTACTCTACGCTGTATTTTAAAAGCTCTATACACCCAAAAATACGAGGGGTGGCACCTGCCCTCTGACCTAGGGTGTCTAAACATTTAGTAATACCTATGTGGTGGAATGTAGGTGCCGGCACATTCTTAGCTGTTCCCAAACCAAGTGAGCTAGTATAAACACAAACAAAGCAAGATGCTAGCAACAAACAGACTAGCTTGCAACCAAACAAACAATGAAACTCTCTTTTAGGTGGAGCCACTGATTGATTGAAGGAGGCCTCGGAACAATAGTAAGCACACACCTGATATGAAGAGGCGGCGCATCTCATTTAAAAACCCAACCCTGAAGCCCTGCCAAGAGAGGTTTTGCTCATTTTTAAACTGCCAGCAACTAGCATACACTGGGAACTAGCATACACAAGCAACTAGCATACACAAGCAACAGCTCTCCTCCTGTTCCTTCCCCTCTTCCCCACGGATTCCTGGTCAGACCATTGTTCTTACTCTTGGTCCAAGGCCTCCTTCAATGAATCAGTGGCTCCATCGAAAAAAGAAAGTTTCATTGTTTGTTTGGTTGCTAGTTAGTCTGTCTGTTTGTTTGTTTGTTACTAGCATCTTGCTTTGTTTGTGTTTACACTAGCTCACTTAGTCAGTCAATCGGTGCCTCCACCTAAAGTTAAAGGAGGCGCAACCACAAAGGGGTGGGCCAAAAACCAATGGAAAAACATAGAAAACACCCGACAAATAACCTACATAAAGAAAAAAAAAACATATGTAGTCCATGAATGCAGCACCAAGGCGGGAGAAAGAGCAGCCCAGGGAGGTGATAGCCCAGTGGTTAAGGTTCAAAACCCACCACCATCAAGCTGCCACTAATAGTCCTTTGAGCAAGACCCTTAACCCTCAATTGCCCAGTTGTCGCTGTGGATAAGGGCGTCTGCCAAATGCTGCAAATGTAAATGCAAGAGTAGACCCAATGTTTGGGGGATGCAAATGGACTCTTTAAATAAAAAATGGTCTGATTCATGGTGTTCATATGAACTGGAACAGAGTTGGATGCAGCAGCTGGAAGACAAAAAGACCTTTGAGGTGTTTCGGATGGAGCTCACACCAGATCAATACCCGTCTTTCTATACAGCTGTTGAGGAACTGTAATGAGGAATAATCTACCTCTCAGGCATCTCACGGACGACAATGGATTCCCATGGGTGTCTGCTTCTCGACGTTTCTTCTTGCCACTGCTTCTTCTGGCTTGCCAATTATGGATCTGACGATAGAAATCTACAAGTGAATCTACATGTCGGTGGAAATGTCTATATGGTTGAAAATAAAAAGAATGAATCCAACTGGTCTTTATTACTTACACCAGGAATGCAATACTACTTGCACATCGTATAAAGATATTATAGTAATATAATAAGAATTGTCATGATTCAGAATTTGCCCAATACAGAACACAGGCAACAATAAACAATTTTATCCGTTCCTGCACAATATTGAATTCCACACACTGGCCTTAAAGTCAAAGAGGAGAAGGAAAGTAGAAAGGTGCTTCTTTATTGTATCGTATCATTGGCTGTGCACCGAGAATCACTTCGGCATCAGTTGTAGAAATGCACATTTCTACTGAGTATTGTTTACCTCATTCGCATTTACATCTCATTGTTAACATTTCACTTAATTAGCCATAAAGTAACATATTCATTCAACTGTTGATTAAAATGCAAGACCATTACAAAACAACTGTATTAAGCAGGACGGGATACAGAAAAAGCACTTTGCTAAAATGACCGGCTGAGGACTCGTGAGCCGTCCAAGGGGACAATAAAACAGAATTGTTTCACCTCAGCATTTCATGGGTTGCCTTGTAATCATGTTTATAAAGCCGGTAAAGACGTGTTAGATGATAGTTTGCTTAAGGCTGATTTATACTTCTGTGACAAGGCTAAGGTGTAGCCTATGTGTCAATGCATACCTAATGCCGCAACCTAATACGCACCTCTCCCAAAATTTAACTACGTGTCACGTAAACGCAGAACGCAAGGTCTGTGATGGGTCGGCTTGGCATCATCATATTTATTTCCGGTGTAGCATTGTACGTATTACGGCGTTCCTCGAGTCCATGCTGAGTAAACAAAACATCCCATTTAAGAAACAAAGCATGGACCTGGACTAAGTATTGGTTTCTCAATATATGCTTTAGTAATTTGTCCACAACTAACTGTTTTCCGACACTCCGGCTGCAACATAATCCACTGGCAGTGTCAGTCAAAATTGTTGCTACAGCAGATACTCAAAACACCAATGAAGAAACTCAACTCAACTAACGTTTCGGAAGAGCTCACGCAGAAGTATAAATGTTCATATCGGAGTCGGTGTCATGCGTAGTTCACTCGACGCAGAAGTATAAATCGGGCTTAAGTTGTTAAGCTGTTTGACTGGGTTTCGAAAGGATGCGAATTCAAATCCTAGCACTACTGAGCGGCCACTACACGGCCCTTCAGCGAGGCCCTTAACCTATAACTTGCCCGTTGTAATTGTAATCAGCCTTTCTCAAGCAAGGACAGAAGAGAGGAGACTTTTATAAAAACGATGAGTGCTGCAAACACTTCATGTCCATTTCTAGCACTTTTATTACCTGACTGCGTATGCAAGACGATATCCGGAGTGACCTGGTTGACTATAAGTGGTGGAGAAAAGTGGAATTAAAAAAAAAACTAGACATGGGACATTTCCTGAAGAGAATTTGAGTGATGCTTGCTGATGCAAACCGTGGCTCTGGGCGCGACCCCTTAGAGCCTGGAGCGTTTAATATTTAGCGCTGACATCGAAACGCAAGCTCGTTTAGAGAGACGATCGTTTAGACCCTAGAAATGCCCATTATGGCTGTTTTTCGGGAAAGGGCGGAGTTGGTCTGTGTTTAGACAGGCATATGCTCGCGCCCTTCTCCATCTCACCTACGAGTGGATATGTCAAATGTCGGGCGAACTCAGGCCGAACAGTGGAGTGTCAAATTTCCCCATTCATTCTCTATGGGGCTGGAATGTCACAGATTTCCTGAAATTAAGAACTTGTGTGGGGTTCGGGAGGTTTATGATCGTGATCTACTCCAGGCCCCCTACAAGCAGATATGCCATATGTGCATGTCGGACTCTCACAGACCGAGCTGTGAGGCACAAAAACCTTGGCCCCGTTCATTTTCTATGGGAAAAAATTCCCACTTTTGGCCCTGGGTTCGGAATTCCGCAAGGCGATTCCTTATAAAAGTAATAGTAGACCTCACACCATCAGGCTCCATGATATGAGGTATGATTCGTGAGGATCGGACAAAAGCTGCGGGACAAGTTAAGCTTCGAAAATGTAACCGAAGCTAGAGAGAGATTATAATAGTGATGCTTTTGCAAGCATTACTAATAAATAGATAAAATTAATATAATATATATATAACACAGGAAAACAAGTGGAAAACAAAAAAATCCTCATACAGCATATATGCATAGAATCAGCCACCCTCAATCCAGGATTTCTAGGACTAGGACTTCTGTGAGATGAGGTACAGAAGATAAAAAAAACAAAACAAAACACAGATATCTTTACCAATACTTGTAAAGGATGCAAACCTCGATTTAGATTTTGTACCTGGTGCCTCATAATGTTTCATAGTCCCTGTTCAAAAGGCCACTTTCCATTGCCAGCCCTTTTACTACACACCCAAAGACCTTCCCATAAATTTGAACTCAATATTCCCAGCAGTCCTCTTCCACCATTCGTAATATAAAGCTTTACCAAATATGCCTATGTTCATTTGTCTCTTCTAATGCTAGGGCACTTCAATGGCATCTACAATAAGCGCACTTTATTTTAAGTGCACCAGAGCATAGCGTCCACATTGCAGCCAGTCTGGCACCCGAGCAATATGCTGCAATGGCTCTCGTTACGTTAAGTACACTAACATTTGGATTCGACATAATATTTGTGCTTTTCAGTCAAATCTGTTCAACTCCCAACCATAGATACACTACATGGTCAATATATTCTATTCAACTTCATTTAATCTACCTTTGTCTCGTCTATACAACTGAGGAGATTCTAAAATACTCAATGTGCAGCGACGGGCAGCCTGAGATATGAACTGTCCCATTAAAAGTCCATTGAGCTACCATACCCCAAACAGTACATCACTAATACCACTAACATTCATTCATAGATTCATCTTCTACTCTTTTATCCGATCTCAGACATTTTGGTGCATCAAGGCACTCTATATGGGGTGCCAACACTGCATGGCACACAGACACACACACACTTTCATACACTAGGGACAATTTTCCAAGGTGCCAGTCAACCTACCGTGCATGTTTTTGGACCGGGGGGGGGGGGGGGGGGGGGAAACCGGAGAAAAAAACCCTGAGGCACGGGGAGAACATGCAAACTCCACACACACATGGCAGAGGCGGGAATCGAACCCCGTTTCTGGAGGTGTGAGGCGAACGTGCTAAACACTAAGCCACAGTGCTCCTTATCACAAACATTCATTCATCTTCTACCGCTTTATCCGATCTTCCCTCGGGTCACGGGGAGCCTGTGCCTATCTCAGGCGTCTATGGGCATTAAGGCAGGATACACCCTGGATGGAATGCCAACCCATCGCAGTGCACACACACACATTCATACACACATTCATACACTAGGGACAATCCAGCTACCGTGCATGTTTTTGGACTTTGGGGAAACCTGAGAACCCGGAAAAAAGGTGCCAAACAACCTACTGTGCATGTTTTTGGACCGGGGGGGAACCAGAGAAAAAAAAAAAAACCCAGAGGCACTGGGAGAACATGCAAACTCCACACACACATGGCGGAGGTGGGAATCGAACCCCCGACCCTGGCGGTGTGAGGCGAACGTGCTAACCACTAAGCCACCGGGAGGGATGAAACTGAAATGGCTCATATAGATTTTTGCATTGTGTGAAAAAGCCTGGGGCTCGTTTTCCTTCTCTAACGCACTTGAAGAGATTTCCATTGTGTCCGTACAGAAAATTTGATCATTGGAATTATTATTGTACATTTATCTTAATCAGCTACTTTCACGTACAGTACATCGTATGTGATGAATTATACATTAGGTGCTAATTTCAAGTTTCCAGAAACAAGTAGTTACTTCAAGTCTCGCTAATTCAGCTAATACCTCATTCTCCAAAGCTCAGATTAATGAGTACCTTAGAGATGATCATATGTGTAAATATTTTATAGATTTAGTGTGTTACAGTAGCACAGCAGTACTAAAAAAATGTAGGAACATTTAATAATACAAACATAATAAGAACATTTGGACATTTTGTGTACTTTTCCTGGACCCTGGTAATATACATACACAGGATTAGTATAAGTGCAAATACAAGTGCAGGGCAATAAAAACCCCTTTTATTAATTAGACAGAATAACAGTGTATCTAAGGGGCACTATGGCTTAGTGGTTGGCACGTTCGCCTCACACCACCAGGGTCCGGGTTCGATTCTCGGTCATGTGTGTTTGGCGTTTGCATGTTCTCCCCGTGCCTCAGGGGGTTTTTCTCCGGGTTCTCCGGTTTCCTCCCGGTCCAAAAACATGCACTGTAGGTTGATTGGCACCTTGGAAATTGTCCCTACTGTATGAATGTGTGTGTGTGAATGTGAGTGTGTGTGCCCTGCGATGGGTTGGAATTCCATCCAGGGTGTATCCTGCCTTAATGCACATAGACGTCTGAGATAGGCACAGGCTCCCCGTGACCCGAGGGAAGATCGGATAAAGCGGTAGAAGATGAATGAATGAATAACAGTGTATCTATTGCATAAGTCGGCAGCAAAAAAAAGAGGCTGGTAAATAAACCGAAACGATTTCAATAATGAATTTACAGTGCTGTGTTTAAGAGTCGTGCTGGGTTTAGGGGTCGAAAGAGTTCGGGTGAGCACAACAGGCTGTGGAGTATTCTGTTTGCAAAACGATTGTATTCGGAATCCTCGTTTAAGCTCATTTATCTTTAATGAGGCAGAGCATCTCGCCTTCCGATATTTAAAAGGATCTAATAAACAATTAATAACTTGGAAAGTATAAGTGGAATAACTATGAAATTCCATCCATTTTCATATATCCTCTGGATTACTAGAAGCTCATAGGTTCAAATCAGAAGATCATAGGTTCAAACCTTAGCAGTGCTCAGATGCCTTTAATGTGCTCTTAAGCAAGGCTCATAACTCTTTCTGCTCTAGAAGTGCAATAACATGACTTTAACCCTGACCCCAAATTCCAAACAAGCATGAATTTGTGCTTGTATACATTATATTATTATATTGTATAGTATATTACTGAACCTAAACATATCGCTAATGGAAAGCAACCAAAACCGGAACATAATTCTGTAGTATATAAATATGGAACCACGTACCGTATATCAATTAAAATGCAACATTTTGCATAGAAATGAATAAGAAATTAATTAATGAACAAGAAATGAATATTAAAAAAATAATTTCCATAAATATAAATAACTAAATAGCAAATAATCCATCCTTTAATTTTTGAAGAGATATTTTGAATAAACTTTATATATTTATAACATAAAATTAATGAGTTAACTCATGTCGATCACGCGATTAGTTCAAGATTAAATATTTGAAATCTATTGACATCTTTAAATGCATTAGCATTATATTTAGTCTTCACATGAATAAATAAATAAAGGTAATAAATAAAGGCGAGGGGCACCGTGACTTAGTGGTTAGCACGTTCACCTCACACCACCAGGGTCGGGGGTTCGATTCCTGTCTCGGCCATGTGTGTGTAGAGTTTACATGTTCTCCCCGTGCCTCAGGGTTTTTTTTCTCCGGGTTCTCTGGTTTCCCCCAAGTCCAAAAACATGCATGGTAGCTGGATTGCCCCTAATGTATGAATGTGTGTGTGTGCCCTGCGATGGGTTGGCATTGCATCCAGGGTGTATCCTGCCTTAATGCCCATAGACGCCTGAGATAGGCACAGACTCCCCGTGACCCGAGGGAAGATCGGATATAGCGGTAGAAGATGAATGAATGACTGAATAAAGGCTTCTCTTTCTGTCTATCGCATTTGCACCCTGACTGACCAAACAAACTGGAATATGCGAAGAAACAATTTCACTACGATGTAATTCAATGTGCCTCTTGTTCAGACCGAAATGGGGAAGCGAGCATTCAGTTTTGTTGCACCATCTGCTTGGAATATTCTCAAAACAGACTATTGTGATTTCGGAGATTATTTCACTTTCCGTTCTCTCCTAATCACCAGATAATAAGAGTCCATCGGGCGGGCCGTGCAAATATACATACATATATATATATATATATATATATATATATATATATATATATATATATATATATATATATATATATATATATATTCATTCATTCATTCATCTTCTACCGCTTTATCCGATCTTCCTCGGGTCACGGGGAGCCTGTGCCTATCTCAGACGTCTATGGGCACACACACACACTCACAATCATACTCACACATTCACACACTAGAGAAAATTTTCCAAGGTGCCAATCAAACCTACCTAACGGGAGGAAACTGGAGAACCCGGGGAACACGGAGGCACAGGGAGAACATGCAAATTTCATACACACATGGCTGAGACGGGATTCAAACCCGGACCCTGATGGTGTGAGGCGAACGTGCTAACCACTAAGCCACCGTGCCCCTACATATATATTATATGTGTGTGTGTGTGTGTGTGTCTATATATATATATCGGCTTGTTGTGAGAATTTATCAGCAGTGTTGGGAATGTAATAGATTACAGATTATAAATGACCCTCTTCAAAACTGATTACTTTTTGATTACTTTCATTTTTGTCCACTAGGTGGCGTTTTAAGTTAACGTTCTAAGAAAAAAGTTTCAAACCCTCTGAAAAAAAAAATCGGTTCTATTTTTCGAAACGAAACTGCGGCAGATTCAAATCACAAATCACATTTTTACTGATTTTACTTGAAATTGTTCAGATGTAATCTATTTGTAAACATTTTCATAAGTGTACTGTAATTTAATTACACATTTTTTTCTCACTATCTGTAATTAATTACTGTTACAGTTATTTTGTAATGAAATTACGCAATGCCGTTGCATGTAACTACTTACTCCCTGACACTGCTTGTCAGTGGCTTGAATTAAGCCTTCTAACCAGCAATGCTGAACCTTGTTACCCTGTTAAAAATATTTTTTTGTGTAGTCCAAAGTTTGAGGAAATCCCAGAACAATAGTTTCTGAACCACTGAAACCAGCCTATATTGCACTAACATCCCCACAGTCACCAAGACAAACCTTTTCTTATTAGTTTTATGTGAATATTAACTTCTTGACCTTTATTTTAAACTACACCATTGGCTGATCAGATACCTATAGAAACATCCAGATGTCCAGATGCCCCTAATAAAGATCCGGGTGAGAATGACGGAGTGAGCCATTTCATTTCCTCATAACATAGACAACAATGCCTTGCATATACGGAAAGCGTGTGGAAAAACCGAGGTTCCTGCTTAAACTCTAACGAGTTCACACTCGCACGGTGGCTTATGAGTTAGCATGTTCGTCTCACACCTCCAGGATCCGGGTTCGATTCCCGTCTCGGCCATGTGTGTATGGAGTTTGCATGTTCTCCCCGTGCCTCAGGGGGTTTTTCTCCGGGTTCTCTGGTTTCCTCTCGGCCCAAAAACATGCACGGTAGGTTGATTGGCACCTTGGAAAATTGTCCCTACTGTCTGAATGTGACTGTGTGTGCCCTGCGATGGGTTGGCATTCCATCCAGGGTGTATCCTGCCTTAATGCCCATAGACGCCTGAGATAGGCACAGGCTCCCCGTGACCCGAGGGAAGATCGGATAAAGCGGTGGAAGATGAATGAATGATGAGTTCACACGCTGTACTGAAAGTTAATGAGAAGAGTCACTGGTGCTGAGTTCAGATCTTCAGATGGATGTTGTGTCTGCGAGTCAGCAGGCATTATGTAGATTATTGCACTGTTATTTTATCTGACTGTGTACACAGCATGGTCCAGGAAAAGAAATATAGATGTTTTTTGTATTCTATCCATTCTAAACATCAACAAACTCTTAAACTTTCTTTAAAGAAAAGTTGTGAACCCAAGCAGCCTGAAGACTTTTAAACAAACAAAAAATAAACAGTTATTTCAAAAGTGCTCACACTTGAGATCATTCCATCAATAGTAAAGAAAAAAAATACTACAGGAAAAATAATAAAAGTGAAATGCATTATATATACAGTGGAACCTCGGTTTCTGAGCGTACCGGTATACGAGTAATTCAGTTTATGAGTCGGGATACGTAAAAAAAAATGCTATTGGCTTACGAGGAAAATTTCTGGTTATGAGTGATAGGTATATTGCAGGCTGGAATTCGAGGGCACAAAGGTTCTCGTCTGTGCCGCTCAGGCACGCCGGTTCCTTTGTTGACCTCATAGCGAAAACATTGTCTTAAGCCTATATCATAATGCAGGAAGATTCCAAACAATAACTCTCCCTCCTCCGAACATCATCTCCATCATGCAATCATCCACTTTATCTTCTCAAAGGTAAAGTATCCTTGAAAGATCACGTTTTCCTGTTATAGATGTTAAGACACCATTATTAAATGCTAAAAAGCATTATATTAGTGCATATTGGTTGTATTTTTATTTTGAGTGTAATATTTTTGGTGGTCTGACTTTACATTATTCCTTATGGAAGCTTATGAATATATCAGTGTACGAGTCACATTCTGGAATTCGTAAGGCAAGTTATATATATATATATATATATATATATATGTGTGTATACATATACATGTATATATATATATATATATATATATATATATATATATATATATATATATATATATACACACACATATATATTCATTCATCTTCTACACACACATTAACTATCTTCTATCATCTTCTACCGCTTTACCCGATCTTCCCTCGGGGGGCATATTTATATGGGGGTTCGAGTTCCCATCTCGGCCATGTGTGTGTGTGGAGTTTGCATGTTCTCCCCGTGCCACAGGGGGTTTTTCTCCGGGTTCTCCTCCTGCCTTGATGCCCATAGACACCTGAGATAGGCACACAGGTTCCCAGTGAGCCGAGGGAAGATCGGGTAAAGCGGTAGAAGATGAATGATGACGATATATATATGGGGCATATATATATATATATATATATATATATATATATATATATATATATATATACACACACACACATATATATGGGATAGAAGTATAGGATTTGAACAGGAGTTTTACTAAAATGGTGCACAAGCTCATTATTTCTGACTGAAAAAGAATCGGACACATTCACTTTACTTTCACAGTATCCACATTTTCTACAGCGATGGCGAATCTCTTACATCACCGACTCGCAACCTGCAAAATGATTGATCCGGGAACGATCCTCCGTCCCTCCAGAGGACCTTATTCCTGACGTTTAAACCGTTCTCTACCTCGTTATCAGAATTACGGCGTATTCACTCCCTTTCCACCCTTCTCTTCTATCCATAAGTTGCAGCACTCTGGGGTAGTATCACACATCCTGCATTTTACATCCTGCACCAACAGGAGAGCCTGATTATATGGGATACAAAAAAAAAAAACCCACACAGAAAAGTACAAGCTTTCTGCAGATCTAAAACATAATGGGCGTTTTATCTTATTGCCAGACGGCACTGCATATTGAACAGACGTTCCTTCTGCCAAAAGCAGTCTGTTTGTTTTGCTGATATTTGAACCTGTAATTATGATTCATGAAATGAATCTTCCAAGTTTCGTGCTCATCGGCTAATTATAAACCTGAAGTGCTGACAAACCCGATGACTTTAAACCAGTACAGCAAACCACATTTACAGTGCAATTGTCAGATTTCCATTTCTGCATAGTACGATTAATAGAGTTATAAAGCAACATAAGAGGATAATGAAATGTAGTTTGATTGTCATTGTTTTACCTGGGAAAAACATATTTCAAGCAATCTGTCATGGTGTGATCGTATCATAAAAATGTTAAAAACGAGGGAAATTGAAATATTGAATTGAAACATTAACTATACAGTTTATATGGGGTTTGTATAGTGAGGCAGTGCAATCATCATTTTTATTTCCCAAATAAGCCAGAAAGTGCAGAAGGTTTCAATATAGTTATCAAAAGCGCACCCACGCCCACACTGCGGCGCCATCTTGTGCTTCTTAGTGCGCATTTTATTAACACGCTCCATCACCGCCTCATAAAATCTCAAAATGATGAGGAAAAGTTGGTCTGGTACCAGTGTATGGATCAATCCTCCGCCCCCTCCCCCAGGCTGTAGTAAAATTCTTAAGTGTTGACCAGTCCGCGGTCATAAAAAGTTTTGGGACCACTGAACTAATGGTAATAATCATAATCTGACCATATGGTAATAATCATAATCTTTTTCATTCGGATACAGGGACGTTACTAAAGTCAGGTGCTGATATATGTTAGGAGAGGAGGCCTGGGGTGCAGTCAGTGCTCACATTCATCCCCTAAGCAGTTCAATAGTTGGTTGACGAGGGTGATATAGTATAGTATAGTAGGCCACTCAAGGTCATCTCCAACCTGCAAAACTATATTAGATTAGATTCAACTACTATATGTTCTAGAAGATGGTTTTGTGCACAGTGTCATTATGTTGGAACAGGTCTGGGGCACATAGGATATATACATATACACACACACACATACAGAGGGGCACGGTGGCTTAGTGGTTAGCACGTTCGCCTCACACCACCAGGGTCCGGGTTCGATTCCCGTCTCGGCCATGTGTGTGTAGAGTTTGCATGTTCTCCCTGTGCCTCAGGGGGTTTTTCTCCTCCCTTTCTTTTCTTCCGGTTTCCCCCTCCCCCCGGTCCAAAAACATGCACGGTAGATTGATTGGCACCTTGGAAAATTGTCCCTAGTGTGTGTGTGTGTGTGTGTGTGTGTGTGTGTGTGTGTGTGTGTGTGTGTGTGTGTGTGTGTGTGTGTGTGTGTGTGTGTTGTGCCCTGCGATGGGTTGGCATTCCATCCAGGGTGTATCCTGCCTTAATGCCCATAGACGGCTGAGATAGGCACAGACTCCCCGTGACCCGAAGGAAGATATAGCGGTAGAAGATGAATATACATACAGGGAGTACGCCAGTTTCGGCTTTCATCGTTACAAATGCGCCCCTATAAAAATATAAAAAATAATATTACACGTCATTCCGTCATACGCGGTTTAGCGTCGTAAGCGACAAAAACAAACGCGAACTAGTTTCGGGTGCACGGCGGAAGAATACGCTTTGTTGTGGTTGTAGGGCGAAGAAGACGGATTCGCTCAATACGCTCAGTCTCAGTACATACACCATTTTGGTTGCCTTACATCATCTCTCTCTCTCTCTCTCTCTCTCTCTCTCTCTCTCATGTTTTATCTTTTTTTTTTACTTTTTGCCCTTGGGAATTGTTCTCTCTTTTTTTATTAATATTTACTTTAATTCATGTGGTAAAGAATTGTTTTCTTTTTTAAATACTTTTTATGTCATTAACTGTTACATTTTATTATAGGACTGTACGTGCAGTACTTTACAGTATATTTTATATTTAATTTTTTATGTTGTATTCTCCCGCAACCTCCACGCGCATGAATGTATTACTGCACCCGCGTTCACCATCAAATCTTATCCCATACTGCACTTATTTGCATTGGGTCTCGCGGGAGTGCAGGTCTCTAACACAAACTTGATGATAACAGTTTAAGGAAGAATCCAATATGGCTGGAAACACTTATACAGTATAGTGTATGAGTAAAATACAGCTGCAAATATGGAAATCCAATCAATATTTGTTGTGAGTAGAAGTAGTGGAGTAGTAGAAATAGTGATGGCACGACCCCCACAGAGCCCTGATCTCAACATCATGAAGTGTGTGTGGGATTTCCATGAAGAGACAGAAGGATGTGAGAACGTCTACATCCACAGAAGATCTGTGTTTACTTCTCCAAGATGGAACAACCTACCAGCCGAGTTCCTTCATAAACACTGTGTGTAAGTGTATCTAGTTTTGAAGGTAAAGTGTGTTCACACCAAATATTGATTTAATTTCCATTTCTGCATTCCATTCATTGATGAAAGTAAATAATTAATGCTTCCATTTTTGCAAGCATTCTTTGTTTACAGCATTTCTTTTACACCTACCTAAAACTCTTGCACAGTACTTTACATAGTTTCAGTATCTATAATATTTTCCACGTGAACATCCCTTTCTTTCACTACATTTTAATGACCATTACCTGTAGTGGGAGAGAGATCGTAACCCCACGGTCCTGTGGAGAATGTGTGCACCTCGGAATCTCTCTCTCCAGACCAAGGTTGGATGCGCAGGAGCACGAATCTCTGAACTGCACGCATTAATCACACGTCGAGTTCTCATGGGTCACTACTTTAACTTGCGCCCATTCAAAAGCAAGTACATTTCTCCAGGTGTTTAAGGAGAAGATGTCAAAGGTGGAGTTTATAACTCTCACAGAAGTCATATTCAAGCAGAGGGTTTGTACTTTTTCCTCAAACTGTGTAACATAATTAACAGAGAAAAGTATTCATATTACCTGAAGTTAACTCTGGAGTGTTTATAATCTGGCTTTATCAGGCCGTATCACATTATAACGAGATATGAGGGGAACCGGATACGACTCCCGAGCGGCTCTAACAAGGCGTCTCCTCCCCTGTAGATACCGAAGCCTGCGGTTCCTCTCCAGGAGAACTTCCTGCTCAGCATTGACTTTTCAGCCTCTGTCAAGTGATAAAGAACATCAAATAAGGAGATGCAAATCCACATATTAGTTACTAAATTAGTAAATATATATCGCATTGCGTACACACACACTCATTCACACACTAGGGACAAGGTGCATTTACATTTACAGTATTTGGCAGACACCCTTATCCAGAGCAATTGAGGGTTAAGGGCCTTGCTCAAGGGCCCACTAGTGGCAGCTTGGTGGTGGGATTTGAACCTGTGACCTTCCAGTCCAGCGCCTAATGCCTCAAACACTGAGCTCCTACCTCCCTAATCAATCAACAATCAACCTACCGTGCATTTTTTAGGACTGGGGGAAACCAGAGAACCCAGAGAGAAACCTCCTGAGGTGCAGGAAGAACAAACTCCACACACACACACACACACACACATGGCGGAGACGGGAATCGAACCCCCAACCCTGGAGGTGTGCTAACCACTAAACCACTGGGTCCTTATAATATCTCAAATATTCATACAAAAAATATTTGAGATATTTACTAATTTAGTAACTATTATGTGGACTTGCATGCCCTTTTGAGTGTGTTTGTGTGTGTGTGTGTGTGTGTGTGGGTGGTTGGTGCTTCTCGAAGCATTATGGGAGAAGCTAATGAAGAATTTGCATCCATGGACAGATGGTGGTGTGTTCGTTTTCTCATGCAAGATGTTCTTTTGCTGCATGTAACTATTGTTACCGACACGCACAGACGCACAATGCACTCGTATTTGTCTTAGCATTGTGAGGTCCACCTTTACCTCATGAGTTTCAAAACAATAAACCTTTACCATTTTATTACATAATAAATGACATTTAATTGATGCTGTCATTTTCCATTACGGTGACCAGCTTGAATATTCCTATCACTGTGTATACACACACACACACACACACACACACACACACACACACACACACACACACACACACACACACTATCTATTTATTATGCCATTCAGGTGTGTGAGGACAAATAAAAGACTGTAAACCCCACCAATTTATTGGCTTGTTGCTTTGTAAGTCTAGAGGTCACTCATTTACAGGCCGGGGATGGAGTCTCCAAACAACGAAACCCTAAAGTAAAGGATTAAGTACACGCTTCATTGCTGAAATCCCTCTATAAAGCTCTGTATGAGCACCAGATTGTAAATGAGTTTGTTCAATGGCTCTGTTTTTCTCTCTCTCTCTCTCTCTCACTCTCTCTCTCTCTCTCTCTCTCTCTCTCTCTCTCTCTCTCTCTCTCTCTCTCTCTCTCTCTCTCTCTGGTGAACAAGACAAATAAATGAATCGATAAATAGATCAAATAAAGAAGATGCCTTTCATGATACTGGGAAACGGCAAAGACTTTTCCAGGGTCAGGCAGGAAAAAAAAATGTAAAAGTTATAGATTTATCTGTGATTGGTTAGAAAGCACTGATACAAGAGACTCTAAGTATATACTCGTAGGGGTGTATTTTCTTTAAAGTGCAGCGAAATCTTCGTATATTAGATTCGTTTCGAACTTTATTGTCACTGCGCATGTGGGTATGAGGCGACGAAATACAGCATTCAAACAGAAGAAGTGCATTTTCATGATGCAAAAATTAGTATATATATATATATATATATATATATATATATATATATATATATATATATATATATATATATATATATATATATATATATATATATATAGATATATATAATATAGTCCTATATATAACAATAATATAATTTGCATATATACAATATAAGGAAATATATGGTAAATTTCATATATTATATGCAATATGTAAAATATATACGTGGTTAGCACGTTCGTCTCACACCGCCAGGGTCCAGGTTCGTTTCTCGTCTCGGCCATGTGTGTGTGGAGTTTGCATGTTCTCCCCGTGCCTCAGGGTTTTTTTCTCCGGGTTCTCCAGGCCCCCCCGGTCCAAAAACATGCACGTTAGGTTGATTGGCACCTTGGAAAATTGTCCCTAGTGTATGATTGTTTGTGTGTGTGTGTGTGTGCCCTGCGATGGGTTGGCATTCCATCCAGGGTGTATCCTGCGTTAATGCCCATAGACGCCTGAGATAGGCACAGACTCCCCGTGACCTGAGGGCAGATCGGATAAAGCGTTAGAAGATGAATGAATGAATGAATGTAGAATATAGGATCATGTTCATATGTAAACAGTGAATAGGTATATATGGAGCGGTAGTGTAGTGAGTAAATGAGCAATTATAGAGCACAGACAGCCATGATACATTGCTCCTGATGCTAAAGGGGCCTAAGAGGGGTAAACATCAGTAAATTTAAAGCCTTAAGCACTGAGCTATCAACTTCCCTCGAAATGCCAAAATAATCACTAATGTTAATAAGCTAATAAGCATGTGCATGGATGATATATATACGTACGTGCTACACCAGGAACTAAGGGGAAAATGTATAGAGCCAAATAAGTGTGTAAGGTCAGCCCCACTAACCCCCCATTTCATTATAGTTTAATATGTAATATGTATAAAGGCAAAAAATTAAATAAAAAAAGAAGAAGAATGAAAAAAGAAGAAGAAGAAAAAAGAGAATAGTGCATGGAAAAAGTCACTTGTGCTATTGCTGCTAATCCAGTTAGCTTTGCAGAGGCGCTACCAAAGCTAGCACAAAAGGCATAGACAAACTAATGTGCAAATTGGTTCCTAGGCGTGACTAAGTGCTGCACATGACACTCAATAAAGACGTTTCTTTTACACCGTGTGTGTAGGCAGCACTGGTGTAGGAGATGTTTTATGAACTAATGGTGTTCTGACAACAAGAAGAAAAGGCACAGTAGTGGGCTAACAACCAGACAATGGCTTTTTTTTTTAATTTCTTTTTTTTTGACAGATGACTCAAACTGAACCTGGGTTCGGCGGTGGGATGATTTTTATGCTCCTACACATAAAAAATATAAATTAATAAGTTTCAATGCATTCTAGGCTCTGATTAATCTCTCAGGCTCTCAACAACACCTACCTGCTTTTCCCCGTCAGATAATTGTTAAAGTGCCAAGCATAAATATGATCCCCTGGGTAAATACTTGCCATGTTTGCCTGTGATTACAGCTGTAGTAATTCTGTCTATTAGTTTGGATCCTGATATTTTGAAGCTTAAACACATTCACTTCTCACCGAACATGTCGTGTACATACTCTTAAATAAACCGAGTTTAAAAATATAAATAGATAAATAAAAATACATTACATTTGCATTATTACTCAGACACCCTTATTCCGAACGACTTACCTTAAATAAGTTATCTCAAGTTATCCGGCTGAGCAATCAAGGGGCTTATAGGCTTTCTCAAAGGCCCAGCAGTAGCCGCGCTGGGATTTGAACCTATGAGCTCCCTAGCAGAATTCTAAGATCTCTTATCCACCGAGATCCCAGCTCTCTGTACCAGGCTCTTGATGTTGAACCAGTTAGGTGTGCCACGGTTGCCGTTCTGATGTAAGATGGTGCACTAAGGATTTTCCTTAGTTTCTTTCCAGCCATGTTGATTTTCAAACCAAGTGCCATGTTTACACTGATATACAGAGAAGGTGGAAAGAGCGATACAAGTTTGCACTCAAGTAAAAGTTACTGTTACTTCTGTGAAATTGCACTCAAGTACAAGTAAAGTTACCAGTCTAAAAATGGGTTCTTGGCCATGTGTGTATGTAGTTTGCATGTTCTCCCCGTGCCTCAGGGTTTTTTTCTCCTGGTTCTCTGGTTTCCTCCGGTCCAAAAACATGCACATGATTGGCACCTTGGAAAACTGTCCCTAGTGTATGTGAGTGTGAATGTGTGCCCTGCGATGGGTTGGCATTCCATCCAGGGTGTATCCTGCCTTAATGCCCATAAACGCCTGAGATAGGCACAGACTCCCCGTGACCAGAGGGAAGATTGGATATAGCGGTAGAAGATGAATGAATGAATGTTGCTGTCCCTGTGCTTGCCAATGTAACTCTGAAATATAATTCTTTCATTGATTTCATATGACACTTAAACCATGACACTGGAAATAGCTAGTATGTATGTCCCCGTTCATTTCTTACCCTTTCATGCACTTGAAATCAAAGTGGTCACTAATATATTGCCAGGGCATTTTGCTTTATGGCCAGGGGGTTTTCTCGTTCTCATGTTCTCTCATTCTTGCGATACTAGCATCTATTTTGTCCGTCTCCATCATTCCTGTGAGTTTAGCGCGTTTGATCTCTTGCCCATCAATCAATCATTGTGGTGGTTTCCGGTTCCATTTTTTTACATTTATTTACTCAGTAATGAATATGATTTAAAATGTAGTGAAATACAATATAAAAAAAAAAAACCAAATAAAAAGTAAAAGTAAAAATACATATTTTAAAAATAATTTTAAAAGCAACCAAGTAGAAGCTCCAAAAAACTATTCAATTATAATAACGTGAGTAATTTGTGTCATTCGTCACTTTCCACCTCTGCTGATATGTTTTCATTTTGGTGATTTTTGACAACACTCCTCCGAAGTAGGTGTCTCAGAATGTGGCGCTTTTTGACAAAAATATTGATGCTGTTTTTGAGTCATGTGACTGTGAAGTAAATAATGTAATATAATTCAAATAAATTAAAGCAAACAACGAAAAGTAAAGGGACATTTTCAGACGTTGGCGTGTATGAGCAAAATTTAGGAAGCTACCTAAAAGCTACAGTGGAGATGATGGTGATCTCAGGAACATTTATTGGACATGAACACTGGTGTCATATGTATTCCCATTCCTCAGGTAGAAGTATAGGTACTAGGGTTTAAAAAGAAGAAATAAACAGACGTTTTTTACTCAAGTAAAAGTGTAAAAGTAGTGGTTTCAAAACTATATAAAGTATAAAAATAAAAGTAATGTAAGGGAAAAAAATGACATCAAGGATAAAAGCTTAGGCCGCTAATGTATTTAAACGTCTCTCTACAGAACTCCCTACTGTAGCTTTATTTGCGGAGGACGAAGAGAAAACACCCGTTTGATAAACGAGCCAGTAGTGGAGAAATAATCACTTTTAAGTATTTAGTGGATCGAGTACAAACCAATAGGGTGTGGGAATGGTTTATGTTTATATCTCATCCACTCACAATCACATTCACTCTATCCGGATGGAGACTTTTATCTTTTAATGTTTTTGTCGGATGAAAAAAAACGAGCCTGAATAGGAGCAATGAGGGCTATTTTTAAAACGTAAGGAGTAGAAAGTACAGATATTTGCATGAAAATGTAAGTAAAAAGTAGACGGGAAAATAATAGAAAAGTATAGACACCCAAAATTTCTACTTAAGTAAGGTAAGAAGTTTTTTTTACTTTGCAAAACACTTTGACACCTCTGGACATGAACAGGTTTTTTCTTTTTCCAGAGATACCATTTGTTAATGGGAACAGTGTTAAGGCATTGGGCTCTGAACCAAGAGATCACAGGTTCGAATCACACCACGACTGCCACTAATGGGTCCTTGAGCGAGGCCCTTAACCCTCAAGCTGCTCAGTCGCTCTGGATAAGGGCGTCTTCCAAATGGCGTAAATGTAAAGTCACTGTCATTCAGTAAATGGCCTACTTTGGGCGGAGCCACAATCGATACCGTGTCTTTATAACCGAACCCTGATTTGACATTGCCCTGGATTTTTTTAATGTTGATTGTTTCTTCATATAGTAATGCTCATAGTGGTTATTTCTTTAAACAACATGAAATATCATGTATATGAATCAAATCTGATAAAAAAAAAAAAATGAATTTTCTCCCACATGATAAAATCCCTATTTCATTTTCCCAAGTTCCCCGCGAATACTTACGCAAGGCGCTGTCAAAAATGATTTATATGTGCATCTGGATGAGGTTGTTGCTCGATTCTTTGACTAATCCGTAACGCGGCGACTTGTATTTTTGTTGTTGCTATTTTCCATCACTCCTGTCCTTTCCCTCCGAGCCGTGGGCGTGTGTTAAACCAGAACGGCTGATGCGTACGTTAAGCAACATGCACTCAGGAGACTTTACCCAAGAGGGTTTAAGGGTTACAGCTTCAGTTTTAGCGGAGCTATTTGTGTGTGTGGGTGAGCCGTATTATCAGAAATTTGCGGAATAAACAGCCAGAGAATTATTCGCAACCACTTTTGCTTGGATAAAATTTGTGTGTGTGTGTGTGTGTGTGTGTGTGTGTGTGTGTGTTTTGGCTCCTGGTTTAACACACATTTGGCAAATTGTATGGTGTTTCATCGGCCATCATTGAATGAGTTAGTTAGGATGGCTCTTTGGTTTCATTGTGTCGTTTGTATGGAAACCCTTCTGTACAGTTGATCTGATTTTAACAGACATGAACGGAGGGTGTGACAGGGAAATGAACATATCATGCTAGAAATGATGGCAGAAGATAACGTCAAAGAAAAGGTCAGACGCCTTTTAGATACGTGGGAACGTAATCTGACTTGACTGGAGTGGCACTTAATAATATATAATAAGAGCCTTTATTTGTCACATACACAGTAAGTATATGGAATCTGGGGTCAGAGGGTTAAGGACCTTGTGTTCAAGGACTTAGCTTAGCGATAGCAGGGCTCGAACCCCCAACTTTTTTGATCAGCAGCCAGCACCTTCACCACTGAGCTACCTCCTTGAAATATGAGCCGAGATTCTCCGGACTCAATTAAATTAACCTTCATTTTCGATGCGAACTTCTTCACCTTGCAGGTGAGTATAGATGAATCGTAACATGTTATGTAATTCAGTGCTTGGGCCCAAATCGCCTTAGTATTATACTAATGCATTAGGATAGGACCATTATAGGATTGGGTTTTCATGCACAGGGCAATTGCCTTTGGGTTAAATGTTAATCAAACATGTGGATTACAGTAAAACCTCTTCAATTCTGTTGAATTCACGTAACAAAGCGTAGCGACAGAATACCACAGATAAAGCAATAATCCTTACTAGAGTTACAGATCCCTGGGAAATTAGTTTACCCCCGAATTTATGTGGGTTTTCTCCCACCTCAAACTTTCCACCAGGCAGCACTTGGATATGCTGTATAAAATAAGTCCAAGTTCATTTGTTTCTATAATGCCTTTTCACAAAGGACATTGTTTCCAAGCAGCTTTCCAGAATGTCATTCATTCATTCATTCATCTTCTACCGCTGTATCCGATCTTCCCTCGGGTCACGGGGAGCCTGTGCCTATCTCAGGCGTCTATGGGCATGAAGGCAGGATACACAATACATATACAACCGCACACACACACACACACACTCATACACTAGGGACAATTTTCCAAGGTGCCAAACAACCTACTGTGCATGTTTTTGGAAAATGGGGGAAACAGGGGGAAACCGGAGAACCCGGAGAAAACCCCCCCTGAGGCACGGGAAGAACATGCAAACTCCTCACACACACATGGCCGAGACGGGAATCGAACCAAGACCCTGGCGGTGTGAGGCGAACGTGCTAACCACTAAGCCACCGTGCCCCCAAGAATGTCAGACTTGGGTAAAAATACAAGGGGTATTCAAGTGAAACCAGGACTTTAAATCCTACATATGTATAAAAATAAAAATAAATAAATAAATGGATGCTAGTGTGGTGGTATTATTCCTATTAATTATTTTGCCCGTTAATTATTTATCGTTAAACACTGGGGGAAAATAAATGTAGCAAAAATTTGAATAAAATATCCTTCAATAAAATCTTACATAATCACCTCCAGTAAAAGTCACTCATTTATAATTTACTAAGAATAAAAATTGTAATTAACTTTTTTTGGACACTTTTAAGCACTGGACAACGATTTGCACGACAATCACTTTAAAATAAGTATATCTATTTGTACACACGTGTCACTTTAACATTGACATATCTGCCACATATACCACTCCATTATATTTTTATTTGATTATTTCTTTTTGACGCCATTTTGTTTTGACTTCGCATCTTTATTTCTTGTGCGTTTAGCAGTTTAGCGCCTTTGTTCCCCACACAGCAACCAATCAGTGGCACTAGTTACCTGGTTGTGTTTTTTTCCCACCGTTGTATTTTCATTTACTCCCTCTTTTTGCTCTATAACAGTTATTATTTAAAATGTAGTGAAGTACAATAATAAAAAAAAATTTAAGTATATTTTTAATGAATTAAAAAAAGCATTATTTGTTTATAGCATTTTTTCACACCTGCCTAAAACTTTTGCGCAGTACTGTATGTATCGAAGCTCGAGGCGTTGATATAACACATGGGTCACGAATGCGGTGCCCTCAAGGACCACATAAGTAGCTCTCAGCCCTGTTCTAAAAAATTGCACATCTCATCAGTGAGACGCATCCAAAATTTCAACTTTAGTGACCTCATTGTTGATAATTATGTAATTATTATCAATTATGTTGATAATTATGTGATAATTATGTGATATACGGGAGTGTGGTAGCCCAGTGGTTAAGGTGTTGGTCTCTGGACCAGATGATCACGGCTTTAAACTCCACCACCACCAAGCTGCCACTAGTGGACCCTTGAGCAAGGCCCTTAACCCTCAATTGCTCAGTTGTAAATCGCTCTGGATAAGGGGGTCTGCCAAATGCTGTAAAGGTAAATTTGATAAGCAGGTATCATTAATCCTTAATAATAAAATATAACTAATGGCATATATGTTATTTCAGAGGACTGTGTCAGAATGGTAGCTCTTTGTATAACTCTGAATCCATGAATTAGCTCTCAGTTCCAATAATATTGGTGACCGTTGATATAGCACATTGTGTTATTCTAAAAATCAAAGAAACCCGTTTTTGCCTAAATACAAATGACAACAAGACACAAACAAATACTGTTTTGAAAAGTGAAGCCTTTATATTTCTCCTCTGGACAGACTATATGCATTTCATGTATTTTGTAAAAGCATAACTCTTTTTTGAATGATTTCCAACATCTCATAAGTCCATACGTTTTGTCTGATAATTGCTTATAGATACATGACAAATATTTCCTAAGGGGTAAACAGGAGACTATACGACATGCAGAATAAATAAATCTATGGGGGAAACAAACATTTTGGCACACCTTTTTTTTCTTTTTTGTTTTCTTTTTACAAGTTGTCTCAAAAAAAAAAAAAAAGAAATCTCATGACCGTGCATCATGAATCATGACAGTGGATTTTGTACTGATAAAGAGCGAGCGCTCTCTTATAATTCATGCCTCGTAGTCTTTTCAGTAGCACCTCTTGAACTTGATCAGCTTGTGGAAAGCTTGCTTGAACTCGTCGTTGAAGGCCGTGTAGATCACGGGGTTGATCAGCGAGTTGAGATAGCCGAGCCAGGTGAAAAAGTCGAACAGCACTGGGTGGAACCAGCACTCTTTGCAGATCGCCGTGACCAGGGTTCCGACGAAGAAGGGCAGCCAGCAGACGATAAAGGCTCCTAATATGATCCCCAAAGTCTTTGTGGCTTTCTTTTCTCTTGCCGCGCACAAACGTTTTCGCTCCAGAACGCTGTCCGCCAGCTTCACCTTCACACTGTTTGAGAAATTCGGAGACCCTCCGCTACTTAGATGGTGACCCTCCTGGTTGGTGGAGGAGTTGAGCGAGCAGAGCGAGGAGCCGGCTGACGTTTGGATGAGCTGAGCCGTCGTGAAGCGTTTCGCCCTCGACGCCGGGGTCTTGAAGATCCGGCTGCGCGCGGCCACGTAGATGCGGCCGTAAAGGATGACGAGGAGAACGGTGGGCACGTAAAAGGCGCCGAAAGTAGAGTAGAGCGTGTACGAGATCTGGT
>JACRUU010000012.1:23412877-23522877 GCA_030449085.1 Kryptopterus vitreolus
ATTCATCCAAATTCAATTAACCTGATTAAATTCAACCAGAAATTCAACACCTCTTTTACTAGAAGTATCTACTAGAATATATTAGTAGATATCTGTCCATTACCATTGATGATTAGAGAGACCACATTTTTTTCTGACTAAAGGTACGGGGTGAAGGAGCCACACCTCTTTCATTAAAGTAAATGAGTACCCACGCCAAACTTCTCTAAAAGTATTGGGTACTGAAGCGACATCGCTTTTAATAGAAGTAATGGAACTGAGGCCACACCTCTAAAACTAAAAGTAATAGGTACAGAGGCCAATCCGTCTTTAGAAAAGCGATAGCCACAGATTTATAGGTACATAGGTCATGTTCCTGTTTATCAGAGGTAATTGCTAGAGGTCTTTTATAACGTTGTGGCCTTTTTTCAGTGTGACTGAAGAGCGGAAACACGATGATTCTTTACTGGACTTTAACTGGACAGATTCTACATCCTTCCATGTCTAAGGCCACACTTCTTCCAAACATACTATTGTATACACAACCCCTCAACACTAGCACTGGTTAGCACGGGGAAAAGAGAGAGAGAGAGATATGATAGTAAAAAATAGAAAAGGAAACGGCCCAGTGCCAAAGAATTGAACTTTAAATAGCGTCGCTAATTGATGTTCATAATAGAAATGATCTGCGTATGAATTACTAGACTTTACATGCTGGTTGGAACTGGAAAGAGAAACACAAACAGCTGCGGTGAACAATCCTTAATGAATCCCAGATGTACAATGTCTTTGGAAAGTTAGCGAAGCTTCCTCCTTCTGTTTGATTAGCTCTCTTCCAAAACAGGAACAAATCAGTTAGATTGAAAACTTTAGTCATTAAATGGGAGCAGCGCAGCATAGCGAGATGCCGAAGGTGAGAAAGGGGCTTTGTTTCCACACAAATTACTTGTGTGAAATGACGTGTGCTTTTATTTGCTTGCGCTCCGTTCGGAAGTTTAAGCCCTTAAAATGACAAGGCTTGCTTTCGCCTACGTGCCAATCAAAGCATATTTCATTTACAATGTGCAATGTATGACACCTACAGCGTAATGCTGAAAGTATACAGAATATCCAGTGTTCCAAAAGTTATGGTGTTGTTGTTTATTGCGCAACTTTGCCAGTGATTTCTTTTTTATTTAGACAAAGTTTTCCTGAAATACTTGCAGCTTCTATAAAATATGTGCTTTCAGGAATGAAACCAATCAAACCCAGATAAGTTAAACGGAATCGAATTAAACCTGATTGAAATCAACCAAATATATTAAACCTGATTAAATTCAACTATCCAATGAAACCAGTTCCTGTTAAAGCCAATTAAATTCAAACAAATCAAATTAAACCAGATTAAATAGAACCCGAGTCCAATCAAATCCGACCGAATTCAATAGAATACTATCGAATGCAGCTACATTCAACCAAATTAATTAAAAATGATTAAATTCACTGAAATCTAATCAAAACCAATCAGTTTAACCATGCCCAAATAAATAATAAAAACCAAATAAATTTGCCCAAATTCAAATATATTCACCAAAATGAAATGAAATTCAACCAAGCCTAATTAAGTTTGACCAAATACAGTTAAACCTGATTAAATCCAACCAAACCCAATCAAATTCTACCAAATCCATTCAAATATAGCTTCATTCAACCATATTTAATTAAACCTGATTAAACTCAACCAAATCCAATTAAACCTGATTCAATTCAAATAAATCCAATTAAAGCCGATTCAATTTAATTGAGTCCAATCAAATCCAATTAAATTTGCCCTAATTCAATTAAATTCACTAAAATGTATTTAAATTCAACCAAATTGAAATAAACTGATTGAATTCAGCCAAGTTTCACCAAATACAATTAAACCTGATTAAAATCAATTAAATACAATTAAACCTGATTAAATCCAACCGAACCCAATCAAATACAACTTCATTTAACCAAATTCTATTAAACCTGATTAAACTCAACTGAATCCAACTAAACCTGATTAAATTCAAATCAATCCAATTAAATCAGATAAAATTAACCAAATCCAATTAAGACATATAACATTCAAATCCAATCAATCCAATTGAATACAATCAAATGCAACTAGATTCAACCAAATGTATTTAAACCCGAGTCAATGAAATGAATTAAGCCTACCTGATTAAATTCACAGAAACCCAATCAGTTTAAGCAAGTAAACAAAATACATCAAACACCATTAAATTAAACCAAACCCAATTAAATTCATTCATTCATTCATTCATTCATCTTCTACCGCTTTATCCGATCTTCCATCGGGTCACGGGGAGTCTGTGTCTATCTCAGGCGTCTATGGGCATTAAGGCAGGATACACCCTGGATACACCCATCACAGGACACACACACACACTCACACATACACACACACACACACACACACACACACTGACACACTTTTCCAAGGTGCCAATCAACCTACCCTGCATGTTTTTGGACCTGGGAGGAAACCGGAGAACCCGGAGAAAAACCCCCTGAGGCACGGGGAGAACATGCAAACTCCACACACACATGGCCGAGACGGGAATTGAACCCGGACCCTGGAGGTGTGAGGCGAACATGCTAACCACTAAACCACCGTACCCCTCAATTCAATTCAATTCATCCCAACCCAATTAAACTGTACTAACCCCAATAACAGTCTAGCACGTCAAATGAAACCCAATTAAATCCAATCAAACCTGATCAAATCCAATCATAAAAATCAGCCATTTTTACTTGCCTTTAGATAATGCGTGTGCTATTCTGTGTTGGCATCCTAGTTTCCAAAACAGCTACTTTAACCAACAATATCAAAGATCACCCTCTGATATTCGTTATATTTAATTACCATTGGGAAAAGATTATACATCACCCATTGACTACAGTACATTCCACTTTAGTGTGACTTGGTGAGAAGTAACAGAAACATTGTGCACTTTACGACTGACTTGAAGTGTTTCCAAATGCAAACACAGCATTATTCAACACAGCATTATTAACAGAAATCCAGCAGAAGGGATCAGTGAAGCTTTCTAATGTAGGATAAACTTTTATGACGCATGTCTTACGATAATATGAGTTTAAACCGAACTCTATCGCGGTGAGCTGAGTTGAGTTTATTGTTGGAAATCCCTTCGCGGTGTACTTTTGTTTGCTTTTATTTAAAAACCAATTGATTCGCTTTTATTCCTTATCCGAGTTTCTGACGCATGTCAAAGACGTATGGCGTTTCGACATAATCTTTAAAGCCACGGGGGATTCCCATGTATCGTTCTCCATTTATTTCATCAAACTGTAATATTAAAGCTTATTATTGAAGGTATTACTTTTAAGACATTTGATACATCGTTGTTGTGACCGTTGTATCGAGTTTGACCTTTACAAAATACGCTATATCGTGGCTTTAACGCTAGCTTCGCCTAGAAGTGAAAAGGCAATAAACAGGGATATTTATGGACAGTGTGTGTATATAATTAGTCTAAGCACTGGTACATTACTCTGCTAATCCTGTCTGCTCGAACCGTATGTGTTTCTACTGCATAGGAATGAGGTTGAATTAATCCTTGTTTTAACCTTATAACACGGCTGAGATAAAGTGCTGTACCTGCTTTAAGTGGTATAAAACTAAACTGAGGCATGGAGGAAGTGAATCAAACCTTTCCATTACCCGATAAAATAAAAATAATACCATATAAATATTCATTCATTCATTCATTCATTCATCATCTACTGCTTTATCCGATCTTCCCTTGGGTCACGGGGAGCCTGTGCCTATCTCAGGTGTCTATGGGCATTAAGGCAGGATACACCCTGGATGGAATGCCAATCCATCGCAGGACACACACACACACACACACACACACACAGAATCACACACACATTCATACACTAGGGACAATTTTCAAAGTTGCCAATCAACCTACCGTGCATGTTTTTGGACTGGGAGGAAACCGGAGAACCCAGAGAAAAACCCCCTGAGGCACGGGGAGAACATGCAAACTCCACACACACATGGCGGAGGCGGGAATCGAATCCGGACCCTGGTGGTGTGAAGCCAACGTGGTAACCACTAACCCACCGTGCCCACTCCCATATAAATATTACAGATTAATATGAAATATTAATTTAGCAGGATGTTATCTGTTACCTCAGGAAGAAATTATAATAGAAAAAATATTTCTTTTTTTTCTTTCTTTCCTAGTTTACACCCTCTTTCATTTTCCATTTGTTCTTTCTTTCCTAACTTAACTTCTTTCTTTCTTTCTTTCCTTCCTCCATCCCTCTCTTCTTTCCTTTGTTCCTTCCTAACTTGGGTCCTCTTTCTTTCCTTCCATTCTTTCTTCCATTCTTTCTTTCATTCTTTTTTCTTTCTAACTTCTGAATGTACCTCCTCTTTCTTTCTTTCTTTCTTTCTTACTTTCTTTCTTTAAGAGGGTTAAGAGCCTTGCTTGAGGGCCCAAGTCAATTCAAGTAGGCTTTACTGTCATTTCAACAATATACAGTGCAGTACGCAGTGATAAAGAAACAACATTTCCTCAGGACCACAGAACGGAACGTGGCACAGAACTCTAAACTGAAAAAAAACAAAACAAAACTAGAAACTAACTACAAAAAAGGACAAATTTCACACATGTGCAAAAGTCATTTCATTCAATGAAATCGCAAAAACATGGAACAGTATACAATAGCACAGGCCAGTGCAGATGTTGTGCAAAAATGAATTGTCAATATGAAACTAAAGAAAGTTGGCGGTACTGGATCTGGAACCCCAGACCTGTGATGGGTTGGCATTCCATCCATTCCAGAGTGTATCCTGCCTTAATGCCCATAGACGCCTGAGATAGGCACAGGCTCTCCGTGACCCGAGGGAAGATCGGATATAGCGGAAGAAGATGAATGAATGAATGATATAGATATATATATATATATATATATATATTATATATAGAGAGAGATAGATATGATATATATATATATATATATATATATATATATCTATATATATATATATATATATATATATATATATATATATATATATATATATATATATATATATATATATATATACACATACACACTGGTGGGGCACGGTGGCGTAGTGGTTAGCACGTTCGCCTCACACCGCCAGGATCCGGGTTCGATTCCCGTCTCGGTCATGTGTGTGTGGAGTTTGCATGTTCTCCCCGTGCCTCAGGGGGGTTTTTCTCCGGTTTCCCCCGGTCCAAAAACATGCATGATAGGTTGATTGGCACCTTGGAAAATTGTCCCTAGTGTGTGAATGTGTGTGTGTGTGTCCTGCGATGGGTTGGCATTCCATCCAGGGTGTATCCTGCCTTAATGCCCATAGACGCCTGAGATAGACACAGGCTCCCCGTGACCCGATGGAAGATCGGATAAAGCGGTAGGGAGAAGAGATTAGAAGATGAAGATGAAGATGAAGAAGAAGATATATATACACTGTTATATTCATATTTAATTACAGTTAACTAAAAACCAGTATTCCTGAAAAAAATTCTTGAACACTTAACTATTTGGTTGTAGATTTGGTTGAAATGGATACGCACTATATAAATATAGAACTTCTAAAAACGTTAAATGAGCATTGTATGAATACAGTGACCTCATGGAGAATCACAGTCCTACATTCCATTAGGAACAACTCATGGAATACGTTCAACATAAAGGGAAATTGCGGCTCAGATGCCGAGCGTTTCTGTGAATTTTGTGAAAGTAAAAAAAAAAACTCTTGTGAGCTCGTTAAGGCAGAGAATAGGAGAAATTCTAGGTGAATATGTGAAATCTGTATTTCCTGTTCCAGCTGTGTGCGATGTTACACGTCACTCCAAACATTAGTCATTTTTTCCCCTCACAGTTTGATACTTCACCATATATAAAAAAAAAGCGCACAATGATCCTCCCACAGACACCATTAGGAGCGACTCCTTCCACTGCGTTTTCCTCACTACTGAACCCACGAGGGTTTGATGACGAGTGTAACTGTTCAGGTTGATACAGAATCTGTACTTTAACTCTAAAACTAAGTGTTGCTGAAGCTGTAACTCGTCACTGTGGACATACTTTTTTTTTTACAGACACGGAGGAACAGAGGAAAGGTGAGAAGTGCAAGCTTCCATCATCCCTCAGGACCAGCACACACACCAACATCGATCTGATCATGGGCATGAAACTCAAAACAGCACGAGGGCCGAACCTTCTGATTGCTTTGCTTTGACAGTGATGTGTGTGTGTGTGTGTGTGTGTGTGTGTGTGTGTGTGTGTGTGTGTGAGTGTGAGGCGACGCTGTTCATATTACAGCTAAAGCTAACATTGTTTGCATTTATTAGTAATGGAAAGTAAAGTAAAACTTTCTTTCCTAACGTATTCCTCCTTTTTTCATTCTTTCTTTCGGGCGTTTCAGCAGGGAGGGCCGAACATGAGGCCGAGGGCTTTCTTTCTTGAGGCGGGGCTCGAACAGAGGCCGCGGGCGGGCTGGGCCGAACGGAGGCCGCGGGCGGGCGGCTTTCTTTTTCCTAAAGGGCAGACCTCTTTCTTTCTTTCTTTTTTCGGGGGGGAGGGCCGAACGGATTCCTCTTTCGGTTCTTTCTTTCTTTCTTTCTTTCTTTCTTTCCTAATGGAGACCGAGGGCTTTCTGGGCGGGCGGGCGAGGGCCGAAGGGATTCGGGAGGCAGGGCGGTTTCTGGGCGGGCTTCGGGCGGGCGGGCGGGCGGGCTTTCGAGGGCTAACCGGGGAGGCCGGGCGGGCGGGCGGGCGGGCTTTCGGGGCCTTTCTTCGGGGGCGGGCCTTTCGGCGAACGGAGGCCGGGGGCGGTTCGGGCGGGCCAAACGGAGGGGAGCGGGTCGGGCGGGACAGGCCTAACGGAGGGCTCTGGGAGGGCGGTTTCTTTTCTTTCCTTCCGGACTTCGGATTCCTCTGGGACTTTCTTTCGGGGGCCTAACATTCCGGAGGCTTTCTTTCAGGTTCGGGCCTAACTTACAGGGGCCGCTTAAGGCTTTCGGGGCGGACTTTCTTTCGGAAAGGAGGGACTTTCGGGCGGGCTTTCGGGCCGGGAACTTAAGGGGCCTCGGGCTTTCTTTCTTTCTTTCTTGGGCTTTCTTGGGAGGGCTGGGCGGGAGGTCGGGCTTTCGGGCGCGATTTGGCTTTCTTTCATGGGCTTTCTTTCTTTCCTAACTTATTCCTCTTTCTTATTTCTTAAACTTATTCCTTTTTTTCATTCATTATTTCTTTCTTTCTTTCTTTATATTTTAATTTCCTCCTTTTTCTTTATAAATAATTATATATAAAATATATCTTTTTCATAATTTTGCCATTTTGTTATCGTCATTGTACAACAAACTTTCGAAATGAAAAAAAAAAAAAAAAGCCTTATTTAAAACTCACTCTCTACAATTTTCTCTTCTTTCCCACCATTGACACTTTGCTAACGTTTTCTGACATTTATACTGTACGTGCTGCTGTGTTTTAACAATTAAAGATAATGTTTCATTTGTTAAAACGTATTGAAGACGCTATAGTTAATATTCCAGTACAGAGTACAGAGAAATACGTTCAGATCGGTGGCTTTTTTGTCATTCCTTAGCAAAAAGTCAATTCGGTAAAGAGAAGGCATGAATCCCAGTGGGATCCGTGCCTGCTGAGTTGATCTTCGCTGACAGTTTGTCAAGACGCAACGGGCAAACTTTCGGCGAAATGGAGACAAGCCGATCGACCCCTGCTGTACGGCAGCATGGGCGACAAGAAAAATGTGGGTTCACGCGAGTTAAAAATCGAGTTTAAGTGAATGCGCCAAGCAAAATGACCTTTCATACACTTCTTTTCTGTACTCATCTGTGCATTACATTTCCTCATAATACCCAATCACCCCTGTTCCACCCGATTAACTTTCCCTTCCAACCAACACTAGCATTTTCCATCCTAGACATTTCCCACTTTACATTAATTATAGAACAGATAGAGCCTATAATATAAAGCATTAGAGGGGCACGTTCGCCTCATACCTTCAGGGTTGGGGGTTTGTTTTTGATTCCCACCTCTGCCATGTGTGTGTGTGTGTGTGTGTGTGTGTGTGTGTGTGTGTGTGTGTGTGTTGGGTGTGTGGGTGTGTGGGTGGAGTTTGCATGTTCTCCCCGTGCCTCAGAGGGTTTTTCTCCGGCTTCTTCAGTCCAAAAACATGCACGGCAGGTTGATTGGCACCTTGGAAAATTGTCCCCAGTGTATGAATGTGTGTGTGTGTGTGTGTGTGTATGTCCTGCGATCGTTTGGCATCCCATACAAGGTGTATCCTGCCTTGATGTTTTAAGACGCCTGAGATAGTTACAGGCTCCCCACGACCCGAGGGAAGATCGGATAAAGGGTTAGAAGGTGAATGAATGAATAATATAGCATTAGAAGATATATATATATATATATATATATATATATATATATATATATATATATATATATATATATATAATTGAAATACTTATTGGTCCATAAGGTGAAAGGATCTATAGTGCACCTAACAGTGCTGCTGAAATAATACACACTGCTTTTCGGATAGTATGGATGGAAATCTTCGTGTAAACTGCCTGAACACAAGGTGTATACATTCCTCTGAGAGTGTGTGTGTGTGTGTGTGTGTGTGTGTGTGTGTGTGTGTGTGTGTGTGTGTGTGTGTGTGCATGCATCTTTGTTAGAGCTTCTTGTTCGGAAAGAAGAGACGTCCCAGCCACTTAAAAGGCTTGTCGGTTCTCAGAGCCAAAAACATGACACTGGTTTCAGTAATGAAGTGGATACGCGATGTACTGTATATCAGGAGTGTATATGGCTATTTTGAGATCAACATTATTGTGTAGGTGCCATTTAATGAGGGGATAAGCGGATGCAAGTGCAGATGTTTGTGAGTAAACAGATGAAGGAAACAACTGGAAGGTACGACGACAAGCATTAACAAGAAACATAAACAAACCAATCAGAGGTGGATTTTTCCGGTACTTTACTTCACTTTACTTCTATTTTTACCTTAACTCATATTTTTTTTACAGAAATATCTGTGATTTCTACTTCTTACTTACATTTTCAAACCAATTTATGAAGCTAACAATGAGCAAAGCAGAAGACAAAGACAGCATGTAGCTAACATTGTAGCATATGACTAGCATCTTGCTAACAATCCTAATCATCATCTTTTCTCTGCTTATGTTATATATGTTATATCCTTATTTAACAAAATTGGTTCTGTATTAATATTTTAATTCCGGCTGTCAAAGTTATTAACGCCAATTCACTTTAACAGAACTAATATTATTAGCGCGTGATTAACGCAGTGTGTATTAATATATGAGTGATCTGCTCCTTCATTCTGTGTTGTGTTAGTGAATGAACGAAACCCAAACACCAAAGAACAAAAAAAGAACAAACGAATAAATAAACTTCAGTGCATCCACTCACGATTCCTGAAAAAACATATGGAACCTTACGGAAACGCATCGCATTCCCAAATCAGTATTATGGGACTTCTTTTGTGAATGCAATGCGCTTCCGTATAACCTAAACAGGGTCTGGGCAAATATATTTTCCAAAGGGCCAATGAGAAACCTGAGGTGTGTTCGTTGGCCGAACCAACAATAACGTTGAACATAACTGTGTTCAAAAAATTTTTCCACTTGTAAAGAGCGGTGGTAAATGCGTATGATACATGTTCAATGAACCAAAGAATAAGGATATTCTTTTAAGGAAAATAAACAAAAAAAAAAATCACTGTATTTTTCCTTCATTTTTCTCACGCACAGCATGTCAGCATTCTGTGCGGTTATACTTTCTTCTGGTGCGGCAAAGAAGCCGAAGCAGTTCAGCGGGCCGATATTTTTTAAAGGACCAAGGGGCCGGATGTGGCCCCCGTGGCCGTAGTTTGCCCACCCCTAGACCTAAAGGTATCACCAGTTTATATGGAAAAGCAATCGGAACAGAATTCTTAAAGGAGCCACGTCCCATATAAAATCAATATTAACCAATCAATAGTTTTATTAAAAAGAGATACTTTGAGAAATTTATATAATTAAAACATTGGTTACAGTTACTATTAAAAACAGGAAAAGCATTCATTCATGGAACATTGAAAATGTGCGATTAGTCACGAGTAAATATTTTAATCAACTGGCCGCCCTAATATTAATATGAGGCAAGGTCCAGTTACCATTGTGACACTAAAATAGGTCATAGTAAATACAGGTTTTACTTAAATACCCATCAGTGCCCAAACTTCTTTACTTGAACTTGAGTTAAAAAGAAAAAATCTATAGTCAGTGCTTTAGTTTTAAATCATATCTGTAGTATTTGTACTTCTATTCAAGTGAAGGATTTGTGTACTTTTGCCATCTCTGACCCTAATGTGATAAATATCCATTACAAGAGGCAGAGTTAATAGTATAAGGTGCACTGGATGAAGGGAACTGTTTCCCCAAAGCATAGACAGGACAATAGGCAGTGGTTGGGACTATTTATTTATTTATTTATTTATAAATTGTCCTATCATGAACATTACATACAATGTATACGCCATATCATCACTATCCTAACTCAGCGCAGGAGTACTATATATTATAGTCCTGGTAACACTTCGACTAAAGGGGCCTTGAAACAAGGAGGTGTGAATAATTCATGAATGAAAGTGCTAGCTCGGTGGAAACGATAGTGGTCAGAAGGTCGTGAGTTCAAATCCAGGACTACCTACTTCGCATTGTTACCTCCGTGACCCTTAAACGTCAAATTCTTTAGCTGTAAAACGATATAATCGAGAGACACTGCGTCTGTCCGATTCTAAAACTGTAGCTATAATTACAGAGATACAGTGGATATGTGGGGGAGGGGGAGGAGGCATGGAAGCTCTCTGGAAGCTTCTTTTCATCCTACACAGGGAAGCCTGGATAGCCTCCATGAGGAAACTTGAAGCAGGGGACGCCCTGTACAATGTGCCAGAATATCTCACACACACACACACACACACATGCTATCCCATCCTACAGTATACACACTCTAAAGACAATCTGGAACTGCCAGTCATTCTATACAGCATTGCTTTGCACTGGAAGGGGGTTCGCAGGAGGTTGAATATGTGGAGGAAACACTAAAAACACAGGGAAATAATGCAAACTGCGCACACACAGGCCACGCCTCCAAAGCTTATTAAACAACTAAAGCTGGTTTAACACCATACAACAACATTCAGACCTGGACCACATACTGGATCAGAAAGCTAGCAAACATCATAATTCGTTTGACCTTCTTCTTCTGACCCTGACGTTTATTTAAATAAATAATTAGCCCATGGCCTATTGTGTAATTAGAAATGCTGTAATGCCTCGTGTGAGCCTGGCACGGTTTTTATTTATTTATTTATTTATTTGCGACGTTCATTTGAATAGAAACATCCCTCCTGGCTGTTCTTTAAAGGCTCAGGCTGTGACTCAGTGCGTATTTATTTTGTCCGATAGCCGGGGCGAAAAGAGCTCCGAATTAATAAAGAGGGGCGAGTGGAGAAATATCTTCAAAGAATGCAGGGTTTTAAAACGGGGAAAGAACCACTGACGACGGTTTATTACAGCGAGTCGCTTACAGAATATAAAGCATGCAAAATCACCTGCTAAAATATCGTGCCGTAGTGCTTCACGAGCGAAAAATCAATCACAAACCAGAAAAAAAAATAATAATACAATGTCTGTGGCACCCAGTGGCAGAAAGCAAAATGTTGAGGACGCACAAAGAATACTTCCTATTGAAATACATTACAAAAAGTTCAGCTTTTTTTCCAGCGCTGTGTAACATGAAAAAAAGACGGAGCTTCGATTCCAAGACGAATTAATATATAATTGGTAAAAAAAAAGGGGCACGGTGGCTTAGTGGTTAGCACATTCGCCTCACACCGCCAGGGTCCGGGTTCGATTCCTGTCTCGGCCATGTGTGTGTGGAGTTTGCATGCTTGCCTCAGGGGTTTTTTTCTCCGGGTTCTCCGGTTTCCTCCCGGTCCAAAAACATGCACGGTAGGTTGATTGGCATCCTGGAGAATTGTCCCTAGTGTATGAATGTGTGTGTGTGAATGTGAGTGTGTGTGTCCTGCAATGGGTTGGCATTCCATCCAGGGTGTATCCTGCCTTAATGCCCATAGACGCCTGAGATAGGCACAGGCTCCCCATGACCCGAGGGAAGATCGGACAAAGCGGTAGAAAATGAATGAATGAATGAATGAATTAATGGTAAAAAAAGAAAAGAAAGTGCATGCTGACTACACTGGACCTAGAGAAGTAAATCACATATGCATACATGCATCATACGACATGCATTGAAATGCTTCTTACGGCCGTCCGACATGCACACATAAAAGTGCAGACATTTATAATAAACAACTGGGAAAAAAGTAGTGCGTGTAAAAGAAATAGGAATGAAGTAAGAATAAGAATAGGAATTAAAAGTATAATGGATAATGTGTAGCAGTGTTAACGCGTCAGTGTGTGCAATATATGTCCTTGTTTGTCCTACGTAGGACATTTAATTTAAATCCTTCAACCCAGCATTTAAATCAACCAATTGAGTAGGAATACATTTGATTGACGTGCTGATTGAGCAATCAACATTTACGTTACATTTACAGTATTTGGGAGACGCCCTTATCCAGAGCGACTTACAACTGAGCAACTGAGGGTTAAGGGCCTTGCTCAAGGGCCCACTAGTGGCAGCTTGGTGGTGGTGGGGTTTGAACCCATGATGTACTATATCGTCCAATTGAGCTTGAATCTGAAGGTATTTCTTAATTTACAATAAAGGAACTACACCATATTTCTACATTATATGGGGGAAAATGAAAAGGATGACAAAGGAATAGAATAAGTGTCAGTTGTCTTCAAACTTTTCACAGTGAGAAAAAAAAAGACCTGTTGGCAGATGGAAATATTCATGAGATCATATAAAAGATAGTCATGTGTAAGTAGGATTTCAGTTGTATCAAGCTTGAAAAAGTCTTTTTCTACTGAAAGAAATTTGTTTGGAGCAGATCATTGTCAGATGCAGATCTTTTTATTCCATACTAATCACAACTAAGCTACAAGTTTGAAAAAACCTTTACATTGGTAGATTGCATTACTGGTAGATTGCATTTGGTAGACGCCCTTATCCAGAGCGACTTACAACTGAGCAATTGAGGGTTAAGGGCCTTGCTCAAAAGCCCACTAGTGGCAGCTTGGTGGTGCTGCGATCTTCCGGTCCGTAGGCAAACACCTTAACCACTGAGCCACCACCTCCCCAAAACGACCAGTAATTACATTTTTTAAAATAATTATTATATATTATTAACACGTTAACGCAAATTCGCTTTAGCGGCATTAATGTTATCAAGGCGTGATTAACGCAGTGTGTATTACTATGTGAGGGATCTGCTCCTTCACTCTGCATTGTGTTGGTGAATGAACGAAACCCGGACAAGAATGAATAAAGAAACTTCACCGCATCTACTCACACTTCCTGAATTTCCCCGACTTATGCCTAGTAGCTACGCATTCACAGGTATGATCTCCTAAGTATATTAGCGTATATTACCTTATGGAACCTCACACAAGCGCATCAAAATCCCAAATCCGTATAACGAAATAAAGCGCATTTTTCTGAATGCAATGCGCTTCCGTATAAGCTAAACACCGTATCACCAGTTTATATGGAAAAGCAACCGGAACACAATTCTTAAAGGAGCCACGTCCCATATTTTACCCAAGCTTTTATCCCAAGCTTCAGTTAGAGTATTAGAAACATGAAAAGTATTCATTTATGGTACATTGAAAACATGAGATTAATGTGCGATTAATCACGAGTTAACTCATGGCAATAGTGTGATTAATCGCTATTAAATATTTTGGCCGTAAAAAAAAAATCCTCTCTTTTACACCGGTAGCGCTTCGAGATGTGATAAATATCCGTCACGCAGCACGATTAAGAACGATCAGGATTGAATGTGCTCTTTTTCCCCCCCACAGACTACAAATGCTGAAGCTCATATCACGGTTGGTGTCATTATCTGGTGTCAGCAGCGCAGCAAGACAGTAAGGGACGACATCAACAGCATCAACGTTTTTTTTAGTGACATTGCGGGCTGTGGGGGAAAAAAAACGATTTTTATGACACTTGGAGAGCTGATACTGGCAAAAACGAAGGGAAAGTAGTAATACAATATTTGCCTGTATGATCATCTTAAAGACGTATAAGGATTGTTTGGATGTGGTTACGGATAAGATCCATTAAAGCGTACAAATTGAATTCGATTTCATTGGAATTACATGTTTGTAATGTGTTTAAGATTGAGTGTCAATGTGTTTTCATTGTAATTTAAGGTTTGCACATCCTAATTAACAGCAGATTAAAGTGTATTAAATAGTGGTAGGATTAACGACACTCTGTGAACAACTGTAGTTGGAATTGTGTTGCACGATATACCGGTGCAAGAAAGGTATCACGATACCCTGCTTTTAAAAGCGATACTATTTTGCATTTTATTAGTACCGGCGGAAAGGTCGCAGGTTCACATCCCATCCCCTTCAGGCTGCCTTGGTGGGCCTTTGAGCAAGGCCTTTAATTGCTCAGTCTGCACAAGCCAGTGCCTTTGTATTACCTGTCCTAAACCCGGATAAATGGGTAGGGTTGCATTAGGAAGGGCATCCAGTGTAAATCGTGTGCTAAAACTAATATGTGGATCATCCACTGCGGCGCCCCCTATTGGGAGAAGCCAAAAGAGATGACGACAATGATGATGAGGATTTAAAAAATGGTAGGCTGTAGTTCTGTATGTTGAAATATAGGGGGCAGTGTGTGGACACCGAGTTCACCCTATTGAACCCTAACTGCACCCCCGTCCTCCTCACCTCACCTACACCAGTACCTGATTTACACTACCTGAAAAAATTGCAGATATATTTGATATTAATCACTTGATATAAAATATATAATAAATAAATAATAATATACAAATATTTCATTTTTATATTTCATTTTTACAACACATGCTGCTTATTCTGTTCAGGTTTTCAAGCTATCCTTAAAATAACACTCTGTCAAAGAAACAGATCCAGTTCACTTTGGTGATAGCTGTAAGAACACACACACACACACAGACATACACACAAACGCACACATGTACGATCTGCAGCTGAAATCCTCAGCATCTCTCCTACACTCTGCTGTCTGTCAGCGAGTGCTTCAAATACACAATAAACACGCCAACGGTAGAAGATTTGCAGTGAAGTGTGACTCAAACTCGGACTCGTCACTTCGACATGGTTTGACCCAAACGCACACAAATCTGCACACAAAAACAGAGCAATTGTGTAACAGAGCAATTGTGTATACGCTATGGAGGTGTGTATCGATGCAGATAAATGAATAGAATACAATAGAAGAGTCTTTATTTGTCACATATACATTACAGCACAGTGAAATTGTTTCTTCGCATATCCCAGGGTCACCCATGATACGGCACCCCCTGGAGCACAGAGAGTTAAGGGCCTTGCTCAAGGACCCAAGGTTTCCAACTATACCCAGGCTTGAACCCCCTCAATCCAACCCCCCTAATGCTTCTTTATAGAGGGGTTATTATTGATATTTACATTTACAGCCTTTGACAGCTGCTCTTATCCAGTGTGTTACAACTGAGCAATTTAGGCTTAAGGGCCTTGCTCAAGGGCTTGGAACACATGACCTGCCAACACAGAGTCCACAGACCACAGAGCTTCCACTTTCCACAGGCAATATTGAAAATGTTTAAAGACTAGTTTTGTAATAGTTGTATTAATAAATAGTGTATGTACATATATTTAAAAAAAATTAAAAAGGGGGCACGGTGGCTTAGTGGTTAGCACGTTCACCTCACACCCGCCAGGGTCCGGGTTTAATTTCCGTCTCGGCCATGTGTGTGTGGAGTTTGCATGTTCTCCCCGTGCCTCAGGGGTTTTTCTCCGGGTTCTCCGGTTTCCTGGTTGATTGGCACCTTGGAGTGTGTGATTCTGTGTGTGTGTGTCTTGCGATGGGTTGGCATTACATCCAGGGTGTATCCTGCCTTAATGCCCATAGACACCTGAGATAGGCACAGGCTCCCTGTGACCCGAGGGAAGATCGGATATATATTAAACGGACCAGGCGCCTAAGGGGTGCCCGAAGGTTTGAATCGTCACATTTTCTTCAGGAAATGTGCCATGTCTAGTTCTCTCTTTATTCATTCTCTTCATTCATTTTCTACCGCTATATCCGATCTTCTCTCGGGTCACGGGGAGCCTGTGCCTATCTTAAGGCAGGATACACCCTGGATGGAATGCCAACCCATCTCAGGGCACACACACACATTCACACTCACATTCACACACACATTCATACACTAGGGACAATTTTCCAACGTGCCAATCAACCTACCGTGCATGTTTTTGGACCGGGAGGAAACCGGAGAACCCGGAGAAAAACCCCCTGAGGCACGGGGAGAACATGCAAACTCCACACACACATGAGCGAGACGGGACCGAACCAGGACCGTGGAGGTGTGAGGCGAAGGTGCTAACCACTAAGCCACCATGCCCCTTAGTTCTCTCTTTCTCTTTGCAAAAAATAGTCCCTAACCGCAGAAGGTGCATGGCGCACTTTAAAAAGAAGACTTCAGGGACATATTCCAGGGACTCTTGGAGCGCTGTATTGCCTAGCAAGGGGACTATTTTGATGGGGTATGAAACTAAATTAGCAAAAAAAAAGAACCTTCTTCCAAACACGGTGAGTGTCAAAACTTTCGGATGCCACCTCGTCTCCATGCTGTTACAGCATCAAGCCGTTCGTGCCTCTGTCGTGTTCGGTGTGGTTCCACACAGTTAAACTGAGCTCAAGTAAACAAGCTCATGAGTAAGCTGACTATGGGTTTGGTTGTTCACATGAGTAGCATGTAATCGTCAATAAATCTGTGGCTGTAAACCCTAACCTATCCCTCCAACCATCCCTCCATCCATCCATCCATCCATCCATCCATCCATGCATTGACTGTTCATATGAGTCGACTTCTAAGGGCGAGTATGAACATGGAACCCTTGTTGAAATATCTGATGTTTGCGCCATAGCGTCGCCCTGTAACCCTCGCCGCGGCGTTAATGAGGCGTCCCGCGTTGCCACCCCGAGTGTCATGAACCCAGAGTATCATAGGGAAACTCATTAGCGAGCGGAGAGAAGGAAGGAAGCGTAAACAGTAAACACACCAAGCTGCTGGTGAAGGCTGGCTTTAACTGGAACCATTAACTCTCGCTTAGTCTTCAGTGCACCAAAAACACTTCTTCGATTTTTCCCTCACTTGCACACACACACACACACACACACACACACACACACACACACACACACACACACTGCAGTACTCCCCAGCTCGCTAGGTTAATGCTGATCCTCTGAACTGCATGGAAGCAGCAAATTGATTCACCTGAAGCAGAATCAAGGTTGCACTCGTGAACACAACACACAATGAAAAGAGCGGTGCGGCATCGTTTATTTTTGTTTGTTTGTTTGTTTGTTTGTTTTTCACCCACCCAAAATTCATTTCGTTCAGTGGCTTTCGATCCAATTCTGTTCTGTCCATATTTATTAACAAAAACTAAGCAGATTTTGATTGACCGAAGGATTACACAAATCTGACAATAAGCGCGGACGGGCAAAACATTCCCTCACATAGCGTTTGTACGTTCTGCCTCTTCTTTTTTTTTTTTGCACCGCACTGTACTGCAAGCGCCACGTATTGAAATCATCCGGACCTGTAGTAGGAAGATAAGCTGGAGAAAAAAAAAACTGCCCAAAAGCTTCCTGAATAAGAAGAGAGAGAGAGACAGAAGGAGGGTGAGAGAAGGAGGGAGAGGAAGGGGAAGGGCAGGCTTAGTGCCTATGGGTCATGGTGGTCTGACACATTAAATAATAATGAACGCTTGAGTATATAGCTTGGACTCTGTGAAGGCTGTGGAGATTTCACGCACTCCGGTGAATGAATTATAAACGAGCAAGGCTTCACCTGCGCTGATACATGAACCGAGGGGAATAATAGAACCGTATCTTCATATGATGTTTAAAAATAAATTGGATCCTTAAAAAAAAAAAAAAAATTGACTACATGGTAATGAAAGTGCGGGAATTTCGCAGGGATTTTAGGAGTAAACAAACTAATTGAGACGTATGACGTGTTGTTTGGATCTCATCAGATATGATTAGGGAAAAAAAGGTCTTTTCCCAGTCTTTGGAAGTTAGTGGCATTGCATTTTCCAGCCTTGACACTGCTCCTGTGCACAAAGCCAGCTCCATGAAGATATTTACTGGAGTTAGAGCGGAAGACTGGCCTGCTTTAGAGCTCACCTACATCAGTGCATGACTTCTTTAAATCCCTTATAGCAAAGTGAGAACAAATCTCCACAACCACTGCCCTCTTTGAAACAAAAAAGATTTTATATACTTATATGACTCTGTTTCAAAAGGTTGGTGAACCATGTTATAGCCAGTCCAAAAAAAAAGCTTTTTTTATCCACTAGGGGGAGCTTGGTAGTGGTGGTGGTGATGGGATTTGAACCAGGGCCCAGATGCCTTAACCCAGTGCTTCTCAATTTCTTTTCTGTTACACCCCCAAAGGCAGGAGTTTCACCCCATAAGCCCCCGCCATGGGGGCGCATTGCGTGTCGAGTTGTTGACGGGGGAAAAGGTGTGGGGTGACAGGTGAAACTACTTCCTATGCATCTCATTTCATAATGGGGAGGGGGGCAATGTCGTGTCAGGAATTGTTGACGGGATGGGGGGCAGGGGGGGGGGGGGGTTGTTGTTTGGGTTCAAGCTCTACATGCGTTTCACTAAGTTTTTCTGTCATTGTACGACAGTGTGAGCGCCGACGTGCAATTATACTTTGTTCTGGTGCAGCAGCAATACACTTTCCCCGGGGTTACACACGCACCCCCATGCCGCCTCCCACCACACCCGTTGGCATCGAGCCACTGTTTTAGAAACACTACCTTAACCACTGAGCTACTACCGCCCTTCTAGGTTTGAGAAACACACGTTTATAAAGGTTTATACTTTCTGAAGATTCTTGGTGTAAGAATATTTCAAGGCAGTATTAGTCTTAAAACTAGACATGGGACATTTCCTGAAGAAAATGAGTGATGCTTGCTGATTCAAACCGCAGGTCCGGGCATGATCCCTTAGAGCCTGGTCCGTTTAATCTTTAGCACTGACTATGAAATGCTACCGTGTTTGGAGAGACGAGTGTTTAGACACCAAAAACGCACGTTTTTTGGATGTTTTTTCGGGAGGGGGCGGGGGCCATCAAATCATAATCATCAAATTATCCAGCGTCCGACTCCCGTCTGATTTTTCAC
Organism: Kryptopterus vitreolus; assembly: GCA_030449085.1. Taxonomy (NCBI): domain Eukaryota; kingdom Metazoa; phylum Chordata; class Actinopteri; order Siluriformes; family Siluridae; genus Kryptopterus; species Kryptopterus vitreolus. Next base: position 23,432,314 of record JACRUU010000012.1, read on the forward strand.
ATTTGCGGGCACGTGATGCCATGCGCCAGTCATTTGTTCGCGACCTACTCCATCTCACCTATGAGTGGATATGTCAAATGTGCATGTCGGCCGAACACGGGCCGAACAGCGGAGCGTCAAATTTCCCCATTCATTCTATATGGGGCAGAAATGTTGTGGATTTCCTGAAATTCCGAATGTGTGTGGGATTCAGGAGGTATATGATCACGATCCGCTCCGGACCTCCTATGAGTGGATATGTCATATGTGCATGTCGGATGCTCACAGGCTGAGCTGTGAGGCATGAAATTTCAACCTCATTCATTTTATATGGGAAAAAATCCCACTATTTGGTCCCGGGTTCGGAATTCTGCGGGGCGATTAGTTATAAAAGTAATGGCACACCTCACACCATCTCGCCGCACGATATGAGGTATGATTCGTGACGATTGGACAAAAACTGCGGGACACACCCTGGATGGAATGCCAACCCATCACAGGGCACACACACACACACACACACACACACACACACACACACACATTCATACACTAGGGACAATTTTCAAAGTTGCCAATCAACCTACCGTGCATGTTTCTGGACCGGGGGAAACCGGAGAACCCGGAGAAAAACCCCCTGAGGCTCGGGGAGAACATGCAAACTCCACACACACATGGCCGAGACGGGAATCGAACCCGGACCCTGGAGGTGTGAGGCGAACGTGCTAACCACTAAGCTACCGTGCCCCCATTTTATCTATAAAAAATAAATAAAAACTTTCTGCAATGTGCACCTCAAAATCTAGTGGAACATCTTCCCAGGAGAGTGAATGGGATCAGGCGTCCACAAACATTTATTCATGTAATATATATAACACTATTTTCTCTCTCCATTTCTGTGTCGAGCCACACACCCCCGAGTGATCCTGACCATATTCCATATTCACTGCGGCTCAGAAGGGTCTCGCATGAAAAGATCCTTTAGGGTTCTGTAGAGGGTTAAAAACTCCAGAACCGTGAAGGTGGATTTCGACTGCAATTAATATCAACCGTCAGGTTTATAACAGGTCTAGGAATGCAACTGCAGTGCACAGTGCTCATGTCCAGTTTTGGAGAGTAACTACAGTGGTGCCTTGGCTAACTTCGCTAATATGTTGCTAAAAATGCGACTTTAGCTGAAACGGCTGTTAGCCAAGGCACCACTTAAAGCACTAAAAAGCATAATCTGTTGTTCACAAATGGATGACTGACCAGCTGTCCTGGAGAGACAGAGAGGAACCCTTGTTCACCAAGGTAGAATCCCGACGTTAACCGGCGCAAACCTCATTATCCGGTACACAATTTTGGTCGCAAAACCAGTCGTTAACCGAAAACGGTTAGCACATTAGCACAAACAGACGTTAGCACAAATGGATGTTAGCTGAGGCACCCCTTTAGCTACATGTAACGTAAAGTAATTTAATTACACAATAAATGTAACTATAATTCGTTACAGTTACTGGGAAAAATGTGTAATTAAATTACAGTTACTTATGAAAATGTTAAATATTACAAATCGGGTTCCATCTGAACAATTTCATGTTAAATCGGCGCTTTAATCGACGGCATGATTTTCAACTGAAACGTGATTTGGATTTGAATGATGCAATTGTTGACTAACTAATTGTTAATTAGAATGTTAACTTAAAGCGCCACCTAGTGGACAAATGAAAGTAATCAAAAAGTCATCAAATATAATCAGTTACTTTACTTTTATAAAGTCATTGAAAAGTTACACTACTTATTACATTTTGAATAGGGTACATTTATAATCTGTAATCTGTTACATTTCCGAAGGTATCCTTCCCAACACTGCCCATGAGTGAACATTTGATAAGAAGGTAGGAGCTATAATTATTGGATGATGGTTTCCTCTCCTTGTGCCATCTCAGGGAAGTTTTCTTTGTGACTGTTGCCTATGGCTTGTTTACAAGGCTAGTTTAGAAATGTAGTAGATTACATATTACAAATGACCCTATTCAAAATGAAATACGCAGTGTAACTTTGTAAAAGTAAAGTAACTGATGACATTTTATTACCTTTTGATTACATTCAAGTTTCTAATACATATTTCCAACTAAATAATTTCCAAACATTTATAACTCTTCAGTTGTTGTAAACTCTTGTTTACTGTTCAAAATCATTCATCCCTTTTATTAAGTTTATCATTCATTCATTGATTCATTTCCGATCTTCCCTCGGGTCACGGGGAGTCTGTGCCTATCTCAGGTGTCTATGGGCATTAACGCACGATACACCCTGGATGGAATGCCAACCCATCGTATGGTACACACACACACACTCACATTCACACTCACATACATTAAGGACAATTTTCCAAGGTGCCAATCAACCTACCGTGCATGTTTTTTCGGACCGGGGAGGAAACCGGAGAACCTGGAGAAAAACCCCCTGAGGCACAGGGAGAACATGCAAACTCCACACACACATGGCAGAGGTGGGACTTGAAACCCGACCCTTGGAGGTGTGAGGCGAACGTGCTAACCACTAAACCACAGTGCCCCCCTATTGTATTAAGTTTATGCTAACTGAAATTTTAAGCACAGCCACAACAAAGCCAGACTTCATAACCAAAAAAACACACTATTTTAGAAGTAAAATCTTTGCATAGCTACGACAGGACACTGGCAAGTAACATGGCGGAGGCAGGAATCGACCCCACAACCCTGGAGGTGTGAGGCGAACGTGCTAACCGCTAAAGAAACTGCTCAGATGTAACCCTGTTTGTAACCTTTTCATAAGTAACTGTAATTTAATTATACATTTTTTCTCAGTAACTGTAAGAAATTACTGTTACATTCATTTTGTAAGTTACATAACAGCATTACAGTAACTAGTGACTCCCTAACACTGTTAAGAACCAATCATTATATTTATAGACTATTTATTTATTATATGAAATCCTGCTACAACATTCATCATAATCAGTTGGACCAACTGCCGCCTTTTCTAGCCCGATGTGACTGCTCGCTACGCGCCAAAACCAACTTGGCGCTAAACGCAGCCTGAAGAGGAATTTCACTCCCGTCAACCCCTCACGTCTCCCATGGTTCGGGATAAAAACTCCATCCAAGAAAACGTTCCAGCGCGCCAGACGAATAATTAGCAAGGCGGCGTTGCGCAGCCCGTGGCGCTTCGCATCAGAGGAACGGTTATTCCGGGAGATGTCAGAAGGATTCGAGTGAGATTTCAACATTGATTTGATTTCTCATTCTGGAATGGAGGGCGTTTGTGTTGCAGATGGCGCTGTTGCTGTAATGCAATTCAGAAATCGGGACCAATCTGGTGTAGATAATCGCTGCTCGCGCTACTAAGGAGATCCATAGGATGGAGAATGAGTCTTGACATAGTGATGTTGACTCTCTCTCTCTCTCTCTATCTCTCTCTCACTCTCGCTCATGATCTCTTCCTTATATAGAAGCAAACATGATGTTTTTTGAAAGGATATATTTATAGGTGCATTTAAAAACCATCTATAGAATCCCCCCCCCCACCATAAGCAAATCCAAGAGATATTATTATTTTATACACTTTCATTAAATCCCGACTTTGCCATTTTCCCATAAAACTCTAAAATCAACTATTTCCGGAAACATTATAGTACACTGCATCGAACTCATTTTTATGCACAATGCGTTTATTGCTGCTATACTGTACACTAGTAGTGCTACACAAAAAAGCACTTTCACCAATTGTTCTGCACTTGTCTCACTACTGTTTTTTTCTACTTTGTAGGGGCCTTTGTTATCGTAGTGCTGCTTCATGGTCTTGGAGAAACAATAGTTTGCTCCAACGAGCCATATGGCGGAATGACAATAAAAAAAAATCACTTGACTTTGATTTGATGTTTAATTACAGGTGCAGGTATGAGAGTGTGAATCAATTTATCTAGCTAGTCTGTTTTTCTCTCTATGGATACATGTTTGTGTTTACCTGTGTATCCATGTTGTTTATCTGCCTGAGAATGCATATTTGTTTGGATGTAATTTTGGGAATCGAAAATTTCCGGATCAGATATTTAATATTATGAATCGGATACTAGTTATAAAATTCTAATTTTGATTCCTCATCAATTCCTGGACACCTTTTTTTTCACCTGGTAATCTGCCAGGACCTTCTGCATGTCCAATCTGCCAGGACCTACTGCATGTCCAATCTGCCAGGACCTTCTGCGTGTCCAATCTGCCAGGACCTTATGTGGTAATTAACACATCAGTTTACAAGGTGGACAGTGGGAAGCTCTCAAAAGTGTGGCTACGGATTGTAAAAAACCAAGACAAAGCTAAGTGAAATTATTGTTTATTATAAATAATTTATTATATTAAAATGACACCAGCCCTATTTGTGGGAGCTCCAACCTCCCCATCCACGGCTATTGGTCCACCAGTCAGTATATCCTCATCTTAACATGCAGTCTCGTATTCCGGAACTTTCCCCAGCTCGACCTTTAAATGTTCGATTTCTGCTTGATGCCTGCAGTTGTTTTTGAGTGTGTCTCTGTTTGTTCTGGGTGACAATCTCTCTCTCTCTCTCTCTCTCTCTCTCCCCCTCTCTCTCTCTCCCCCTCTCTCTCTCTCTCTGACTCTGATGCGAAGGAACTTGTGAAATATTAACAGCAGCAGCGTTGCTCGAGGCTGTGTTTCCCCAAGACGACACACAGACTGACTGCTTTATCTCACACTGTCTACCAATCCTCATAGACTCAATGACCATTGAAGGTTTGCGAAAGAAATGCATGTCATATATATATATATATATATATTTTTTTTTTCTATTCAAAATAGATTTTATACTCAACAACCACATTAATAGGAACACACGTACAATGACTCATTCATCCCCTTCTCGCTCGAGTAGTAAAAGTCCAGCGCATAAATAATAACAGATACTAGTCAGCAGGAATCTAGATGATTCAAGCTGACAGCAAGTCAGTTTCTCCTATAGACAGCAAAATAAATAAATTATTCTACAAATTGCATATATTTATCACTGCTCATTTACTATCACTGTATTACCCCCCTCTTGTTTTACCGTTTATATATGCAATTTACCATATATTACCTTATATTTTATATATGCAAATTATTTTTGTTACATACTGACTATATCTATCTATCTATCTATCTATCTATCTATCTATCTATCTATCTATCTATCTATCTATCTATCTATCTATCTATCTATCTATCTATCTATCTATCTATCTATCTATCTATCTATCTATCTATCTATCTATCTATCTATCTATCTATCTATCGATATATATTGCATGTTCTCCTATATATCTTCTACATATTTTGCATATAGTTTGCATGTTCTCCCCGTGCCTCAGATGGTTTTTTTTTTTCTCCGGGTTCTCTCGGTTTCCCCCCGGTCCAAAAAACATGCTCGGTACGGTCGGTTTGATTGGCACCTTGGAAAATTGTCCCTAGTGTAAGAATGTGTGTGTGTGTGTGCCCTGTGATGGGTTGGCATTCCATCCAGGGTGTATCCTGCCTTAATGCCCATAGACGCCTGAGATAGACACAGGCTCCCCATGACCCAAGGGAAGATCAGATAAAGCGGTAAAAGATGAAGGAATGTATGAATGAATGAATCTAATCTTAAAAACAAATACAATTTTCCGGCGTTGCGCAATTTAATTACAAATAAAAGTAACAGTAATATGCTATTGTTAGTTATTGAGTTATTGAGAAAAAAACGTGAAATGATATTAAAGTTACTTTTGAAAGTATTAAAGATTAAAATCCCCAAAAAACCCTGCACAACACCAATGCAAAACATTCTGACCACACCACCCGACCCCCCAACACCATCCACCCGACCCCCCCACCAACACACTACCCGACCCAACCGGCAACACAACCCGAAACCCCCCGCCAACACACCACCCAACTGACCCGCCCACACCACCTGACACCCAGAGCCCACACCACCCGAGCCCCCCACCCACACCACCCGACCCCCCCTGCCCACAACACCACAATTTACTTCTGATCTGTACCATTTTTTAAACTAGGGATGTTATTTTCATCAAATGCCACCTAGTGGACAAATGAAAGTCAATCAAAAAGTTACTTTACTTTTATAAAGTACTTGAAAAGTTACACTACTTACTACATTTTGAATCGGGTCACTTGTAATCCGTAATCTATTACATTTCCATAGTAACCTTCCCAACACACTGTTTATGCATGCGAGCCCAGAAAATAAGCAATACTAGACGGCGCATAAACGCTTCGGTTCGCGTTAACTAGTGCATTAAATAAAGTCGCCTGACTCGTGTTATTTAGTTCCGCATTACTCGAGGGGAAAACTACCTGAGGGATTCGCTCTTCAGCTGCACCACACGCATACCTAATACCGTTTGCTTGCATTTCATTTGCACGTGTAATTGCCCGTCCCTAAAGTAAATTGCACTAATTTACACCGCGGGTGCCGAATGAACGGATTTCCGTACACACGCCACCTTGTATTTAGCACTTTTAAGTGCCTCGAGACCCATGCATATTCAACGCGGTTGAATACGGTGTCATTTTTACTCGCGTGAGAGCAAGTCGCAAATCATATCCAGGCTATATTTAGCCACGTTACTATCTTAATTGAGTTACCGTGTGTAATATTGAAAATGTGTTTTTTTTTCCGCAGAATACATCATATGTGAGATGGGACCTCAATTAGTGTTTAATACAAGGTTTTATAGCCTAGTCTGCCTGAATACGTGATTTGAATTGCCGTTCAAAAACGATACATATCACATACATATATAAGATATATATATAAGAGGGGGGGTAGCACAGTGGTCTAAGGAGCTGGTCTGCTGATTGGAAGATCTGGGTTCGAGCCCCGATATGCCCAAGCTGCCACCCTTAGGTCCTTGAGCAACTCTGTGCTCCAGGGGCGCCGTATCATGGCTGACCCTGCGCTCTGACCCCAGATACCAACAACAAGCTGGGATATGTGAAGAAAGAATTTCACTGTGCTGTAATGTATATGTGACCAATAACGGCTATTCTATTCTATTCTTCTATATTTTCAGTCAGTTTTATCACAACTGCTCCATATGATACACTACAGATACATACGGTGTTTGGATGCAATGTGATCTGATTTCAATTGTTGACGCAACACAATGTGATTCGATGCAACACGATACAATGGAAAAAAATATGATGATCTGTAATTGAATTTTGACAGGCAGGAAAAAAAGTGCCTTCTGACTTTCAACATATGGCCCTTTCGCAAACAGACCTCGTTTATGAGGTGGTTTTTCCGACGATGCGAAAAAGGAATTCATTCATTCATCTTCTACCGCTTTATCCGATCTTCCCTCGGGTCACGGGGAGTCTGTGCCTATCTCAGGTGTTTATGGGCATTAAGGCAGGATACACTCTGGATGGAATGCAAACCCATCGCAGGGCACACACACTCACAATCACACACACATTCACACTCTAGGGACAATTTTCCAAGGTGCCAATCAACCTACATGCAAGTTTTTGGACCGGGAGGAAACCGGAGAACCCAGATAAAAAAAATCGTGCACTATTACCTCCCAGAACAAGCCAACACGTGGCCGCTCCCAAGTCTGCCATTAATGTTTGTATAACACACCTACATCTGCAGCATCGACTGCGATATAAGTAAGCCTGCCGATATCTATCTCCATTTTTTAAAATTAATTATCGTAAGAGTTTTGGTCACATGATATGGCCAATGGAAACACCGTCATTTCGCAAATATGTAACGGAATATAATCGCATGCATTGTGGGAGATGTACTACATTGTCAATGCACTCTTTAAAGCAGCATAGCCTTATTGTAAAACAACCGTACACCTTTTAAAGCTCTCGCGGGACACATCATGGACAGAGGTTGCTAATTTATTGTCGCTACGTTGGCAGGAAAACTGTTAATATATTTTACATACATAAAAGCATGGACTGAACTGTTTGGCTTAGTTTTCTCTGCACTTATTGACCTATACGTTTGGCAAATTCGATGCTTAAAACACAAACACAAGCGAGTTACACATTTATCAGTCATGAAAACTCATTTGCACTAAAGTATCATTGATTTTTTTACGCTAATGGCCTGCTAATGAACCTCCAATCCTGACTGTAAAGTCCTTTTTCTCCCCCTGATTCTAATGCCAGAGCACACTACAGCCTTCAATAAAACTCCAAAACTTGAGTTTGAGAACAAACATTCTCACACACACACACACACACACACACACACACACACACACACACACACACACACACACATCACACTCGATGTCTTTAAGGTCATCCTGACTTTAGGTTATCCATCTGTTAGAGCACTCGATTCAGAATCCTGCTTCTCACCTACAAAAACGTAAGCAGCTGAGCCCCGGGTGACCTCGGTGAACTATTACGCTCATTCACTCCTGCCTGCTTGTTAAGGTCCCCGAGTTCCAGTTCACTTGCGCTCTGGAGACTTTCTTCCACGGTTGGCTGGTTTCGCAGCATTATAGCATTTCAGCAAAAATAAATAAATAAATAAATAGATAAGCTCAGAAATGCCCTTGCACCGAGTCTCTGTGTGAATCCTTTTCTCTCTCGTGTCTTTTTTGCTGTCGAGGAAAAGTCTGCCATCTGTAAGATTGCGTTCGTACACTACTGCTCGCTTTTCTTTGTTCGGACATCTCAAGTCGCCTTAATTCAGACGGAACATGTATGAAATAATGCAGAAGGGGGTCAAGAGCTTGGCGTAGTTTTACAAAGGTGACATCTTTCCAAATCAAGATGATGTCATGTAACAAGTGCAGATAAATATTCATTCATCTTCTACCGCTTTATCCGATCTTCCCTCGGGTCACGGGGAGTCTGTGCCTATCTCAGGCGTCTATGGGCATTAAGGCAGGATACACCCTGGATGGAATGCCAACCCATCGCACACATACTCACATTCACACACTAGGGACAATTTTCCAAGGTACCAATCAACCTACAGTGCATGTTTTTGGACCGCGGAGGAAACCGGAGAAAAACCGCGCTGAGGCACGGGGAGAACATGCAAACTCCACACACACATGGCCGAGACGGGAATCGAACCCCGACGCTGGCGGTGTGAGGCGAACGTGCTAACCACTAAGCCACCGTGCCCCTGCAGATAAATATAATAGCCTTTATTTGTCACATATACATTAGAGCACAGTGAAATTCTTTCTTCGCATATCACAGCTTGTTTTGGAAGCTGGGAACAGAGTGCAGGGTCGGCCATGATAAGGCGCCCCCTGGAGCACAGAAGGTTAAGGGCCTTGCTCAAGGACCCAAGTGTGGCAGTTTGGCGATACCGTGGCTCAAACCATGAATCACGAAAGACGACTCAACAGCACAAAGAAATAAAGGACGTGTAAAGAGAATCATAATGATTATTGTGGATGGATGTCAAAGCCAGTGGGAGTGTAAATCTGAAAATGTAAAAAATACAATGGTCAGGTGTTTTTTTTTTTTTTTTTGCAAGACCCCCCCCCATTACTGCAGAGATATTAAATCTTAATAACGATAATAATCTTTTTTCTCCACCACTGATTCCAAGAGCAAAGAATAATAACGCTTTGTGCATTCTATAATTATAAACTGTATTTTACTTAATATTCCTATTTAATATTCTTCCCTGTTTGTAGGGAATCTGGAAAATGATGTGTTTCTATAGAAACCGTACAATGGATAAAAAAAAAAAAGGCCATTCAGTGTTGATCTATGAATAAGAGAAAAATATGAATAAGAAATAAAGTGTTTTTAATAAATCCTTATTAAAATACTAAATTGATTTTAATATCTAATTCATATTTTCCTTTTCTCCAATGACAACAACGGCATTTAAACTCACTCTTGTTATTTTACATTCTGAAATGGTATACTTTACATGAATGTTTTAATACTCATATATAATATATATGATAATTTAATAATAATAATAAATAAGAAGGACATATAAATATAGTATATATATATATATATATATACAAATATAATTGTTTATTTTTGTTTAATTAATTGATATATTGAGTTTTTTTATCTGTTTGTGTTGAACATAGGTGAATCTCTCTCTCTCTCTCTCTCTCTCTCTATATATATATATATATATATATGTGTATATGTGTGTGTGTGTGTGTGTGTGTGTGTGTGTGTGTGTGTGTGTGTGTGTGTCACTGAACACTTTATACAATATTTGTAAAAGATGTTTTATATATATATATATATATATATATATATATATATATATATATATATATATATAAAATATGAATGATATACAGCTGATATATTAAGCTGATATATTAAAAAAATAAAATACAGAAAAAAATTACAGCACCTGTACAGCACCTCCGGCTTGTTTGGAGTGAAAATGCGTCTGCGGATTCATACAGTAATACATAATACCACACGATAAAAGACAAGGCATAATGCAAGCGAACGAATTGTTTTACTTTTTGCGCCTGGGGTTTGAAAGTCGCTCCTGGACTCCCTCTCAGGTAGAGGTGAATCATTATCTGGAGCTGTTATTACACTGCGAGTGCTTTTTTTTGTCCACCCGGGGCTAACGAAGCATGCCTCGGCTGGGTACGAGACCTGCAGGATTTGGCTGTCCAATGCATCACCAAATGGAAAAGACCCACAGGAAGCAGTATGCTATATGGGCGTGAGTTTGTTGTCTGCCCATAGGTGCTTTTTGAACCTCCCATTCCACATTTACGTCTAATTCTAATTTGTCCTCCGCCATTCTTTTGGAATGATATTGTGGAAATTTGTTCTTATTCAGCTACAACAGTGTTAGTAAAAAATCTTTCAGCGTGAAAAATTCCCCCTGTAGTTGTTTACTAAGGTAGGGGTCAGGGGCTCTACAGCAGACGATCTTCCATTCCATGTGCTTATTGTAATTATTTGTCTAAAACACACAAAGCGGGAGAAAGATTTTGATGGATACTGGAATAGTTGATGTTCCAAATGTAAAATATTCCTAATCTAATAGGAATAGTTTGAATTCCCACCACCACCATGTGTTTGTGGAGTTTGCATGTGTCTCAGGGGTTTTTTCTCAGGGTTCTCCGGTTTCACCCCTGGTCCAAAAAACATGCATGGTAGGTTGATTGGAACCTTGGAAAATTGTCCATAGTGTGTGAATGTGAGAGTGCAATGGGTTGTCATTCCATACAGGGTGAGTCCTGCCTTGATGCCCGAAGATGCCTGAGATTCCCACAGCTTCCCACAGGTTCCCACAGATTCCCCTGTGCAGAGAGATGTCGGACAAAGCATTCATTCATTCATTCATCTTCGTATATATCAGATCTTCCCTCGGGTCACGGGGAGCCTGTTCTTCTCTCAGGTGTCTATGGGTATTAAGGCAGGATACACCCTAGATGGAATGCCAACCCATCACAGAACACACACACACACAAACACACATTCATACACTAGGGACAATTTTCCAAGGTTCCAATCAACCTACCATGCATGTTTTTGGACCGGGAGGAAACCAGAGAACCCAGAGAGAACCCCCTGAGGCACGGGGAGAACATGCAAACTCCGCACACACATGGCCGAGACGGGAATCAAACCCGGACCCTGGAGGTGTGAGGCGAATGTGCTAACTACTAAACCACAGCTTTGTCTTCAGACAAAGCCGCTAAAGATAAATGAAGGAATAATAGGAAAAGTTTGTGGACACCTGACCATATGATTGCTTCTTCCCGAACATCCCATTCCATATTGAGTTCCCATTTCTTTTGGAACCATGTTTTACAAGATGTTATGTGAGATTTATTCAGCCACAAGGGTGTAAGAAGAGTTGATAAGGAGCTCTGTAGCAGGACATTTTCAACCATGTCTTCATGGAGCTGCCTTTGTGGACAGGGACATTGACATGCTCGAACAGGTTTGGGAACGCTTCCTGCTCCGGCATCCAGAGACCAAATTGAAACACAGTAATGTTACGCATCGATGGACATGTGATATGATGAAACACCTGAGAACAATAACAGCAGCGAGGAAACATTCATATCGAAATGTCCCTGTAATACATGTACAGGAGAACAGAGTGTAACTAACTCATATTTAAAATGAATATTGTTAGTTTATAACGAATATACTCTATTGGCAGTTTGTGTTACTTGTATTGCCGATCATGACGTGAAAAAGTACGCATGTGTGTGTGTTTTTGTGTGCCTCGGGAGAAAGTTAACGACGACGGATACACGATTGAAGGACACAAAATTTGTTCTCTCAGCCACCTGAGTCTTTCAGACACAATATAACCTCAGGCACACATTGTCCAGAACACACACACACACACACACACACACAAACACACACACACAAAAACACATGCATTTTTGCTCTTTTTCGGCTAATTTTAAACATGACGTGACACTTATGTTCTGCTTTTGAGGACAGATGGTTCTCTAATGTTGTAACACAAAAGTACACACTTGTATATTTAAAACCTGGGAATAAAATATCACAAGTAGTTCAGGTTAATATGTATTCATCAGAACTTTGGAAACAACATTAATAGTGGCCTCGCAGCATAAATACATCTTTTACACATTTGCTGTTTCTTAGGGTATATCCTTGGCTGGATTCTATTTTTTTCCCACTTTTTTGGAATATGATGCAATGGTTGTGTAGGTAGACGCTGGGGGGAATTTTAAAGATTTATTTTGCTCAAATTAATAAAATGGGTGGAAATATAGTAGGGTGGGATAAATTTGGCAGTAAGGGAACATTTTGTCTTCAGGTTAAATGTGTTAGAAGCAGGAAAAAAGTGTAAGTGTAAAGCTTTGAGTGCAAGTGTAAAGTTTGATGGCCAAATGACTGAGAGGGAGCATCTTCAAAACACCAGCTCGTGTGGGAATATATATATATATATATATATATATATATATATATATATATATATATATATATAAAATGTATAATTATATTTGTAATCTTTAACATATATGTAAATGTAATTTATTACACATTTTTTTTTTCAGTAACTGTAATGAATGAATTACTGTTACATTTATTTTATAGTTAATTAATTAAGCTAGTTACTCCCCAACACAACATAATAATAAAGGTTTTTTTTATCTGTGTGTGTGGTGAACATAGGTGACTCTCTCTCTCTCTCTCTCTCTCTCTCTCTCTCTCTCTCTCTCTCTCTCTCTCCATCTCTCTCTATCTTCTATATATCTATATATATATATATATATATATATATATATATATATATAATATATATAAATGACATCTTTTAGTGTCATCAAATAGTGTATAAAGTGATCAGTGTTCAGTGACACACACACACACACACACACACACACATATATATATATATATATATATATATATATATGTGTGTCACTGAACACTGATCACTTTATACACTATTTGATGACACTAAAAGATGTCATTTATATAGTCTATTTACACACACAAGGAATTTGTTTCCTGCTAGACAAGAATTACGCTGTAAATTTAGCTTACACACCAGACTGTATAAGACAATACAAATTATACCCGACAACGCAGACTGTACAAGACTGTACAGACAATACATCTTAAATAAGAGACTCTATATAGAGAGTATACAGCAGATTAGCAATGTACATGAAGTGTGAGAGTGCTTTGTAGTGCAAATAGCGGTAGTATGCATTATATATATATGATGGTTAGTTATTTATGAGCATGATTGCCTGAGGAAAGAAACTGTTCCTGTCCTGTCTGGCACTTTTGGCGAACAAAGTTCTGTAGTGCCTGCCCGTTGACAGGACTTGGAAAAGGTTGTGTCCAGGGTGTGAGGGGTGTGTAGTGATTTTTACTGGATCTGGTAAATTACAAGTCATGGAGAGTAGGCAGGGGAGCAGCAATCATATATACTGTATATACACACCTATACTTAAAACTCTCTTTATTACATTGCGTACTGCTGTCATCATAAAATACCGTACTCACGTGATCTAATTCCAGAAGTGCAATATGGAATTCCTTCTCGATTCTTTCCCATCTGTAAGCAAGAGCTTAGTTACTACACACAAATAAATCTCAAATGAAGAAAGACAGGATCTCTCCAACTAAACGAAGTGACCGCAGGACCACACAATCTCTGAAACGCTCAATACATCACCCCCTTCCTGCAACTCAGCACTTCTGCGCTAAAGCCTTTAATGGACTTTTATCAGGCTGGTGTAGTAAGTCAATGCGGGAGATAACGAAGACAAATGCACATTCTGTTGAGAGTTGAATGAAAAAACAAAAAAACAGAAAGGAAGAAAAATATACAGACACGATGTGTATCGTTTATGAACGCGGGGACAATTTGACAGCAGCTACGAAAACATTTGTGCGGCGGTGATCTGATCTTTACCGGATCTGCAGAACCTTTTTTAGCTCGTCTCCCTTCTCCTTTCTCCCTTCCCTTTATTTTGTGACTGTGTGAATCGTTTCAGCTGAAGAGCAGGTGGAAATCCGTTCATTCGTTCATCTTCTACCGCTTTATCCGATCTTCCCTCGGGTCGCGGGGAACCTGTACCTATCTCAGGCGTCTTGAGACACACACATTCACATGCACACACAATCACACACACATTCATACACTAGGGACAATTTTCCAAGGTGCCAATCCAACCTACCGTGCATGTTTTTGGATGGCGGAGGAAACCGGAGAACCCGGAGAAAAAGCCACGAGGAGAACATGCAAACTCCACACACACATGGCGGAGACGGGAATCGAACCCCCAATGCTGGATGTGTGAGGTGAACACAAAAAATACACACATACATTACAGCACAGTGTAAATTCTTTCTTTGCATATCCCAGTTTGTTTTGAAGCTGGGGTCAGACATTATACGGCGCCCCCTAGAGCACAGAGGGTTAAGTGCCTTGCTCAAGGACCCAAGGGAGGCAGCTGGTCAATAATGGGGTTCGAACCCCCGACCTTCCAATCAGTAGTTCAGCACCTTAAACCACTGAGCCACACCCCTCTAATTACCTCCCTATTAAAAGGAATAGTTTATTATAATATACAGCAAAACATGTTTGGAAACTCCTAATGGTTTTGGGACACATGCATGAAACTTATTTGTACGCTGGAGAACGGAGGATGTGTTTCCTAACACATCAACATCAAACACGGAGGTGAAAGCTCATACTTCCGTGAAAACATTTTTAATTGGCATACTTCTAATTTGTTTATTTATTTATTTATTTATGTTATGTTTGTTTTTATTTATTTTATTTATTTTATCTCATTATAGCTTTCTCTGAAGCCTTTTTGAAGAGGCACCCTTTATTTCCTAATCGGATTTACTTTATTATGGTACGCGGTTTCTTTTTTTTCGTTCATTTGATTTTTGTGCGTTCTTTCCTTTAATTTTATTTCATGCCGTTGTTTTTCTCTCTCTCGCTGCCCAAGGAAAAGAAACACCTTATTAAATATTTTTCATCAGTCGAATCTGTTCTCTTTATTATTATTATTATTATTATTTATTATTATTTATTAAGAATGTTCATTTACACAGCATTACCTCATCATATCTGTATATGAGTCTAATGTATATCATTTACTTACATATTTATGTTATTTGAGTATTTAATAGTAAATCTGAATCCAAATACTTATAATTAAATAAATAGAAAAAGAAAATAAATTTGAAAAAAAAAATGGGGAGCATCCTGTGTTTTTAAAAATTATTATTAAATATATAGCAGATGACATAGCCAGTTATTAATTTGGGAAATTAAGAAACATTTATTTAAATTATGCGAAATAAGTAAATGAAAGTAAGTAAATAATAATAATAAAAATATGAATAATAATAATAATAAATGAAACCAACAAAGTTTATAATAATGTAATAATAGAGCTTTTTATTAATTATTATTATTATTTTTATTATTACCAGTAGAAGTACTATTTAGATGCTACGTCTCTGTGAAACAGTTTTTTGAATACCACTTTTAGAGAGTATAATAATCTGTATAACAGAATTGCTCCTGATGGGTAAATTCTTCTTGATTTATTTATTTTTTTCACACTTAAGATCTTGTTTTTTGACATGCGATATGCATCTTCTAAAATATATTCCGCTGATAATGCGCAATGGCAATTTGCTATCGGAGGACTGCATGCATTAAAAAAAGGGAAGAAGATTGAAAGCTGGTGGGAGGAAGAAAGACACCGAGAGCGAACCAGTGTGAGAGAGCGGAAAAAGACTCAAAGTGATAGACAGATAAAAGAACAAGAGCGGAAAACATTCCGAGGAAATAGAAAACGCACGCGGCACCGTGACTTTATAGGGGAATTCATGGGACCGTATCGAGATGAGCATCCTATACAACGCGCTCGTCCGGCGGAGTCCGTGTCACTTTGACACGGGTTTTGACACGGCGTTTTGACTACTTCTGCTCTGAGCTCTATGTCCTCCTGACTCATTTCCCACCGTTGTAGATGTAATGTAGATGTTTTTACCTCACAACTGCTCCTGTAGGCACGGTGGCTTAGTGGTTAGCACGTTCGCCTCACACCGCCAGGATCCGGGTTCGATTCCCGTCTCGGCCATGTGTGTGTGGAGTTTGCATGTTCTCCCCGTGGCTCAGGGGTTTTTTCTCCGGGTTCTCCGGTTTCCTCCGGTCCAAAAACATGCACGGTAGGTTGATTGGCACCTTGGAAAATTGTCCCTAGTGTAGGAATGTGTTGTGTGAATGTGTGTGTGTGTGTGGGCCCTGCGATGGGTTGGCATTCCATCCAGGGTGTATCCTGCCTTAATGCCCATAGACGCCTGAGATAGGCACAGGCTCCCCGTGACCCGAGGGAAGATCGGATATAGCGGTAGAAGATGAATGAATGAACTGCTCCTGTAATCGGAAAACTGGCTTCTGTTCATCCCAGGGGATTATTTTCTATAATCTGGTCCAAATCGAACACAAGTAATGTATTTATGTGGTGACGGTTTTTCAGTCGTTCAAGCCTCCAAGGCTGCAGGAATTTCACTGTGAAAGCGTTTAAAGTTGGCTTGTATTATTCATTCATTCATTCATTCATCTTCTACCGCTTTATCCGATCTTCCCTCGGGTCACGGGGAGCTTGTGCCTATCTTAGGCGTCTATGGGCATTAAGGCAGGATTCACCCTGGATGGAATGCCAACCCATCACAGGGCACACACACTCACATTCAAACACACATTCATACACTAGGAACAATTTTCCAAGGTGCCAATCAACCTACCGTGCATGTTTTTGGACCGGGGAGGAAACCGGAGAACCCGGAGAAAAACCCCCCTGAGGCACGGGGAGAACATGCAAACTCCACATGGCCGAGACAGGAATCGAACCCGGACCCTGGCGGTGTGAGGCGAACATGCTAACCACTAAGCGACCGTGCCCCCTGGCTTCTATTATTATTATTATTATTATTTAATAAAAGTAACAGGTTGGACAAATTTAAGATGCTAGGATGCTGACTAAAACCAGGTCCAGTATTTCTCCAGCAGTAATTCGTTACAGTTACTGAGAAAAAAATGGGTAATTAGATTACAGGTACTTTCGAAAATAAAGATTAAAGATTAATAAATTAATAAATTAAAGATTACAAATCCCAAAGAACCATTGGCTCCTTGTCAGATTCCGGACTGATTTTTGGACAAGGCGGTAGCTCAGTGGTTAAGGCATTGGCATCACCACCATGCTGCAAGGCCCTTAACCGTCAATTGCTCACTTGTAAGTCGCTCTGGATAAGAGCGTCGGCCAAATGCTGTAAACATAAAGTTGTAAAATTTGAGTGTTGACCTATAAATTAAAATTTTATTTGTCACATACACATACATACATACATAATACGACATGCAGTGAAATGCTTTTTACGGCCGTCCAGCATCACATAACGGAAGAAGGTGAGAAAGGAAAATAGTGCAGACGTTATAAATAAATGTAAATATAAAATATAAATAAAGCCCTACAATGTATAGCACCTTATTATTTGACACTGCTATTTAAACACACGTTTTTCAGGACAGATATAATGTGATCCTTTTTATTTTTGTGAAAAAACGAATGCGTTGTGCTGCTCATTAAAATGATGCGATCCTCCGCAGATCTGTTAAAGATCAGATAATCTCTGCACAATTGTTTTCTTGGCTGCTGTCAAACTGTCTTTGTGTTCATAGATGATACACTGATCATGTCTGTATATATATCTATATCTATCTATCTATCTATCTATATATATATATATATATATATATATATATATAATTTTTTTAATTTTTTCATTCAACTCTCAACAGAATGTGTATTTGTCTTCATTATCTCCCACAGTGACTTATATATAGATATATATATATATATATATATATATATATATATATATATTATTTTTTTTTTTTTTATTATTACTATTACTATTATTTAATCTTATATTTTTATTATCTTTATTTTTTTAATCTATGTTATTACTATTACAACCTTTTAAAAGCCTGTTAATCTATTAAAAGTCTTTCAACCTATAAAAAAATATGGGTTAGAAAATACAGACTGATCACAGAAACGGTCATTAGTTATTAAAATTAAAAGATCAAATGCATCAATACAAACAAATACATGCACAATACAAATCTGTGTACAAAGAGGAAGCGCTGCAATGACATCACATATAAATCACTTCCTCTTGTCTTTGTGGCACTTTTCTGTAATTTATCTCCAGATATTTGGGACTTTCAATTGCTGTTAAATCAGATGCAGTTTTTATTGGCATAAGCGCTTGTGAGTGTAATTTCTGTCTCTGAGATAGTCTTATTTTTTTTGCCTTTTTAACTTTATCACAGGTGTCACGGTGACTTAGTGGTTAGCACGTTCGCCTCACACATCCAGGGTTCGATTCCCGTCTCGGCCATGTGTGTGTGGAGTTTGCATGTTCTCCCCGTGTCTCAGGGGGTTTTTCTCCGGGTTCTCCGGTTTCCTCCCGGTCCAAAAAAACATGCATGGTAGGTTGATTGGAACCTTGGAAGATTGTCCCTAGTGTATGAATGTGTGTGTGTGAATGTGAGTGTGTGTGTGTTCTGCGATGTGTTGGCATTCCATCCAGTGTGTATCCTGCCTTAATGCCCATAGACGCCTGAGATAGACACAGACTCCCCGTGACCCGAGAGAAGATCGGATAAAGAGGTAGAAGATGAATGAATGAATGAATGAATAAACTTCATCACTAAATCACCTGCAATGCAATTAAAAATAATAATTAAAAAAATCAACAATTCACGAAACTGGTGGATGTTCGGCTTTGCAGTATGGCACTTTCACAAAAAGCTTAAAAGCGCAAAAATAAGCGCCTGAAACGAAAACCAAACGCAAGATTCTAAAAGAAGCCGAGTCCATACAGAGAGAATACAGCAGGTTCAGCATGGGGATGATTGAAAGTGAGAAAATTAATCAGCATTAGAGGATGAGAGATGTTTGCTTTACTGTCACTGAGAGTCTCCCAGTAAAGCAGTTTAAATCCTCTGTAGGGAGCTCGGTGTGCGGCAAAGTACCGGGTTCAGGTTGAGATGGTTGTAGTGATTAAAAAACAGGGAGGGGGACAAAAAAAAAGAAGATTATATCGGATTAAATGTACTGTACAAAACATTAACGTGATGATTTCGCATTAAATACAGCAACGTGGCACATGTATTAGATATAATGAGGTGTTATGAAGTGCATAGCGCCACGTACAGTCACGTAATACTAGGTTATGGGAAAATATACAATTAATAAAACTCATTATTATTGTCACTCGTGTATTTATTTACAAAATCAGGTGACTGTATTAAAATATAGCGATGTGGTTTTGTTGCCTCCTGAAAAACTGCGTGATACCTTCCCAAGACTAAAGCCAGCTACACTATTTACTTTACATTTACCAAAATTGGTAGATACCCTTATCCAGAGCGACTTACAACTGAGCGGTTGAGGGTTAAGGGCCTTGCTCAAGGGCCCAGTAGTGGCAGCATGGTGGGATTTGAACCTGCGATCTTCCAGTCCAGAGTCCAATGCCTTACCCACTAAGCTACCATCTCCCTTCACCTCCCCTACCCACTATTTACTTTACATGGTCACTATGGAAGGACTTTTTTTATAACTGTATATTTAAGGGTACAATCTTATAATGCAAACAAAAAAATCACTGTATACAGTCGACCGTGAGAGATTAGATGTAGTAGGATTCAATGTATAACAGAGAACTTCATACTTCTTATTTCCTCAAATAATAATAGAAAAATAATAATATTCGCTTGTTATTTATAGGATGAGACTTACACTGCGGTACTAACACTACATGTACAAAAGTATTGGAACACCAGAATGTTCCGAGTGGAGTAGGTCGCGAACATATCACTGCCGCATGGCGTCACGTGGCCGCAAACGTAAAAAATCTGCGAAAGTCAAACACAGAGTCATGTGACATGTCTAAACGCACGGCACATCGGCGGGAGTCAGACGCTGGATATTTTATGTTGTCATGTGTGCCACTGACCCCGCCCCCTCCCGAAAAAACGTCCAAAAACTCGTCTCTCCGAACAAGTTAGCATTTCGACGTCAACGCTAAATATTAAACGGACCAGGCTCGGAGGGGTCACGCCCGGAGCATCGGCTAGCATTACTCACATTTTCTTCGGTTAATGTCTAGTTAATATTTACAATCTGCTACAAAAGATCAGGACCACTGGGCGCATTTAAGCCCCTGTGACTGGATATCAAGGGAACTCTATTGAATCGTACTGAATTGCATTGGTAGTGTATTCTTATTTCACTTTAATGTATTGGATCGCATCAAGATGTGAATTGCTTCAGCCTCAGTTATGCAAATTCACATCCATAACAGGTTTGGTTTTATTGGAGTTTATACAAAGTACATCCAAAAAAAAAGGTATTTCAGGGATATCATATCGTTTTGGAATGTACTTTGTAATAATGAACAATTGTGCAATTTTTCCTTCATATAAACTATTCAATTCAATATTTATACAGTGCGTTTCACCATGTGCGTTGTCTCTAAGCAGCTTTACTGAATGGAAATAATCTAGGAGATCTAAACCTGTTCTAGCATACACTTGTGAAAATTGCATAATAATAATAATAATAATAATAATAATATGCGTCATGGAGGAGCACGGTGGCTTAGTGTTTAGCACGTTCGCATCACACCGCCAGGGTCTGGGTTTCGATTCCCGTCTCAGCCATGTGTGTGTGGAGTTTGCATGTTCTCCCCGTGTCTCAGCCGGCTTTTCTCTGGGTTCTCCAGTTTCCTCCCGGTCCAAAAACAAGGTTGATTGGCAGAATTGTCCTTAGTGTATGAATGTGTGAGTGAGTGTGTGTGTCCTGCGATGGTTTGGAAGATCGAATAAAGCGGTATAAGATGAATGAATGAATGAATAATAATAATAATATGCGTCATGGGGGGCAGGGTGGCTTAGTGTTTAGCACGTTCGCCTCACACCTCCAGGGGTTCAAATCCCCGGGTTCGATTCCTGTCTCGGCCATGTGTTTGTGTGGGTTTTTTTCTCCCGGTTTAAAAACATGCACGGTAGGTTGATTGGCACCTTGGAAAATTGTCCGTAGTGTGTGAATATGAGTGTGTGAGTGTGTATGTGTGCCCTGCGATGGGTTGGCATTCCATCCAGGGTGTATCCTGCCTTAATGCCCATAGACGCCTGAGATAGGCACAGACTCCCCGTGACCTGAAGGGAAGATCGGATAATGCGGTAGAAGAAGAAGATATGCGTCATGGTTTTGATCTTGGTCAATGTTTAAGGTCAAAAAATGTGTGCAGGAGATGGTAAATATAAATCTGTTTTTTAAGATTCGTGTTTTGAACTAAGCATTCAAAATCACAGCACCAGTAACAAACTATAACTATACTAAACAAAGCCAGAGCCTTCAGTCTGATACGTCTTATATAACAGTGTACTGTGTTCTGATTCATGCCTCCTTAACATTTTGCTCTCGGTGTTTAAAACCAACTGAAAACTACGATTTCGGCCCAATCTCAGGAAATGTACATTTATTCTTTTTGGCAGATTCTGTTTTTTTCTGTCCAAAGCAAAGTGAAGCGAGAAGAGCAAACTAAAGGTTTTGCTCAAGGGCTCGACAGTGCGGCTGTTGGAAATAATGGAATTCGTGATTGCATAATGAATTTAAGGACATTTTAAGATTTTTTTTGGAGCTCGGTAGAAATGTTTGGATAATTAAAATACAGGCACATTCCTTTCAATTTACATGAACCAGCCAACGATGTAGGAGTTTCACATCTGTCTTGCTGCTTGTTTTTAGAAAAATGTAAATTATCCACTGGATAGACTGCAAACATTTTAGCATGGAGGTATATATATATATATATATATATATATATATATATATATATATATATATATATATATATATATATATAATATATTCATTCATCATCTTCTACCACTTATCTGATCTTCTAGTTTTCCTATCTAAGGCGTCTATGGGCATTAAGGCAGGATACACCCTGGATGGAATGCCAACCCATCGCAGGGCACACACACACACACACACACACACACATTCATACACTAGGAAACAATTTTCCAAGGTGCCAATCAACCTACCGTGCATGTTTTTTGGGGCCGGGAAGGAGGAACCCGGAGAACCCGGAAGAAAAGCGGAGAAAAAAAAAACCCCCTGAGGCAGAACTTGCACACTCCACACACACATGGCCGAGACGGGAATCGAACCCGATGCGATGTGTTGTGTGGTGTGTATATATATATGTATATATATATATATATATAGCCTGTTAATCCATTCAAGTATGCGAAATTTGAATAACTGCAAAAGTTGAATAGTCGCACATTAATTGCAACAGTTGTTATAATTATAGAAATGTATCTGAAAAATCTCTCCCTTCAATAAAATTATTGATTATTGATTATTTATTATATATATATATATATATATATATAAAGAGATGTCGATCTGTATTTAAAATGCAGAAACTGGAGAAACAGAAAGAAAGAAAAGAACGAAACCAAAAGCAGAAAGACTAAAAAGTGGAAGACAAACAAAAAAGCATGATGAAGAATGAAGCAGAAACTCTACAGACAGTATACACAGGGTTTATATGGGGATGATTGAACAGGAGAAAATTAATCAGCAGAAGATAATGAGAGATGGGATTGTGTTTTCACAGACTCTCTGACTTGCACATTCCGGAATCTTCTAGCGCGCCGGTGTAATACGTTTTCATAGCAAAGGGATTTTACACAATTCAAAATGCATTTAAGATTCAGCAAGTTACATCCATCCATTTATGGATAGTTTCAGAACAATGGGGTTTAAGAGTCCTAAAGTGGACCCTGGTGTGTTTGCTCGAGTTTATCACGAGTACAAACAAATAACCCTCTAGAAGTTCTAGAGAGAACACGACACCAACTATCGAGGACACCTAGACAGTCAGGCTTCCTCACACACTATCTAGGCCTATAGAAGCCTGCAGATTCTCCTTAAACATTTTTAGCAGAGTGTGAAGGACATGAGGGGGCACGGTGGCTTAGTGGTTAGCACGTTCGCCTCACACCACCAGGGTCTGGGTTTGATTCCCGTCTCAGCCATGTGACTGTGGAGTTTGCATGTTCTCCCCGTGCCTCAGGGGGTTTTTCTCCGGGTTCTCTGGTTTCACCCGGTCCAAAAACATGCACGGTAGGTTGATTGGCACCTTGGACAATTGTCCCTAGTGTATGAATGTATGAATGTGTGTATGAATGTGTGTGTATGCCCTGCAATGGGTTGGCATTCCATCCAGGGTGTATCCTGCCTTAATGCCCATAGACGCCTGAGATAGGCACAGGCTCCGCGTGACCTGAGGGTAGATCTGATAAAGCGGTAGAAGATAAATGAATGAATGACTGAATGAAGGACATGTTCACTCAAACAGAGACTGGGATGTCATCCCAGGTTTAAGGTCTTGTGTTACCAAAACCAAATGAAGACCTCATGACAACAAAAGACCTCCTCTGAATGTGGTTTGTTGTCCGAATCCCTAAAAGTGTGTCAGGAATCAACATCGTATGTTGACTGAACAGATCAGGGACAAGAGTCCACCATACAGATCTGCTGCCAACACGTAATGGTTAAGAAGCTCCTGCAGCAGTGAGTGAACTGAGGTAAAAGCTCAGGTGTGCTACTGTTTTTTGGGATCTTTGACAAAAAAACAACAACAACAACAACAACAACAAATGGTCAAACTGGAACGATCCAAGCCTAATAGAGTACTGCAACATTTACATGAATAGCATTTGCACTTATTCAGAGCTATTTACAGAAGTGCTATGAAGTGCTCTATCCATAAATGCATGTGGTTCATTAGTTCATATCGGCAAAAATGCTATACAAAATGATACATATAGCGCAGAAGTTATGATTATATCACAGAGCTAGCTGAACAAAAAGGAAAACCGGAGGTGGCCGGTTTGAAAACAGCACAGGGATACAAATGTCATGGTGGTGAGTTGTTGGGTGCCGGAACGAACAGCTCGAATTTGAAATTTGATCAGGTACCTGCTGCCATTGCCAGACTACTGTTGCCACAAGTACATTTGTAGTGAGGGAGATTTAACAGTGACCATGAGCCAGGGATGAACTTGCTTCATATAACGCCACTTTGAGCACAGCAAATTTCACGATAGGGTTAGAGTCAGTTACCTGCTTGTGAAGTAGATTCGTCTAGACAAGTGTCTCATGGGAAAAGACTTACCCTGATATGGGTTCATTAAGCGACAGACTACGAATACCAACATATAGACAATATGATAATATAGACCAAAATGCTGTAGGAAAGATACATATAGACCCTTTAAAAGCTATGATGTCTGATTGTAACGAATACCTTAATCCACTGGTTCTCAAATAAGGGGGGTTAGGGGAATCCTGGGGAATAGGCTTTTGGTTCTGGAAAGCTTCTTTTTAGCCACATTTCTGTCCAGGACGGCGTCAAATCCAGCATTGTACACACCCCCATGCACACACACACACACACACACACAAATCAATCAACCTACCGTGCATGTTTTTGGACCGGGGAGTTAACCGGAGAACCCGGAGAAAAAAACCCTGAGGCACGGGGAGAAAATACAAACTCCACACACACATGGCCGAGACGGAAATCGAACCCATTTGTGGTGAGAAACTCACGCACCAATTCCTGATGTCTGTCGGTGCGCTGATCAGTCCTCGGTGCTCCCTATGACTGTGCGTGCGGCTTTAGTGCTGCCATCTGCTGGTTTGTTACAAATCCTTTTTAGCGGATGCACTGCCTTAACGACAGAATGGTGAAGAAGAGGAGAATGCTCAGATGGAAAATTCTGGTATCCCAAAACTTTTGTACATGTTGCGTTAGTACGGCAATGTAAGTCTTACCCTATAAATAACAAGCGGATATTTGTTTTTTTTCCCTCCGTATATGAGGAAATAAGTTATCTGGTAAGTATCTAGTCAAGCTACATCTAATGTATGGCGTTTGACTGTATACGTCTGTTTGTGTGTTTGCATTATAAGATTGTAAAGCACATATCGAGTGGGACATGGTAGTGTTTTCTTTTGGCTGTCACATGACCACATGAGCTGGAGGCTCAAAGAAAGAGTCGCACCAAGCCAGTCGACTCCAAGCCCGAGGTCGGCGTTTCCAAACTCGGAAAAGAAAACACTTTCTTCTGAGCACAGCGAGTGACACGGAGATAGAGGGCGAGAAATCTCTGAATTCTCGGAGAGATTTCTTCGAGGAAATTGCTCGCACATACTTTTCATCATCCCCTTGATCGGAGTGCACATAGCTGGTGGCTCTGAGAACGGGCGAAAGGAAATGATTGCAAGCTTTACAAATATCACTCGCTCATCCCTGAGAGCCCGGTGGAGGAGATGGAAAGCCTGGAATTCTGTCAAGGTTTTATTGCGGAGGCTTTTCCAGCGCCGATGCCAGGGCGCATGGACAGATGTACATGGCTGAGAGATCAGCTGACAAAGCGGTGATTAAAATAACCCAGCGTCGAGCCGGGGCGTATTCGGCGCTCCGAGCTTCAAGGGGCGTAGAGTGTATCGCGAAACGAGGCTAAACTCTGAGATTCATAGAAGGGGGGGGAATAAAAAGGAAAGAAAAAAAAAACAGGCTGAATTCGCCAGAGCTTCTCGGCTGCACATTGTTTCATATCCAGTGAAAGGCTTAAGGAAAGTGCTTTTGTCTCGTATGCCAGGATTTGAGAACTGCTCCTGTGATAACGCGATGTGGCTGTGAGGATCGGTTCCAGGCAAGAAATTCCTCCAGGATGAAAAGCGGAAAAAGCCATATTTTGGTGCAGGGGTCCAGGAATCATATTGAAATATGTATCTCCATATTGCAGAATGGTAGGATCTGACACAAGAATTCTTAAGGTATATCAGGGTTTAATTCTAAAGAGTTAAATATTAGACAATGCTACATAAATTCTCAAAACGTATATATATTCAGAGAAATGTACTACCCCTGCCTTTACGCAATGCAATGACTGGAATAAGCAGCAGTAAATGTTGACATTGTTGTTTTTCTCTTAGGGGCCACTAACTTTTGAAATTTGACAGACGGGCCGGGCCAGCACCAAATAGAAACATATAAAAGGCTTTAATGTTAACACCTAATGTATCACCGTGCTCAATGCGCCACCTGGTGGAAAGTCAGGCAATTGCAGGACAAGGTCAAAGGAATGCAGTTATAATTATGATGCAGTTTGATTTGGGAAATTCTGTACCGATATTTGGCGGGCCGGATTAAAAGGATCACGGATGTGGCCGTAGTTTGCCCACCTCTGGTTTAAAACGAAAGATAATTCCATTCAAATCGAGTCTGAGTTAAAAATAGGCTGCGGTCAGGCAGTCTAGGAAACTAGTGCATGGCTGGAGAATCAGGATAAAAATAAAAGAATAGCAGGGCACAAAGTGCCGTCAAAATGCACATAACAGACTCAGGTGTTGCACAAAGGAAGGATGATGGGGGGGGGGAAGGGGGAAAAAAACCTGAGGATGAAGTGATCTGGTTAACTTATGCTAAATGATAAAACGGTTACACAAGTAATCACATCAGTTCACTCAATAGGATCACTGAGTCGTGTTGACTCCTAGGTTGATATTCGGATAGGAATATTCATACGAGTCACACGAAATCAAATTAGCTGGCTCATATGAAAAGCTTCAGTCCGTACATTATTTTGGCAAAAGGTTTGCGGACACCTGACCAGACATACGAAACGCTAGCATAATCTCTCTCGTTTGCTTGATCTGTCGCTCTCTCCTATTTTAGTTTCTTTGTTGTCATTGTGTTTCGATGTGATGTCCTACGATATGTTTGTGTTTTTTTTTACTGCCTTTGTTGTGTGGTGTCCTTGAGTTTTGAGAAAGGTTGTTTTGTTGTATTGTTATCATAAGTATGGAATGTGCTTTTTCTGCATCATATTCCACGTTTAGTCCTAATCCGCATTTATAATTACCTCCACTCTTCTGGTAAGATGTTCCACATGAATATTATATTGCACATTTTTAAAGTCAGTTAATAATAATGATAATAATAATAATAATAATAATAATAATAATAATAATAATAATAATGAATGAGAGGGGGATCTCCTCATCCACCACAGGTGTACAGCATCCACCCGGACGATGCGACATGAGCCAAAGTGCACCAGAACTCCCACCACACACCAGCTTACTGGTGGAGAGGAGACAGAATGATGAAGCCACTATATATGGGGATGGTCATAGGCCAAATTTGGCCAGGATGCTGAGGACATCCCTCTAATCTTTTTCCAAAGACATCAAATCAAACTCTGTATAAACCTGTAGCTATGTACCTGTCTAAATGTAAATTGTCTCTACATGGTCTGGAGCGAGCTCTCACGAATTTCACTCATCATTATGAGGATGTGATAATGTCTTGGCCTCAGTCAGCATTCCAGTTCATTCCAACGGTGTTCCAAAAGAGCTTCATAGAGCTTTGTACACAGGGGCATTGCCATGCTGGAACAGTTTTCACTTTCCGAGTTCAAATAAGCACAAAATGTTATTATGCCGCATTCAAAGACACCCATACCAATTGCTTGGAGCAGTTTGGAAAAGAACCACATATGGCTATGGCAGGAGACCGCGGGCACAAGGTCACCCCCAAGACCCACATGAGTCACCCGCAGGCCTGTTCTAAGAATTGCATCACTGATAAAGTGAGATGCATCTAGATCATTTTGTTGATAATTATTGTGAGAGATCAGTACCGTGATCAGTGTTTTCACGTCGATAAACACCGAGTATCATTAATCATTAATCGTTTTATATATAACCAAAGGCAAATGTGTTGTTTCAGATGAGTGTGTCACAATGGTAGACCATTGTAGACCAAACTGGTGAGCCCTGTAATAGAGGGTACATGTTTTTCAAATAAAATTAAAAATTTATTCGAATTTCTCTAATCCTATAGGAGTTGCCCCTACTAATTATCCCATTCTTTTGACGTGGGCATAAATGTTCCGTCTTTCTTTATATATAAAGAAATTGTTTATAAATGCTTATAGGTGACCATTGGGGCAGGACTCACCCTGGCCCATACTTGCTAGGTTTTTGTTTCTGAGTGACATCAAACAGGACACATTTCTGCTGTGTTTGTCTGGAACATTATAACAATAAGAACATTTAAAATATATATATATAAAAAAAAAAAACATGCTGCATACATACAGTTTTTTGACCGAATGGTGCTTGAGGCCAATATCCTATATTCCTCTACAAGTTACAGTGCTTCAGATCGCTTTCAACTAATGATCCAGGCACTTCATCGCTGTCTCACGCGAACAGGCTTTATTGAAAAGTGGGAGTGCAGAAGCAAAGGAAAGAGATGGGAAGAATGAAGAGGGAGGAGATGAATCTGGGGAAACGGTTGCGGGTGGTAAAATTGACCGCGCTCTATTAAAGTTAATTAGTTTTTACACGATGCTGTAACTAACACTAACTTTACAGCGGGGGATGAGTGATCGGGCTCTCCATGAGCGCCGGCCTGTTATCAATGGACCTGCGAATGGATTCCAGGAGAGGTTTGTGAGTGCTCAGTCAAAACACACACACACACAAACACACACACACACACACACACACACACACACACACACACACACACACACACACACACACTGACAAATATTTCCATACAGATCCCTCAGTTCTCATTGCTATGCCAGTGAATTCACCCTGTCTTCGGAATAAGACACAAAGGCATCTAAAGCATTAGCAGTGACTGACAAGTAACATGTTTCTCTTAATCACTGCAGATAGAGAGTGAAAGAGAGAGAGAGAGAGAGAGAGAGAGAGAGAAAGGGAGAAAGATCTGACCAGGATTGCGAGTGTGTGCTGCATTCCAATGAAATCTTCAGCCTTTATATCTATCTATCCATCCATCCATCCATCCATCTCTCTCTCTCTCTCTCTCTCTCTCTCTCTCTCTCTTTATATATATATATATATATATATATATATATATATATATATATATATATATATATATATATGTAGACACACACACATTATTTTATACATACACATGGTACACATTATAGATTCCGATTCTTATCGACTCCCAGATTATTACAATAATTCTATTTATATTTGTCTTTTCTTTTTACAACGTGTAGTCACACTTTTGAAAGTTTCCCGCGGACCATCTTGTAAACTGATGTTTAGATTACCACACAAGGTCCTGGTAGATCGGATGCACGGAAGGTCCTGGAAGATTACCAGGCGAAAAATTTAATTTTATCACAAGTATCCGATTATTAATGGTAGGTATCCGATGCCGGAATCAGAATCGATTTTCAATTCCCAACCCTAATCATCACTTATCATCACTTAGAAAATGATAAGCATCCAGCGGTAGCAGTAACTCTTCGCTTGACATCATTCCATGGTTGAGTTTGAATCCCAGCACTTAACCCTCAACTACTCAGTTGTATAAATGAGCTAATCTGGATACGATGGCTATGGCAATCCAAAATGCCATCAATCTAAATATAATTTTCAGGATTCTGCCAAGAACAAAGTTTTCTATCATCCCTTGTGCCTTCAAGTTTCTGCACCTGAATCACATTATCTCTTAATTAGCACTCTACAATATATATATATAGACTCAACTTACACCACATGCACATTCTCATATTTGTCTTCCAACAGTATTTGATAGATAGACCTCATCTTTATGCTCGGGTTATGGCTTTATAATGTTACGTATTATTAGATATTATTACTGTTTGCACTTTTAATAAAATATTTACACTTGTCGTCTCCGAGTCATGTGGCGGAGACAATGGAAAATCCAGCTCTCTCAGTTACAAAAGCACCAGCACGGACGACTCCTTCCATAAAGGTTAAATACGAGTAGTTATATGAAAAACGTCGCCATATCAGCAATTTGTTCTCGACCTGTTTGTTCTTTCATGTGATTCTTTCGATAAGCGAAACGTATACACTATAACGCTGCTGCACTCAGTGATCTGTAAAACATTAAACACTGGTGTTGAGCACACAATGCTCTAACACACCCACTAAACACACACATTAACTGAGCTGAACCAGGGCATACCGGCGTATTATAAAAAATAAAAATCATTCATTTGATCATCAGTCACAACCGGCCCTGGGCTGCGATCCCCATTAATGCTCTGTATTCATGTTTTACATTCTATTACTAACACTGAATATTTGATATATTTATATACAGTATATTATTTAAGATCATCGTGCACTATCCTTTATAGGTCAAGAACTTTACGTCCTTTAATCCTGCTGGATTTCAGGTGGGGGAAAAAACAAGACGGAAAGCTTATGAAACATTTTCACTATGCTTTCTGTAAAGATCATAGGCATTCATTACACATTATAGCTGTATTTATTATGCATTTCTTTTTAAGGACTACTTATTATGCATTGTTATACATATGTGGTTTTTTTTTCAATTGATTATACCACATATATGACCAGGAATGAAAATGTTGTCCTTTTTTTGTGTATAAATAATATATTGTGTGATGTATTCTTTGTGTCTGTGTGTGTGTGTGTGTGTGTGTGTGTGTGTGTGTGTGTGTGTGTGTTTCCTGGAGAGGTGATAAAGCTGCACTGGGAATGGCATATAGTCCAAAGAGTCAAATCAGGATAAAGTCTAAATTGATGATTACATGTGATGAGCTTATATTTGCCATTTTCCTAAAACCCATACATTGACTATAAAACTATTCATAAAAGAGGATAAAAAATATATTATTTATTTAAACGTGTGCCACAATATTCCTGCTATTTATTACATCATTAGAGATGTTTGTAGTTCCCGACAATTCCCACCAAAAGGACACATGGAGATCCAAGGCGATATTAAAACTAGTCCTATTTGCTGATGTGCACTCAAACAGTGCAATACTAATTCGAAGTAACACAAACAGTTTTATAATAACTTAGAAGTGCTACACTAATGATCATGATTTCTTCCCAACCCATAACCCCCTTTTTCATCCTGATCCTCACCTTTTTTCTCTTTCTTTCTTCTCCCTGGTTAGGCTTGACTTGGAGAGATCTTCACGACGGGTTTTACTCACTTTCTTCCTCACTCCATCAGCCTCAGATCCACTGAAGTGTCATCACGTTGCACACTCGAGTCCATTGCAGCGACATATCCAGGCGCGCGTTATCTCGGTGCGTAAACGCTGCGCTCCGACTACACGCCGCACTTTACAACCAAAAAACAAAAAGACTTTCAGCGAGATTATAAGCGTTTATAAATGTTCATCCCGCCTGCTGAGGAATGTAAAAGGATTTTGCATAAAAGAGAGCACAAAAACGATGGATTCTTATTCGGATAGAGAGAGAGAGAGAGAGAGAGAGAGAGAGATACGGAGACAAGTGTGCACCCGTCCCGTCTCACGCCTCTTCAGTGCCTCTGCTCTCTGTCGACGCTGCGCGCACTCACGCGCAATGCCGCTGCGGATCGACTCCGGGGTCGCTCGCTCGCGATCGAACACTTTCGGGGTTCCCTCCCTACCCCCCCCCCTCTCTCTTCACTTTCCCATCCCCTCGTTCGCTCTTCGTTCTTTTTAGCAAATAGAAGGAAAAAAAGGTGCCGTGATGCCGTTTCACCAAGACACGCGTGCGTAATTCCGCGCACTCGCTTGATTATAATCGAGCTCCAAAAAGTGTCCTGCGTGTACAAAAAGGCTTAACCCGTGCCTCCGTGCATCGTCTCCACTGAGAAGGAACACGTGTTCACTCTAAACTCCGAGTGTATTCATCTCCAGAAGTCTATTGATAGTTGATCATCTGGAAATCAGGCAGGAAACAAAGCACACGATTGCACCCAGGCGACCAATAGCATGTGCTGGGGATCTTGAGAACAGAGTCAAGTGGGAGATTTTCTCGAGTTTTTACTCTTGCACGCTGTTTTTGTGTGTTCGATACAGCTTTCGCAATGAATACCAAACGTGTGTTGATTCATCTTGCAGTGAGCCATGTGTAAAAATTCTAAGTGTTTAAAATGAATATTACGCTGGATTAGAGGATGCAAATGACCATTGAACGGCCACCTGTTCTTCATAGACTTCGGGGAAAGACTCGGGTACCATCCCATTTCGGGGATGGGAAAGGAAACTAGTGCATATGGAAGGAACCCCTAAATATTAAGAGATTTCTGTGCACACAGAGAGAAGGCACTCACAGTGCCAGGGATGTGACGCAAAAGTTCTCACCACTCAGCTTTCATGCCCTCTTGTAGAAAAAAGATAGATAAAAAGGTAGATAAAAAGACAAGGAAAACCATGAAGAATGCCTGAATTAAGCTCAACTTAATGTGAAACACATGACAGATTTAAACGTAAATCCAATGAAGTAACCAGGAAAAAAATATAGAAATGTTTATGAAGGACGTAACCCAGTAAAGGTGTTCACTGTAGGTCAACAAACTAATAACAAAGCAGAAGTGATGACAGCGACATTTAAACTTATGCAGTATGTATGTATGGCATTTGGCAGAAACCTTTATTCTTATAACTGTGCAGCTATGGGGCCTTGTTCGGGGGTCTAAGAGAGGCACGGATTTGAATACATAACCATTCAGATCCAAAGTCTAAGGCTTTAACTAATAATCTACCAGATCCCCAAAAACGGAATACGAATAGATCATTCATCATCCGATCCGATCATTTCTTTGTTTTTCCCTCAGGCGTCATCAGGCATAAAGGCAGGACACTGGCCTTGTACACCTTGTATGGAATGCCAGCCAATCGTAGGGCACACACACACACACACACACACACACACACACACACACACACACACACACACACACACACACACACACACACACACACACACACACACTAGGGACCCTTTTCCAAGGTGCCGATCAACATACTGTGCATGTTTTTGGCCCTTTGGGACCGGAAAAAAAAAAAAAAAACGCCCCTGTGGCACATGGTGTAGACGGGAATCAAACCCCCGGCCCTGGAGGTGTGAGGCAGCCGTTCTACCCGATAAGCCACCGTGAACCCCCCCCCCCCCCCCCCCCCCACCCCCCCCCCCCCCCCCCCCCACCCCCCCCCCCCCCCCCAACCCCCCCCCCCCCCCTACCCCCCCCCCCCCAAAATAATTCACTGTTCACTAACAAATATAAAGAATGCAGTACTCACTGTCGGTTGTGACCTGAATTCATATGTTTCCTGTCAGATTTATATTTACATATAAAAAAAAAAATATGTTCTAATCCCAGTTTGCAGGTATCTTATACACGGCAGGCAAAAATAAAATAAATAAAAATAGGATCTAAGCGTACACAGCACTGCGCTCTACAACCAAACCAAATCAATTTTCACACTCTGTCTCTTTGCTCACCTCCAGTAATTGAACAGCAAACATTGTCAAGTGCTCACATACACATGCATAAAGAAGGGAGGATTAGCTCCCAGCCACCTTCCTTTTCCTCCTCCTAATGAAGAGACAACAACCCCCCCCCCCCCCCCCCCCTTCCCCCCACATCCCACCCCGAGTTCCCCTGTGTGCTGGAAACAGGGCTCTTTTTTTTTGTAATAGGATCATATATATATATATATATATATATATATATATATATATATATATATATATATATATAAATATATATAAATATATAATAATTTGGACGTAATTTGAATAAAGAAGTGCGATTTTCTGGACTGGACAAATGAAGGATGAAGCACAAGCTCTTTAAAGTGTATTAAGGAAAGAGCGGCTGTAATAAAATGAGGGCCGGGAGCGGGTTAATGCAAGCGCAGAACCTCTATAATTAGGGGCCAAAATAAATCCTACTGTAAAAAAAAACAACGCATGCAGGGAATGCGAATAAGGGGAATCGTTATTCGTACAAGCGGGCTATTATGCACAGTACGAGGTGTTCGAATCGCTCTCCGATTTCCTCTCTAGCGCTGCTTTCTAATATTAAAGGAACGTGTCATTTTTCCAGATCTGTAACTTGAAATGATCAAATCTATCTATCCATGCACCTGACTGCATATCTTTATGTATATAATGCACAATAGTACTGTTACAATCTGATTGGTCAAAAGGTGGAGATGAATTCTGCAGGAATACAGCGGAACCTCGAGTGCACCGGTATATTCAGTTTACGAGTCGTTAAAAAAAAACATATACGATACGGATTTCACAGGCTGAAATTCAACGATGTTTCTCGCAAGCTACGATGTTCCGCTCAGCCAAGCATGTAAGTTATAACCCTTCAGTTCCTGTTGAGTTCATAGCGAAAGCATCATCTTGTCTCTAACACTCTTAAAATCAACAAAGGAACTATACTATTTTTAAAACCATAATAATCTCGTCTTGCGATACTGCATGCAAATAGGCTGTGCTTCAGAACGTCGTGAGTTCAAATCCCAGCACAACCATAAGGTGACCTTGAGCAAGGCCTTTAACACTCAATTGCTCAGTTGTATGAAGACGATAATTAAAGGTTATGATAAGGACATCTATCAAAATATATAATTGCCAATGTAAAATAGACCACTAACTTGGAAAGATGGATTTTGACTGCAATATATAAAAATAAATAATACAAAATAATATGAAAGCTAGAAATAATAATAATAATAAAGGCCAAACAAGAGAGTCCAGAGAGCGGTGAGTGTTTGTTCAAGTGCTAAACCAAAGGACAAGGGCATTAAGGCAGGATACACCCTGGATGGAATGCCAACCCATCGCAGGGCACACACACACATTCACATTCACAATCATACACTAGGGACAATTTTCCAAGGTGCCAATCAACCTACCGTGCATGATTTTGGACCAGGAGGAAACCGGAGAACCCGGAGAAAAACTCCCTGAGGCACGGGGAGAACATGCAAACTCCACACACACATGGCCGAGACGGGAATCGAATCCGGACCCTGGAGGTGTGAGGCGAACGTGCTAACCAATAAGCCACCATGCCCCCCCAGAATGTTACATGACAGTAGTATATATGACATGCAGTGGCTTGTGAGAAAGATAACCCACTGGCATAAACCTGACCTGACAAATATTCATTGTTTTTGCCTCGTTTTGGATTGCGTTTTCCCGCTTCTTTGATAAAACTGGAAACTCGCATTCGCATCCGCCTCATTTGCATAATTGCATTTTAATAGTTGCGAGGCTAGTTTGCGAAACGGCGATAAATTAAGAAATTAACTTCATTATTTCTTCATTTTCGTTTCGTACGCTATAAAGAGAGCGAGGCGAAAGTCTCTCGCGCATGGGTTGTACGGACTGCAATCAGAGGGGTGTGTATGAATCGCTCCTTCATCCTCTTTAATATCAACTCATAGAAGTGGGGTCATTATTCTGCATTTGTACATATAATCATTAGAACTATTACTATCAGAAGTTGTAGCGTGAAAATGAGTATGAACAGAGTTAAAAAAAACATTAATAGGGTCTATATGTATAAAGCTAAAACCGACAGAAATGCTTTTGTGTGATTTGAGGCAGGAAGTAAGTCCTTTAATTAACGACAATGCAGAAATCATTAAAAATAATAATATAAATAAATAAATAAACCAGCACCAGAAGTCACGGGTAGAAGAAAAATACATGATCATATGTGAAAGACAAGAAGAAAATAAACAAATAAATAAATGACTAAATAATAAGAAATAAGAAATTGAGGCAGAAAGAACAGACGCATAAACATTGACACGTAACACATCAACAATAATGAAAAAAAAAAAAAAGAAACAGTCGGAACAGAAAAAAGCGCTAAAATAATTTAACGATGAACAATAAACAGGTGCACACATTAGGGAAGTGACTAAACAGGCAGAGACGTCATAAACAAAAGCAAAATTCAATACAAGAGAAAAGGAAAGCAAGGACTAACATTAGCTCCTTTCATTATATATGACTCTAAGACACGCCTTTTTATATGCTGTTCATAAAACATACACTCTGAGGAAAGTACTTTCTGTCGTCTTCCTCATGCATGAGCGCAGAGGAGAGAAACTGACACAAACATGCTCATTTAGCCGTCATATCCCATGATGTACAGTTTCCATATACTGTAGGATTGGACCTTGTAAATAGAGTAAATACACATTGCTTAAAGGCTGCTGCTTTGACCAATTAAATTTTGAGATGACAGCGCTGGGGCCAGCTAGCAGGCGCACAACATCATCATTTTTGCATCCTTTGATTCGACGGTCAGAGAGCTCGCTAAATATAGTTACGGGACGTTGTTATTTTATGTTTGTGTACTTGTCTCATGTTGTCTATCCCACACTGTTTTGTTTGGCACTGTTTGCACCAGGTTGCACTTTGTGTGGCTATTACGTTGTTATATGTATCTGCTATATATATAGTTAATCTGATATATATATATATATATATATATATATATATATATATATATATATATATATATAGTTGAAATGACAAGAAAAACCTCTTGACTAGTCAAAGCTCGCAAACGGCATCTGTAGCAAAGTGTACAAAG
The DNA here is from genome assembly GCA_030449085.1 of Kryptopterus vitreolus. NCBI lineage: Eukaryota > Metazoa > Chordata > Actinopteri > Siluriformes > Siluridae > Kryptopterus > Kryptopterus vitreolus. The sequence goes on from JACRUU010000012.1 coordinate 23,469,429, forward strand.
CACAAATTGTGTGGATTTAACCCCTCGTAGACTGTTGTCGCAAAATCGCATCAAACTGCTTCCAGCTCTAACACAGCCAACTTTAACGTGTATTTAATTTCCTCCAATGCCAATTGATGCATATTCGACACGTATCATAGATCACACTGGAGGCACTAATTGTGCAATAATTTAATATAAATACAGGCAACAAGGGGTTAATTGTGCAAAGATTTAAAATAAAATTGTTTTTATTCCATTATTCCACAGAAGAGACGAAGAATTATTGATTTGGTAGTAGATATACTTTTGCAAGAACGTTCATGAACCTTTTATACTCTTGCATTTAAGCGCAATGGACAATAAAAATGCACAAAAATGCAGGGGGTTATTTAATAAAGATTAATATCTGGTAGAGATTATTGATGCACTGTGACTGCAGTGATATTAGACTTGTTGAATCGTGTGCGTTGGGTTTCATGCTTTATTAATGGCATTCGGACCTGCTGAATGCGACTGTTAAACTGTGTGTATTTAGAAATACTGTGCATGCACCAGCGTAATGAACAAACATCATTTAGTCATACTATTACTGCTTTAGCCGTTCTTACATTTTAATCTTTAAAACATTTTATTAATACATTTATATCCGGAGCGATTTATATTAATCTCGGTTAAATGACCGATGAGAGATTTTGGTGATCTTGGGATCCGAACGCCATGACTTTCCCGATTAGAAGGTTAAGATTTTATACACTATTTTATATTCCTTTTTATTTCATATGAAGAAATCCATCCTAGTCACTTATAATCAGACTAAACTAAATCACAGCACCGTTTCTACTTCCAGAACCTCCTGATCCTATTTGGTTGATAAATACAGAAACAAACAAAAACATGGCAGCTAATCATTTTTAGCTTTTAATCGCAAGGGAATTTTTCCACCATGATAGTTTGTTGGAAAGCAACTTGTCCTGTAATTATTTTTTTGTTCTGCCAAAAACTTCACGCCCTGATAAGATTCTTAGCAGAATTTGTAAGAAATGTGCTTTTCTATTCAGCTGTTATTAATGTTCAAATGCCAGACCTTATCTTCAACTAGCTGTGTTATTACCAGTGGATTAAAAGTGACATTAATAGCTCTATTAAACAGCTTCTGTATTTGGTTTAATTAGAAGAAAGGAAGGAATAAAAGGAAAGAGAGATCATTTTACTGTAGTTATTTGGTGCTTTGGATCGCGTTCATCAAATCATTCATTCATTCATTCATCTTCTACCACTATATCCGATCTTCCCTCGGGAGCCTGTGCATATCTCAGGCGTCTATGGGCATTAAGGCAGGATACACCCTGGATGGAATGCTAACCAATGCCAAGCAGGGTACACACTCATACACATTCATACGCTAGGGACAATTTTCCAAGGTGCCAATCAACCTACCGTGCATGTTTTTAGACCGGGAGGAAACCGGAAAACCCGGAGAAAAACCCCCTGAGGCACGGGGAGAACATGCAAACTCCACACACACATGGAGGTGTGAGGCGAACGTGCTAACCACTAAGCCACCGTACCCCCCTTTGTCAAATTAAATGAATCTTTTTTCATTTTTATTCTGTTAATCAGAAATAAAGGCAAATATTGCATTTTTAACAAGCACGTTGACATACACCGACTTTGATCATTTCCAATAATAAAAAAAAGATAAACAAAAAATGAATAATATCTATGGGGCACGGTGGCGTAGTGGTTAGAACGTTCACCTCACACCGCCAGGATCCGGGTTCGATTCCCGTCTCAGCCATGTGTGTGTGGAGTTTGCATGTTCTCCCCGTGCCTCAGGGGGTTTTTCCCCGGGTTCTCCGGTTTCCCCCCGGTCCAAAAACATGCATGATAGGTTGATTGGCACCTTGGAAAATTGTCCCTAGTGTATGAATGTGTGTGTGAATGTGTGTGTGTGTGTGTGTGTGTGTGTGTGTGTGTGTGTGTGTGTGAATGTGTGTGTGTGTGCCCTGCGATGGGTTGGCATTCCATCCAGGGTGTATCCTGCCTTAATACCCATAGACGCCTGAGATAGGCACAGGCTCCCCGTGACCCTGGGGGGGGGGTGACCCTGATGGAAGATATCGGATAAAGCGGTAGAAGATGAATGAATGAATGAATAATATCTCTCAGCTCTCATGCTCATGATGTGTCGTAAGTTTCTTTGCCACATGACTCCAAGAAATATTTGAATAATAATGTCAAGATTCCGACCCAAAAAATAAAATAAAACCTAATGGATTGTGTTGCATCTCTGGGAGCCACTTGACAAAAGAACGAAACATCTTGGGCCAGAAGGATCATGACTGCATCAATGAACATGAACAAATCAATGTTTCAGATGACTCATTATTCTGAGTCACCTAAATAGACTCTTCACGGTGAATGAATCATACGGGAGCAAGCGATCACTAGTACCAGGTATAATAAAAATAAAACTTATGCATCTGAATGTGTTCATTGTTATACTAAAGTGATAGTTAGGAGATATATATATTTAGTATATATAGATATACAGCATTGCTTTATACAACCCGTATTATAACTGTTTATATAACACTTATTTGATCATAAGTTCTCTCTTTTGAGCACATTGTACTGTATAAAGTATCTTTAACAAAATCTATACTGGTCGATGCTATTTAGTGTATGTGGTGTATCTGTCCTGTTATGTCTTGCACTGTTGACACAAGGATGCACATGATACACTTTATATGGCTAGTACAAGTTCCTTTTTATTATGCAACTCTGTGTTATTTGATATAGCGCTATGTTGTTTTATGGAGCACTGTGTATAGTTTTTTATCATATAGATTATATATAATATATATATAGATATATATATATATATATATATATATATATATATATAGTGTATATATATATATATAGATATATATATATATATGTATATCTATTGTAAGTTACAGCTCTGTACTATATACTGTAAGTTACAGCTCTGATTTTGATACATCACAAAAACAAACACACACACACACACACACACACACACACACACACACACACACACACACACACACACACACACACACACACACAAACACACACACACACACACACACACACACACACACACACACACACATATATATATATATATGCAACCATCTTTCTCATGTCCACTGCTTATCTGCCTTTAAAAGAGCGTTTTCACTCCACAACGGCTGACAAAGGCAAAAAAAATATGTTCTTACAAGGATATTTACAAGATGTATGGTTAAAAAAATATAGACATCATTAGGAAAGGTCCACTGTAGAAACATCACACGATATTTGCCTTTAATTCAAATCCCAGGGGAAATCGCAATGCAGGGGAAAAATGATTTTATTTCGTTATTTTACGAGGTTAATATTGACGCTTCTGTTAGAGATGATGTATGAAAAGTAGACCTGTTGGATTGCGTTCATCGATTGTCTTGCTTTCGTGATGCCATTCATTCTTGCTACATGAGATTCCCGTACGACGCGCTGCTCGGTTATACTGCATTTCTGTGCGATATTGATGGTTTCTATAGCCGTGGCACGATGTTATTAAGAGAAGGATAGGTTCAGGAAGGACACCCCTGAAGGCCAGGTATCAATGTCAATTTCTACTGTGCAGTAATATTGCGGGATTACAAATAATGGTTGAGAAATGCCAATGCTGTTTAGTATTGCTGGATGGCTTTCCATCGAGTGTATTGTACAGAGAGAAAGATGCTCGAATGCTAGAAGGCATGGTTAAATCTCAAGTGTCTTTAGAAAGCCTCCCTGTCAGATTTACTTCTTTCAGCAGGTTTCCCACAAGATACTAATCTATGGGGTTAGAGGCGAGAAAGTGATCCTTGTTTGCTGAAAGTCTGTGACCCCGGCTTCTGACCCCAGCTTCCTAACAACCTGGGTAATGCAAATGAAACCGTTTCACAATGCTTTAATGCTGGAGAAATAAAGACACTCTGCGGAGAACCGATGCTCTCTAGTGTGATTCTCTCGTGTCAGCACTTTGTGGTGAGAAATAGGTTTTCCCTCGGCAGGAAAGACAAACCACGGAAGACAAACGTGAGAAAAACGAGTAGTGTAAAAGGTCACACTTATATACACGTGCTTATAAGGGGGGAAAGGAACAGGTGACTTTGCTTGCTTAAACAGCGCAACACAATATTTACTGCAATATTTACCTGAGGGAGACCCGGCCTTCCACAGCACCACCTTAGCAGCAGAGTTCGGCTGATCCTTTGCAATATTGGAGTCTCCTATGCAGCTGTTTCTGTTTCATTTAATGATTATACAAATGAAAGTAATGATCATTAGCACCTGCTTGGAATCAATGGTTAATCATTCACCTGATTCTGGGTCCATGGAGAATTTAAAACCCCAAGCCTAGTCATCTCACCTCCAACTATAAACATTATCACAGCACACTGCGACTTAGTATCTTATTGCTGCTAGTCCTTAAATACTACATTATTCACCAGTCATATACTCTTAGTCTATACATGCAAATGTTATTTATTTCCTTCCCCCCCCATCCTCTCTTTCTCTCTTCTTCCTATGCCTATCTGTTGGAGTTGACCTGCCCTACATTTTACTGTTAAAATGTTACTGCCCTATATTTAACTATGTATGTAAAAAATAAAAAACTTGAACTTGAACATCAGTACATTTCCGAACCTTACTAGCGTCCTTGTGGATGAATGAATAGAAACCTACAAATATCCACAAACACATACAACGTTCTAGTGGAGAATGGAGATTATTACATACGTAGAGATGCACCGAATTGAAAATTCTGAGCCGAAACAGAAAATATTTCTAAAATATTTTTAAATAGTTTTTGGAATCAATATAATCGATTTTCTTATGTTAGACTTTTTGATTTTGTGAAATGTAATTATTCTGAATTGGAAAAACTACAAACCAATAAAATAATCGCAGCAAAAGTACACTGTGAACGCTAGACGCAGGTTAGAGGCGGGGCATATTTCCCTATTGTTGATTGTCTTTTTATCTTTATTCAGCCAAAAATTTCCGACGCTTTCCTAATATTATATCAATCGATTTGAGGGGGGGGGGGGGGGGGGGGGGGGGGTAAATGTGGAATGGCTCAATGTTCAAGATTTTTATGTGCAGAAACACATGATAAAAATGATCAAAATGTCTTTTCTCTTGTCTTTTTCATCAAGTGTTCAGTAGGATGTTCAAACAGCACATACCAACTTTTACGCCAGGTTTGCATTACTATGTGGATGCAAATGCACAAATTATAAATACAGTCAGCATTTTTATTTATTTATTTTTATTTTTAGATCCTCTTATTCTTTTCCATTGTAATGAATATATTACGATTATGTTCGCATACAAAGTCATTATGCTAACTCCTGCATTCTAAATCCATTAAAAAAAATAATGAGAGAATTCACTGGCTTGATAAATAAGGAATATGCAAATATGTCCAACATGCGCAATACAAAAAAATATATATATATATATATATATATTTCTCTATAACATCCCATTTTAGATCTATATGCAGTTGTGTTGCTGTTAAATATCTCACGTACACATGCGCACAAACAAATTGCATGTTTCATGCTGGATAAGTAGACGTTACCTATTCAAATGACCAAGTGATGCTCTTTATGAGTCATTAAAGCATCAAGAATGATCTGGACAACCCGAGACGACTAATAACTTCACCGCCGAGGTAAAGATCTCCCAAAATGAGCATATTGTGCTCAATTCTCCTAACTTTACACACACACACACACACACACACACACACACACACACACACACACACACACACACACACACAAACACTCAGTTCTGTACAAGATCTTCTTCCTATTAGTGAAACTTACACCAGCTTCATTATAAATGTGAAAAAAATCTTTGAATGTCTTCAAACCCCTGGTCATGTCAGCCTGCGCTGATTATTAATCTCTGTGGGATGAGAGGAAAGTTTCATTTTTTTTTTAGTTTGGCAGAATGGTGTCCAGCAGTAGGTTTTGTTTTGGTGTGTGTGTGTATGAGAGAGACTAATGTGAAAGGAAAGTCATTGTGGCATATTTTACAAATCCAGAGAGACCCCATACAATAATAAACAACCTATAACCACACAAAAAAAGGGCAGCAGATGTACTAATATGCACACAAAGAAAGAAATGAACACACATTCACACTAAAAAAAAACATATAAAAGCATGAATGTTCATACATGCATGCACACACAAAAACACACAGATACATGTACAGGTACAAACATACTGTACATACATGAAGGGTATTATCTCTTGGGATTTCATCTAGCTTTCGACTTTCTAACATGTCATTGCTGTTGTTGTTATTAGACCTATTTTTATTTTGGGAGTCCAGTCTAAATCTAGCATCAATAGATTCGTCAGTAACCGTAGACAAGAACAACTGATATGTTTAAGGGCAGATAACAAATCCCAAACCACGACAGTCATGCAAGTGGTACTAGAGCTGGGAGTTTAATTTTACCTTGGTTTGACACAGCGAGCTTCCGTAGTTCCCCTCCTACCACCCCACATTACACTTGGGAAATACGAAATACAACAAGGGGCCGCTCTGACGAATCCAAACAGCTCGTTTTCCAAGAAGGGGCTCGGTTACATCAGTCGCATGGAAATGTTTGTACCTTCAGACTTTCAATAAGTCAAAGCCCCGCTGTAGCATTTGTCTAAAGTTTGTGGTGACTAAAGGTGTGTGTGACACCAGTTAAAAACAGGTAAAAATAGCACACTCATTTTCCCCACTGTATCCAAAATCGAATTTTGTCTAAAACAATCGAGGATGCAATTTATATGCTGTATCACCCAGTTCTAAGTGAGCATTACGTGCATCATACAAACCATTATGATCTTGTGAAAGCAAGGTTTCTGTAAAAATCCATGGATATTAACAGGCTCTGAAAATTTTCTGGTTCAAACGTTTGTTCTCCCACAGGGAAACAGGGCACAGAAATGTCAAGTGCTCTCTAACCGAAGCATTCAGGTCCTCACAGCTACACTGTCTAACAGTTTCTTCCCACAAGCCATCCGACTACGACTGAACTGATTCACACACACACACACATTGCAATTTTTTTGCACAAATAACTGCTGATAAATTATGCATGAACAGTAAGTATTATCATATGGGCAACTGCGTTGCAACTGACAGTGTTATTGTGCACTAATTAGGTTTTCACATGTGCAATTAATGTATGTTCTAGTCAGTTTTATCTAGTATTTACTCAAACCCTCAATAAAATGGCTTTGAAAATAGAATGCAAATCTAATTCAACCATATCATATTTACAGTGGAAGGGGAACCTCCAGGGTTTGGGGTTCGATTCCCCCTTTTCCGCCATGTGTGTGTGGAGTTTACATATTCTCCCCGTACTTCAGGGGTTTTTCTCCGGGTTCTCCGGTTTCCCCCCGGCAAAAACATGCACGGTAGGCTTATTGGCACCTTGGAAAATTGTCCCTAGTGTGAATGTGTATGTGAGTGTGTGTTTGTGCCTTCGATGGGTTGGCATTCCATCCGGGGTGTGTCCTGCTTTAATGCCCATAGATTCCTGAGATAGGCACAGGTTTCCTCCCGCAGACAAAGTGGTAGAAGATTTGAATGAATATTTACAATGGGGCACAGAAAACAACTGAAAATGAAGAATATGACAAATAGATGTGTTTTCGACAAGCCGTCAAATAACAAATTATTTGATCTTTACCTTTAAAAATATATTTCCTTAGCTTTAACATTTAATATGCTTTACATGTTCTATTGTGAAAGGAATGTGGATTCACAATGGTTCATTCACATGTTACACAATGCCAAAAACCTTTTGGAATTTGTTTGTTGTTGTTGTTTCATGGAGCACCATGGTCCTGAAGGAAGCTTGCTTCATTTCACTGTTGACTTAAGGAGCCTAAGGTCAGGAAAAAATTTACAGAAAACATATGGCATATTGCATCCATAGGTAAAGGGTTTCTAAGTCTGAATTTTTTTATATCACCCGATTTAACATTGACTGTCATGTGAGATCATGTTCAGGCAAGCAGCGAGATCCAGAAGCACCAACCGAAAGCCCCATAATCACTACTGAAACTGCCTCTGGTGTAATTTTACGTTTCCATGTTCTTCACAGAATTATAAATGGCTAATTTTCTTAGGAATTAAATTTTAATTTCCAAAATCAACAAGACATCACGTGCGTTGTGGCAGATGGCACATTCTGTTCTAAATGTATTCAATTAAAGAATGAGAATCCAACTGGCAAGGAATTAGCATGTTGTTCTCCGTTGCTAATAAAAAAAAAATAAAATAGGATAAACAGGGCTTCCTGAGGAAAAGTCACCTATTGGTATGAGTTTATCATAGAAATATGTTAAGTACAGCCATATGAGTTTCTAATATCCAGTGAAATGTAAGCATATAGCAGCAAATGGACAGAGCTAGCATAAAGTTGTTGCTTTTTCTTAGCTTAGCATAGAGCACTAGCACATGACTGGAATTCTGAAAAATGGGTAACTGGGATTAATTTATTAATAATACAAATACCATAAGGATTACAGGCAGACTCTTATTTTGTAGCCTTTCACTGTTTCCTTCTATGTTGTGATATCCTAAATGAGTAATAAAGAGAGGGAGTGTGTGTCCTTTCCACGAGTTTGTTTTTCTCTCGTGCTACGTTCCCACAGAGGTTATAACGCCTGCTTAGACATGCTAGGTTAGCCGACAGGTCCACATTGTTTTGTAGACAGGACAGTCTGGTCTAGTTTTCTTTCCACTTTATGCTATTTTTATTTTATTTATTTTTTTGTTCTTAGCGTCCTTTTGACACTGACCTAGTTTGTATTCCCTTAGCACAATCTTCTAAGCGTGTCCTTGTCTCGCCCTTGTACTCTACCACATACTCCAATTGAGTTAAGCCTACCTGTTCGATATTGTTTCACCAAGAACAACTCTGACTCATGAGGCCTGGATTCCATAAGACGCCTGGGACCAGGTTGTTTGTCAGCAGATGTTTTAAGGTCTTGTTACTTGTAAAATAATGGAGCCTCCACTTGTTTTTCCAGCACGTTCGATTGAGATCTGGGGAATTTAAACGCTGAGTCAACACGCTTTGTTATGTTCCTCAAATCATTCTTTTGTGATTTGTCAGGTTACGTGATCCTGCTGATGGAGGCCACTGGCTTTAGGGAATACAGTTGGGAATACAGCAGTGCTTATATAGGAGGTACATTTCAAACAAGGCATGAGGTTTCTCCTGTGAAAAGATCACCAAGATCATTACACCGGTGTCCCATAGTGTGTCCTGGTTCCATCTCATCCCAATCATGCCTACACACACACACACACACACACACACACATACATCTGTCCATCCATATGATGAAAGCATGAATCATTAGACCGTAACCTTTTTCCTTTTCTCCATGGAGCAGGTCTGATGCTGAAGGAATTGTAGAGCGATGCGATGATTCGATGTTTGTTTTGACTCCTTTCTATCAGAGCCGACAGTCACTTTTTCAACCATACTGTATGTACTACCAGTGCTAAAAAGCTAACAACAACAAAAAATCCATATTCTTAGAATTTAGAAATGAAATATATAATCAAATTATTGTGCCCAATTACATCTAATATAAATAACACCAATTATTTACTATTGTGGCAGACAATGTGCATATATATATATATATATATATATATATATATATATATATATATATATATATATATATATATATATTATATATACAAAAGTTTTTTAGGCAGGTGTGAACAAATGCTGTAAACAAAGAATGCTTTTAAAAAATGCAAGTGTTAATTATTTACTTTCTTCAATGAATGAAATGCAGTGAATGAACAAAAAAGAAATTGAAAATCGAGAAATTGAAATGAAATCAATATTTGGTGTGAACACAATTTACCTTCAAAACAGCAGTAACACTTCTAGGTACACTTACACACAGTGTTTATGAAGGAATTCGGCTGGTAGGTTGTTCCATCTTGGAGAAGTAAACACAGATCTTCTGTGATGGAGAACTGTGAGATTCTTCTCTTGTGGGGAGACATTCTCACATCCTTCTGTCTCTTTATGGAATCCCACACACACTTCATGATGTTGAGATCAGGGCTCTGTGGGGGTCGTGACATCACTTCCACTACTTCTACTTCTTCAAAAGGTAATGTCACCAAATAATATTTTATTCCGATTTTTCTTTTGCATTTTGTAAATTGACAAAAAATAACAATCATTATTTATGTAAAGCATTCTTTGTTTACAGCATTTCTTCATAAAACCTTTGCACAGTACTGTATATACAATAAGATGTATATATATATATATATATATATATATATATATGTATATATATATATATATATATATATATATATATATATATATATATATATATATATATATATGTCAGGTCAAGTCATCCTCACAATTTGTCGCATTACATTTGCCCATTCACTGATCACTTGCTGCTTAACAGCAAATTAACAGATGCCATTGTAATGAGATACTCATTAATATTCTGGTGGTAACTTTCAGTGGTTATAAAGCTACGTATGACTGATCATTGTATTTTGTCCATTTCAGTGTGTATCTCAAGATATGAATATCCCTTTATCTAGGCCAAACAAAACGGAACAACAAACTGCACTGAGGCAGAGTAACGTGCGACTTTATTTCAAATGAAATAATGATTTGGTACAGATAATTATGTAGCCGTCAGTGAAGGAAGCAGTGCATCATTCAAAACAAGGCTTAAATAAACCACTTATCTCTCGGGAGTGCCGTTATGTAGTAATTACAGCAAATTAGTGTTCTGGAGACTGAACAAGCAACATTTGCTTTTGTTAATTACGCGCAGAGAGCGAAATCCTGCAGTGCGTTGGAAGGTAATTCGCCCCGTGGCCTCAAGCTGTGTAACATGCTTTTGATATTTTGGACTGCCAACTGTGAAGAAAAGCATTTACCTTAAACGATCGTGCGCTTAATGATTTCTTTTGAGGTCTCGCTAACCGGATCTGTTGCAGTGATTTGCAGGAATATTCACTGCCCTTGAACTTTTCCCACATTTGTGTCATGTACACCAGCATTGACACAATACGCAGTGTGGTGGAAACACTAAAATATGCATATTTATATATTTATTAATTTTTCATATTTATTCCATCATTCCTGATAAATGGAAACCCTCACTAATGAATTCAAAATACTATTACAAAGCATCAGCAGTTTTCATTTTTTAGTCTTTCTGGGTCAATCCATAAATCTTTATCGTCAAAGAAATCGGAAATCCGCGCCCTCCAGAATTCCACACGTATAACATTGAAAACCACAACACTCTTTCGGACCGGATTTTTCCAAACAAGGAAGTAACCTTCTGAACGCTGTCTGGCACGTTCTGCCAAAAATATCTCTACTGCTAAATATAATTCCCTCCTTTCTTTTTGCAATCAATTCCCAGACACGTTGTCCATGTAGTCCATTTCAGTTTTAGCGTGTGACACAAATTACAGCACATTTTAGGGAGGGGCGAATAGCATGTGTTTATAACTGTCTCAGCTGCCATCATCACAGTCATTTCCTTTAAAACGAATGGCTTCAAAATGAATCAAAATAAATCATGATGAATAAATAGAAATAAAAATTAAAAAAGAAGATGCTCATGACACAGGCTGGTGTGTTGAACAATAGACGAATGTAAATGAAATTAAGCAGAAATGTAGGTCCAATGACCAAATCTATGCGGAGATCACCAGTAAACAAAAAGCAAATCGAAATAAAACCTTGAATATGAGAAATATTAGAAAAATCCCTCCATTATGAAATCTGATTGCAAGGTGTGTGTGTTCTACCTAATTTTTTTAAGCAATCTACTTTTGTTTCTGTTCCGTCATGTTACCTGATTGTGTACACCGCTTTCGTGTTAGGCGTTAATTACAAACATGTCTTTGTTGTCTTAGTGCAACATCTTCTCATTAATCTATGCCCCGAGTCTTGTTTTCCATGTTGTTCCCATGCTGATCTTCCTTTCTGATCCCTGTTTTTCTCTCTCAACTGTTTCGCAGAGTTCGTCCATCCAGAACATTGTTGGTAAAGTCAGGTGCTGATGGAGCTGAGGCTCCCCGTGACCCGAGGTGCACTTCGCATTCTAATTCATCTCAAGGGGGCTGAGATCAGAGCTCTATAGAAGGCCAATCAAGTTTTTTTAAACTCCAACCCATGTAAACTATACTATATACTATATAAATTCAATGGACTTGGCTTTGTTTTGGGGTCTCCTAGTTCAAGGCGGTAACAAATTGTACAATTGCTACTTAGTGGTGACAGCTTGGGGAAGAATAGAATAGCCTTTATTTGTCACATATACATTGCAGCACAGTGAAATTCTTTCTTCGCATATCGCAGCTTGTTTAGAAGCTTGGTTCAGGGGGTTAAGGGCCTCTCTCAAGGACCCGAAGTTTGCCGATACCGCTCCCCCAACCTTACGATCATTACCCAGTGCTTTAACCTCTGAGCTACATCCCTCTCTCTGCTTAAATATGAATATATATATATATATATATATATATATATATATATATATATATATATATATATATATATATATATCATTCATTCATCTTCTACCTCTAATACCGCTTTATCCGATCGTCCCTCGGGTCACGGGGAGTCTGTGCCTATCTCAGGCGTCTATGGGCATTAAGGCAGGATACACCCTGGATGGAATGTCCAACACATCGCAGGGCACACACACATCACATTCACATTCACACACACACATTCATACACTAGGGACAATTCTTCCAAGGTGCCAATCAACCTACTGTGCATGTTTTTGGACCATGGGGAGGAAACCGGAGAACCCGGAGAAAAAAACCCCTGAGGCACGGGGAGAACATACAAACTCCACACACACATGGCAGAGACGGGAATCGAACCCGGACCCTGGTGGTGTGAGGCGAACATGCTAACCACTAAGCACCACCATGCCCCTCGCATATATATATATATATTCATTATATATTCATATATTCATATCATTCATGCTTCTATATTCTAATCTATTCATAAATTCTTCTATCCGATTTATCCGATCTTCCCTCGGGTCACGGGGAGTCTGTGCCTATCTCAGGCGTCTATGGGCATTAAGGCAGGATACACCCTGGATGGAATGCCAACCCATCGCAGGGCACACACACACGTACACACACACATTCATACACTAGGGACAATTTTCCAAGGTGCCAATCAACTTACCGTGCATGTTTTTGGACCGGGGGGAAAACCGGAGAACCCGGAGAACACCGGGGAGAACATGCAACCTCCACACACACATGGCTGAGACGGGAATCGAACCCGGACCCTGGTGGTGTGAGGCGAATGTGCTAACCACTAAGCCACCGTGCCTCTCGCATATATATATATATATATATATATATATATATATATATATATATATATATATATATATATGTATATATATTCATATATTCATATATTTATTCAATAATTCCTGCTAAATGGAAACCATTAAAAAACAGAAAGAAATTCTATTGAATTCAAACTACAATAGCATTACAAACCGCCATCCGTTTCCATTTTGTAGTCTGTCTGGATCAATCCATAAATCTTTATCATCGATCTTTATCATTCATTCATCTTCTCTCCCTTTATCCGACTTTTTTCTTGGGTCACAGGGAGCCTGTGCCTATCTCGGGCGTCTTCGGGCATCAAAGCAGGATACACCCTGTATGGAATGCCAGCCCATCGCAGGGGGCACACACACTCGCACACATTCTTTTGCGAGGCACAGGGAGAACATGCAAACTCCACACACACTTGGCGGAGCCCCCCATCCATAGAGATGTGAGGCGAATGTGCTAACCACTAAAGCACCGTACCCAGCATCCAGAATAACACAGCACTCTTCGGACCTCTTGCAGGTATCTACCTGAGTGGATTTTTCAACAAACAAGCTAGTAAACCTTTGAACAGTGTCTGGTTCATGGCTGGGGAAAAAAAAAAAGGATAGATGTCTCAAAATGATTTTTCCCACACTCTGTAAAACACATAATCCATTTATATGCGTTTGCTTAAAGGTTTTGATGGTCAAACTGTTATATACCTCTCCATAACTGTAACTCACCTTGTGTCTTTTATTTACGACTTACTTTATAGATTCACACGTGGGCGTTGAGTCCTGCGCCGTGTCCCGCGGCAAAGTTTCCACACGGTCTTCTGTCGTTTCAAACACGAACCCAAGATAAAAAAAAAAGAAAGGAAAAAAAAACGGCACTGAGTGAATTATGTACCTGCATGAAAAATAGATGCCGTGAAGCTTAAAACAGCATAAGAATGCGTGTGATGTGATGCAGTGGCATGACACCCGGTTTCATCTCTACAGCCCTTTGATATGAGTTAAATAACAGTGGAGTTTCGCTTCAAAACGGGGGATTTAGCTTTATTTGTGTGTGTGTGTGTGTGTGTGTGTGTGTGTGTGTGTGTGTGTGTGTGTGAAAAACCCAAAAACCCCCTGGTCTGAAAGATCACTTCCCTCTCCATGTCTAACAGCGATGTCAGAAAAGCAAAGCTGAAAACAAGGCTGGATTATTGATCTGTCCGTGTTCGCACACAGGGTACGACCTCGCAGTGTTGCAGTGGAAAGTGTGGGAGTGTTCCAAGCACGAGTGCTCTTTTGCTGTGCCGCAGGTGGGAGGAACACACATAGGTTCTAACCTGCCTACCTACCAACCAAAGAGAAGGATAAGAATAAAGCGTTACATAAATCCCAACCCAAATTTAAAAAAAAAACAAAAACATTCAAATGTTTAGAACTGCATCAGCGTCATTTAAACGAAAGAAGACGTGTAGACATGATGTGAAATGCACGCTATATCAAACAAGACATGGGATATTTCCGGATGAAAATGTGAGTGATGCTTTTCTTTTTTCCGGGCGTGACCCCTTAGAGCCTGGTCCGTTTAATATTTAGTGTTGACTTAGAAAAATGTCATGTTTAGACACTAAAAATGCCCGTTTTTGTGTTTTTTTTTCGGGAGGGGGCGGGGCCAGTGACGCATGTGACATCAAATCATCCAGCGTCCGACTCCCGTCGATGTGGCAGGCGTTTAGACATGTCACATGACCCTGTGTCCGAGTTTCGTAGTTTTGCAGATTTGTCACATTTGCGGCCACATCATATTTTCGCGACCTACTCTATCTCACTTACGAGTGAGATGATATGTCAAATGTACATGTCAGGCAAACACATCAAATTTCCCCATTCATTCTCTATGGGGCCAGAATGTCGCAGATTTCCCAAAATTCCAAACAGGTGTGGGGTATGGGAGGTATATGATCGTGATCCACTCCGGACCCCCTATGAGTGGATATGGCATATGTGCATGTCAGACGCTCATAGGCCGAACTGTGAGGCACGAATAACCGGCGCCATTAATTTTCGATGGGAAAAAATTCCGCTTTTTGGCCCCCGGGATCGGAATTCCGGATTCCTTATAAAAGTAATCGCACATCTCACACCATCGGGCCACACGATATGAGGTATGATTCGTGAGGATCGGAAAAAAACTGGGGAACGAGTTACGCCCCGAAAATTTGACCAAAGCCAGAGAGAGATTATAATAGTGATGCTTTTGCAAGCGTCACTAATAAAGTGTGTGCTTCTGATGCTACACAAGCTCCGGAACAACAAACTGGGAATGAGAACAAATTGTATTTGCCACATAGAGTGTCAGGTTATAGATCTCATTACCTTATCATAGATACCATGCTGTATCAAACCCTTGCTCTTCAAATCCAGGAGGTCAGGGTTCAATTCACACCTCTTCCCCACACAGACAGATTGATTCTTCCCACGTCTTGGTGCTGTTCAT
This sequence comes from Kryptopterus vitreolus, assembly GCA_030449085.1. NCBI lineage: Eukaryota > Metazoa > Chordata > Actinopteri > Siluriformes > Siluridae > Kryptopterus > Kryptopterus vitreolus. The sequence goes on from JACRUU010000012.1 coordinate 23,485,371, forward strand.
TTCACAAAGACACAGCATGACATCCAGTCAAACGCTTTAAAAATAGAACGGGACTGAATCAAAACAAAGCGAATGAATTAAAATGAATCGAAGGAAAAATACAAATAAAAAATTACAGTAAAAAACAAAAATTAAATAGAATTTGCATATAATCGATAAAATTAAATTAAAACAATTATAAATCTTTTACGTACATAAATAGTACTTCAATGAAATCAATAATTGATGAAGAAGCATATAGAAGTTCAGATATACTGTGGAATTCATTTTTAAATTATTGAGCAGCGGGTGCGTGAGTATGATATGAAACGGAAAAATGTGTATTATTCTTGACAATTAAGAGGAAACTCACACTTTGAAACGAGTCTCCAGTGTCGCTGCTTTGTAGCAGTCGAGTTTTCTGACAAAACAAAGGATTTTAAGGCTTTTCAGTCACCACACATTTTACTTGTTTTTGTATGATGTATGCAAATATTACTTTTTCAAAAGAGCAATCGAAATAAGTTGTTAGTTTAGGATTGTTGTAGTATACAGGGGTGTCATGTAAACCACTAAATCCAAATCCTGTGAAGAGGAAAATAACACTAACATTTCTCTTCTTCAGAAGTACAAAACAATGAGGGCTGATAAAAGCGATCAAATGTTATTTGATTTTGCATCGGATCTCAAAAACGGCTGAGCTTTTCATTATTCCGATTTTAGATCAAAAATACGAAATGGAAAAACCGGGCTGCCCGATCCGAATTTAATTTTAATATAATTTAATTTGTGGGTTTGATTGTCAATTTAAAGAGAACAAATGATAGACTGATGAAAAGACTTGGTACATATACAAAAACAAATTGTCGTTTTTATCATTAAAACCAGTAAAAAAAAATCTATTTTATTTATTTACTTTTATTTTTTATTTATCTAATTTTATTTATTTTATTTACTGAGATTTTAGAATTTATTTACCTCAGAAAACTAAACAAATAACCAGTTAGAAAAAAGCACTGCAGTGCAGATTGTGCACATCCCCGACTCAGTTACTTCGTTGTGATACACAACATCTCCGTATTCAGCCTGGATGTGGAGTAACTGTTGAAACTTGGGGTGACACAGGGCTTTGGAGTGAATATAATTAATAACCTTTAATCACCAGTTTCACAACATGATCATATTTTCAGATATCTGTCACTGAGAACTTATTAATACAGTGGAATTTTATAGCTTTGCCTCCTTCTTCTCTGACTTTTACCTGAGAATGCAGCCACAGGTATGCTGTCATCTTCTGGTGAAATATAAAATATTTTTTTTGTACACCCTGTGGTCAACAGCGCTGGCGGGCGCATATTATTGATTTTATAATGGAGACTGCGGGCCGAGGAAAATTTTAACACGGACCGGATTTGGCCCCCATGTCTAGTATAGGAAAAATAATGGCGTTCAAATGTAGTAAAGTATTCCAGGTCCTGCAATGAATCCCATCCCAGCTTTCCAAACTCATAATACAGGTGTCCATCTTTGTCCTATAATTTGTGTAGAATAAAATTTGGCCTGACTGTTGAAATGTGGCTTCATCAGGCTGCAGATATAGACCTTCTTGCCACCAAGCAAACAAGGCATTTTCCAGCATCAGTGATGGGAGAGAGAGAGATCTGTGGTTACACATGGACGGTGTCTAAGAGAACAAGCTGATCTCATACTGGTGTTTCAGCAAGGCTTTACTTACATAGTTCTAATGGACCAGACGACCACAATCTAGCACTTCCCCTGTCATCTCCACACCTCTAAGAGTATAGCTCCTGAAGGCATTGCTCAAACCCCCACATCCACATTTGTGTGGCCACAGAATAGTTATTCCTGCACTTTTAACAACTTGTGGTATGGTCCACTTGTGGTATGGTGCAGTTTTGGACTGCTTCCCCATAGTGTCAGCTACACATGCAGCACTGAGTGAATCGATGAAAAGGAAACTCCATGTTATGTATGTAACCCAAGTAGGGAATAAGACTCATTATAGCCCTGCTGCATCTTCCTCAAGCAGAAATCCAGAGACCTGATCCTTTTTTGTTGCTGGGGATGCAGTGTGCACTGGCTTCATGCTTTGTCATCGGATAGTAAAATTAACATGGTTGAACGAAGAGTCAGCGACTTACACAGTGTCTTGTTAACTGCTTTAGAGATCAGGGTTTAACTTATTTTAGCACGTTGCACTGCTTACACTCTCAGAAAGAAAGGTCCGACATTGTTCATGCTTTGTACCTTTAGTCAGTACCTTTATAACTTGTTTTTGGACCATAATTGTACCCTATGGACCTATTGTATACAATTAAAAAGGTACCGTTCTATTTTTTCCCCCCGACTGAGTGTACAGTAGAGCAAGGGGTGTCTATTCTTTTCCATAAAGGGCAAGTGTGGGTGGAGGATTTAATTCCAACCAATCATGGTGTTACGTTCCTACCTTGGCTAGGCCTAGGGGAGTGTGCAAACAATAATTTGTGTTTTCAGAAATAGAAGAAATAATTTAAATAATTTCTTATTTCAAAGAAATAAGATGGCAAGGCTTTAGAGTGATAATTGCTTTTAATAGTCAAAAGGAGGGGGCATGATGGCTTAGTGGTTAGCACGTTCGCCTCACACCTCTAGGGTCCGGGTTCAATTCTCGTCTCGGCCATGTGTGTGTGGAGTTTGCATGTTCTCCCCGTGCCTCAGGGTTTTTTCCTTTTTCTCGGGTTCTCCGGTTTCCCCCAGTCCAAAAACATGCACGGTAGGTTGATTGGCACCTTGGAAAATTGTCCCTGGTGGGTGAATGTGTGTATGAATTTGTGTGTGTGTGTCCTGCGATGGGTTGGCATTCCATCATGGGTGAATCCTGCCTTAATGCCCATAGACGCCTGAGATAGACAAAGGGCTCCCCGCGACCCGAGCGAAGATCGGATATAGCGAGAGAAGGTGAATGAATGAATAGTCAAAAGGTGTGTTTAGAAAACAAACAAAACCAAGTCACACAAATCAACACACAAATCAAGATTGACTACACTAGACACATGCTAGTAAGAGAACTTGGACAGTGCCATAAAAATGAACACAAAACAACAGGTAATACTCTAGGCTGTATTTTGGAAAGCTTACCTGCCTGATCAACAACAGCTAGCTGGCTACGCTACTAAAAAAAAATACAAGGGGTGCACCTGGTCTCTAACCTAAGGTCTCTATTCAATTAATAATACCTACGTGGTGGAATGTAGGTGCACACACATTCTTACCTGTTCCCATGTGACCTAGTATAAACACAAAAAAAGCACAATGCTAGCAACAAACAGACTAGCAAACAAAAAAAAACAACAACAAACAGACTAGCAAACAAAGAGACAGAATAGCTAGCAACTAAACAGGAAAGCTTGCACTCCACTCCCTGTAAGGAATATCAACCCATCACAGGGCACACACACACACACATCACATTCACACACTAGGGATCAATTTTCCAAGGTGCCAATCAACCTACCGTATATGTTTTCGGAAACATATACGGGGGGCGGAGAAAACCACCCTGAGGCACGGGGAGAACATGCAAACTCCACACACACATGGCAGAAGCGGGAATCGAACCCCCAACCCTGGAAGTGTGAAGAGAACATGCCAACCACTAAGGCACCCCCCCCCATATACAATATTTGAATTATGAAATTGTTTATTAACTGAATAAACAATGTTCGACTGTTACAACAGTTACCTTCCTATATTGCACTGATTGTTTATTCATGTGTAAAATTTCCATATTGCATTTCATGTAAACACTTGATAAGCGGTGATATTTCGATTAACTTAAATTATCACGAATGCTAATATTAATGTGAATACTTTAAGGCGAGTAGTAATCATTAAACCTATTCAGCTCACAATGCACTAACTAAATAAACATTTTATTGTTATTGATCTTTTTTTTTCCTATCAATGTCTCTCTGTGAACAAAGAGGGCTTTATTGTATTACTGACTCAACAGCATTGCAGACTGAGAGCTAGAGACAGTGCTGAACTGATTCACAGGAATCATTGATCCGTTAGTCCCTGAAGTCCAGGGCTAACTGAGATAGTGGCGCGTGTCTGTGTGACGGGTGTGTGTGTGTGTGTGTGTGTGTGTGTGTGTGTGTGTGTGTGTGTGTGTGTGTGTGTGTGCTGTTTTATTTAACATTTCATTTAGGGCAAATCATTAACAGCTAATTATTATTTACAACAGTGTCCCGGCACAGAGTAAGCAAAGTAAGAAACACAGACTGGAAGAAGAAGAAGAAGAAAGGAAAAAAGAGACTTTGCTCTGGTCTAGACCACGGGTGGGCAAACTTCTTTGCTCAGGGGTCACATTGATTTTTAAAATTTGACAGATGGGCCAGACCAGCACCAAATGCATACATATCAAACATAAACATACATGATGATGAGCACCTGATGATGATCGGTTGACGCGAATATACCGCATGTGCACACTGTGTGTTGAGTTGTTGACGGCCGGTGAGTGTGTCGTGTTGTGAATTGCGGGGGTGGGGGGGTGTTATATGGGTTCAAGCTCTACATGCGGTGGCGATATTTTTCCGTCATTTTTCTCGCTGCGCATACTCTGACAACGACGCCACTGTGCGGTTATACTTTATTCTGGCACGGCAAGAAAAATATATATTTACGCAGCGCCATTTTCAAGATATTTACGATCTTCGGTGGGCCAGATTAAAAGGGCCCGGATTGCCTGGCCCTGGTCTAGACTCTGTTAGAACTGTGTTTGTATACACTAGAGATTTAAACCAATCAGATTGAATCTTCTCCTTATGTGTTCCCGGGTTCGACGGTCTCTGATGTAAGTCCTGCAGAGTCAGTTTAAACTTCATTGAAGCAAATTGATTGTACAAGCTTACGGGGACAGTGCTGTATCATATTCGCAAGGTTTGAGGTACATGAAAGCGTTTAAGGAAGGCCGGGAAGAGCTGGTTGATGGACGTCTTCCCAGCCTTCATTAAACGCTTTCAAGTACTTCGAACCTTGAGATTATGATACAGCACTGTCCCCGTAAGCTGGTACAATCAATTTTAAAAAAGCATTTAAGTAAGGCTGGGAAAAGCTGGTCGTCGAACCCCGCGCTGGACGTCCATCAACCAGCACAACCGATCATTTGGCCCCATGTGCGCGATCTCTTAAGTTCAGACCCTTGATTGGGTGTCGGGATGATTGCAGAAACTCTCAACATTACCAAAACAATTGTACATGAACTATAAATTGGACATGAGTTGTCCACCATGAAACGCAATTAGTACCAGGCCAAGCACAACCAGGCAACTTTGCCCTAACCCCACCTACACTTCTTTCTCTTCCCGAGGATCCTGAAAGGGACCCGTTTTGGGTGGATTGAAGCCATCCAAGGCGCCGTGACGAGGACGCGCTTCCCCGTTGAAAGCCTTCCAGGATGCGTGGCAGAGTCGCTGGAAAACTACTTCGAAGAATATTAAACGTTTGTAACGATATCTTCAATAAATATAATGATTTTTTTAAAAACGCATTACTTTCCGGATACACCTTGTATTTGTGTTGATGTAATAGTGTTGTTTTTTTTTTTTATTCCACAATGGATGACGCAGACTCACTTAAAATGAGATTGTAAACAATGAGAATTCATAAAGATCGGCCAAAAAATAAAATGTAAGAGTTGTAAAGCTTTTTAGTGTATTCCATTTATATTTTAGTGTTTTGTTTAAAATTGTAGAGTTGGTGCCAAAATGCACGTAAAACCCCCGAGTCCGTCTAATATAGATGTTTCTGCTAGAGATACTGAAATGTGAAAGAAGAATTGTTGAATTGTGTTCAATCGGGGGTCTTGCAAACAACAAAACACTTGATTTGTAATTCAGTATTATTAATACTGTGGAATTTTATAGCTTTGCATCCTTCTTCTCTGACTTTTACCCGAGAATGCATCCACAGGTATGCTGTCATCTTCATTTGTATTCTGGATCATTGTTGAGATTTTTCACATTGACTGGGAAATGTTGTTGAGTGGACAAGTTTTCGGAAGAGCGTACACCTCAGAAGACAAACAAAGCCATGAGGTGCTTATAGAGCTCAGAGACAGAATTGTTGCGAGACACAAATCAGGGAAAGGCTGAGAAAAAAAAAACCTGCTGCTGCACTGAAGTTTCCCAAGAGCACAGTGACCTCCATACTGTAATTCCCAAATTGAAAAAGTGTGGCACAACCAGGACTCTTGGCTAAGCTAAACTGAGCATGAATGGCCTTTGAGGTGAGGCAAGAATGCAATGGTCACTTTAACTGAGCTCCAGAGACCCTGCATAGAGAAGCCATAAGGACACTAGAAGGACAACAGTCACTGCATCTGGGCTTTATACCATAGTGTCTGCATGGAAGCCTTTACTCACTGAGAAACCCAATTACAAGAATTTATGCTCTCTTTATTGACCATTAATAATTTATTTCAATTAATTACTTTTTAAAATGAAAAATAAATAAACAAAAGAGAAATACAAATCAAATCACTATTTACCTGCAAAACAGCCTTGTTCTAGCTAAACTATGTTTAAGGCATTTTGCAGACACCCTTATTCAGAGCGACGAGGTTAGGGTGGGAGCTCAGTGGTTAACTCATGGGCCTGTGGACTGAAAGCTCTCAGGTTTAAATCCCACCACCACCACCAAGCCGCCACTAATGGGCCCTTTGAGTAAGGCCCTAAGAGCAACTTACAACTGAGAAGTTGAGGGTTACTCAAGGTGATGCGATTTGAACCTGAAAGCTTCCGGTGCAAAGCCCAATGCCTTAAACACAGGGCTACCAGCTCCCGACCCTTGAGTAAGGATCTCAAGGATCCTTGAGTACGGCATTTTGCAGACGCCCTTATCCGGAGCAACTTACAATTGAGAGTTAAGGGCCTTGCTCAAGGGCCCACTAGTGGCAGCTTGGTGGTGGTGGGTTTTTGAACATGTGACATTCTGGTCCAGAGCCCAATGTCACTGAGCTACCACCTGCCTACCTATTAGCAAGGCCCTTAACCCTCACCACTTAGTGGTGGTAGTGGTGGTGGGATTTGAACCTGCTATCTTCCAATCTAGAGCCCGGAGGGTTAATGGTCTTGCTCAAGGACCCAATGGTGGCAGCTTGGCAATTCCAGGGCTCGAACCCCCGATCTTCCCATCAGCCGCCCAGCGCCTTAGACCTCTGAGCTACACCCCTCCACCTAATTACACTGAGCGTTAGTATTGATAGTAATTGGTCAGTAATATTTACATTCCATCTCTTTTCAGCCAGGGATGAGCTAGTGTTTTTATTCAATTGTACTGTATTAGAGTGTTTATCGTTTGGAAAAATCACTTAATTTTAATGTGTAGTATTTTCCCTTTTCACACCACTAGATTTCAGAAAAACATGCCGTTCACAATACATTTGAAGTAGAAACATTATTAAATAGGAAGCTGTGGCGAGAGCACAAGTGTAACCCTGCTGTCTGGGTGTGAATGTGTGTTTGAGTGTGTGTGTGTGTGTGTGTGTCTGTGTGTGAGGAGTGCGGTTTCATAGTGTGTGTGTGTCTCTGATTATAGAAAAGTCTTTCCTTCAAAAGGTCTGATGTGCAGGAGAATAGAATCTGGAACTGCATCCATTATTCACTTGGAATTCTTACACATCACTACTTGACACTTTTAAGACCATTTAAAATACTAGTTAAAGTTAAAATGTCAATCAAGGAATGTTGCATTTATTGGAGTCGCATTTAAGCAGCAGATTTGTACTTTATTCCCAGCTGTATTTGACAGATGTTCCTCTGTAATACTAAATGTTGTGTGTCCTATTTTGGCTCCCTACTGGTATTACAAAAGCCAATGGTAAGAATGGGAGTCAGGGGTAAATAAATCTGGCGCAAGATAAATATTAAAAGAATAATCCACATCTGCTTTTATATACAGTGGTGTGAAAAGTGTTTGCCCCCTTCCTGATTTATTTATCAGCGTTTCAGATCATCAAACAAATGTAAATATTAATCAGAGATAATATGAGTAAACATAAAATGTAGTTTTTAAATGAAGGTTTTTATTATTAAGGAAAAATAAAATCCCAGAACTACAAAATCTAAAAAAAAAAAAAAGTGACCCCCTGTCCCTCACGTTCCTCGCTCGTCCCTGCCCTGTTTCCCAATCTCTCTCTCCCTAATTAGCCCCAGCTGCACCTTGTTTCTCTCCCTCTCTCACTCCTTACTTAAGCATTGTTCTCCCTCAACTCCTGGTTGGTTCCCTGTAGCACTGCGTAGCGATCTGTTGCGTACCTCCTACAGCAGGGGTGGGCAAACTACGGCCTGGGGGCCACATCCGGCCCCTTGGTCCTTTTAATCCGGCCCGCTGAACTGCTTCGGCTTCTTTGCCGCAGAAGAATGTATAACCACACAGCAACGCTGACGTTGGAGTATGCTCAGTGTTAAAAATGAAGGAAAAATACAGCCATTTTTTTGTTGTTTCTTTTCCTTAAATAGAATATCCTTATTCTTAAGGATAGTGGGTAGCCTAATGAACATGATGATATTTAACACTCTTTACAAGAGGAAAAAATTCATATTGAACATAAGTTACGAGCAACGTTATTGTTGGTTCGGCCCACGAACACACCTCAGGTTTCTCATGTGGCCCTTTGGAAAATATAATTGCCCACCCCTGTCCTACAGGGACACGGACCTCCCTGTTTTCCCTAGCCTGTGTTTATCCACTCTAACCTGTTTGCTCTCTATATTCCAGTGTTCCGATTCCGTCTGGTTCCAGTTTTGCCCATTCCCATGCCATCCTTCCCCTCGCTGATTTTGTCTGCCCCTGTGCGCTATATTTTGGCTATTATTCCTGTGCTTTGGTTTTCAGTTCAATAAAGACTGTTTCCATATCCACCGTCTGCTCGTCCTTGTCTCTCCTGCATGACACCCCCACCTGAGTTACATTTTTCTAGACCAAACCCAGGCCTAATTAATGCCACACCTTTTTGCAATCAAGAAATCACTTAAATAGGACATGCTTGACAAAGTGAAGTAGACCAGAAGAGCTAAACAGTAAAAAAAATATTGCTGTCATGCCAAGAAACAAATAAGAAAAAAAAATTCTATTAGTCTGAAAAATGTTCTAAAGCCATTACTAATGCTTTAACGGAGAAAACATGGAACAGTGGAGAAACTTCCCAGGAGTGGTTGGCCGACAAAAAATACCCCAATACACAGCGACAGCTCATCCAAGAGGTCAAAAAAGACCACACAACAACATCCAAAGAACTCCATACCTCACATGTATCAGTTAAAGTCAATGTTCATGATTCCACCATAAGAAAGAGTCTGGGCAAAAGTTCCAAGATGAAAATGACTGTTCAAAAATAACATTTCGGGGGAATAAAATAACAGCTCGTCTCAGTTTTGCCAAAAAACATCTTGATGATACTCTGTGGGTCGACGAGACGAAACCTGAACTTTTAGCAAGGTGTCCCATTACGTAACAGCGCATTTCAAAAAAGAACATCATACCAACAGTACAATATGGTGGTGGTAGTGTGATGGTCTGGGGCTGTTTTGCTTGGAAGACTTGCAAAAAAAATATCCTGAAGGAGAATGTCCGGCATTCTGTCTGGTGTGACCTGACGCGAACTTTTGCAGCAGGGCAATGATGCAAAACTCACCAGCAAGTCCACCCCTGCAGCAGGGCAATATGAAAACTCACCAGCAAGTCCACCCCTGTATGACCTAGTCATAAGTCCAGATCTGAATCCTATTGAGATGCTGTGGCATGAGCTTGAAATAGCAGTTCATGCTGGAAATCCATCCAATGTGAAAACTGTTACAGTGCTGTAACACACACATTGCAAGTTATCGCAAAAACATTTGATTGCACTTGTTGCTTCTAAGTGTGAGCCAAAGAGTTATTAGGTTTAGGGAGCAAACACTTTTTCACACAAGGTTTTGTTTTTCTTTACACACATTAAAAACTACATTTTGTGTTTACTCTTTGACTATTTCAATTTGTGTGATGACCTAAAACATGCAAAACTTTTAATACATCCTCGCCTCATTTTATGAATTCCATACATTCCGTCTAGGAAACCTCTATATTGTGAGCTACATGGCAAAGAATGTATTACAAAGTGGAAAAAAAAGCACTGGCAACATCAGTAAAGCGCACGCACCACGGCGACCGCAAAAATTTCACGCTCTCTATCAAGCAAGTAGCCACCAAAGTTCTATATTCCACAAATCTGATGGTTTTCTGCACTCTTATGCGACGAAGGGAAGGGAGGGGGAAGTGTGGGGCGGTGGTGGTCCCCGAGCGACAACGACAAAAAAAGCCCGCCATCATTAAATGTGGCAGGACAGGAAGCACACAGACACGCCGATACACCCAATTTTAGGAATGTCTACATGGAACACGGTGTGCCAGCGTTGCCCCAGGCCTGGTTTCGTCTTACGCAATTCCTTCCACTTCCTGTACAGGGACTGCTACCACGAACACACGACTAACGCAATGTTAACTTTATGATATTTATGATATTTACTTAGCTGCCATGTGTAGATTCCGACGTCCCCATGGTGTTTTTTAAAGTTTAATGTCACTTGTGGGAATATTCCACCACATTCACATTGGATTTTCTCGTCGGTTTGAGAAAGGGACATTTCAAGCTAACGTAAACGATTCTCAGGTTCCAGCTGGAAGGAAATAAAGACAAACAACAGATCACCAAGCAGAGAGACATTTGTATTGCTTTCAATGTGTGTCCCTGCGCTTTCTGTCCTTCGTATCCATGCCGGGACACGCCCACAGTCTCACGGCTCCGTCGATCGCTTTCTGTCCTTCGTACGCCCACGCCCACAGTCGTGGACCCCACTCGGCACGCAGTCTTACCTGCGTCCTCCTCTCCCTTCCCGGTGACTGTCTCCCCGAGGCTGATGTCTCTCGCCTCTTTATTGTCGTCGCCGGATGGAAACAAGGGCGCTGTATTTCTTATCCGTCCAGCTCCACCTCCCCCAATTCCGACATCCTGGAACAGCTAAGGTATCCAAAGCCATCTTACAGTATATAGCTCAGTGCTTTAAGGGGCTGAGCTACGGATCAGAAAGTCGGGGGTTAGAGCTCCGGTATCGCCAAGCTGCCACCCTTGGGTCCTTGAGCAAGATCCTTAACCCTCTGTGCTCCAGGGGGCGCTGTGTTATGGCTGACTTTGTGCTCTGACCCCAGCTACCAACAACAAGCTGGGATATGCGAAGAAAGAATTTCACTGTGCTGTAAATGTATATGTGACAAATAAAGGCTCTTCTATCACATATAGCTGGAAAAGTCAGGTGTCCTTATACTTTTGCAAAGACAGACAGACAGGACATTTTCATATAGTCCATTTGGCAGACTGTCTTATCCAGAGTGACTTACTTCTATCTCATTCGTCCAACAGAGAAGGTATTGCTCCGCAATGAATGTTTTGGAGTGGCTGGAATTGAATCACATGACCTTCAGAGTCCAATGGCAGAAACACTACGCTAGCAGTCAACTTGCCCCCACTCCATCATCGATTATTTTCATTATAACGCCACACAGACGACGTTTGCTTTATAAGAACGCTAATCTTTTCATTTCAGCTTGTAACTTTTAAATTCGCAGTAGATTTGAAAGCTTCTGTAACTTCCGAAACAACTTGGCCCACTTTCAAACCTGCTTTAAAAGAACGTCTGCAGAATTACCAAGCACTTTTCACTCTTTTTTTTTTTTTTTTATCTTGTACCTCCTGGCATAAACAGACTGAATGTTAACCTCTCCAGTTGCCCGGGAAAAAAAAAAAGTCACCGCAATAGAAAAGAAACTGGAATAATCGTGCATTACAAACTGACGTTGAGGTAAAGTGGGTTTAGATGTGAGAGCACAGGTACACAGACAATGGATTCTGATCTCCTTGGTGAGTTCTGTCGCATAAGCACTAACACAACACAACTTTGTGTGTGTGTGTGTGTGTGTGTGTGTGTGTGTGTGTGCTGCTCCCTGCTCCCTGAGATCATCAATACTCCCAGTTGCTCCCAGTAGATTGAGTATAATTGAACGGTAGAGTGGAAGACGTTTGCAAGAACAAATACGAACGCAAATTGAAAAACCAGCCGCTGTTCACTGCATTTCTCTTTCTTTGTTTCTTTTCTTTTGGCTTCCCTCCAGTTATCTCTATTCCCCTCTTTCTAGCCAATATATATCATATATTTCTAGGCTTTTTTAGCTTTATTATTGGACACTATAATGGTGTGTCCCTGAATAGCTGACCACAACACTTACAAAAGACTTCAAGCTGTCGTTCAGAGCTTTTCCATTACCCTTCACAATGTGCAAATGTAAATATCTATAGATAGATAGATAGATAGATAGATAGATAGATAGATAGATAGATAGATACAACATAATTGTCCTTGCATAGTACAGATACACAGCAACGAAATGAATATGCCAATGTATTCAATGTATGTACAACTGTACAGGAGTTATATAGTGAGCTACAATAATAATAATGGAAACGAGTCGAACTGGCAAACGCACACATGTATCGCATAAAGGATTTTACGCTCGCATGAGGTGTTTTTTTGTTTTTCTTTGCCGATGCGAAAAAGGAATAATTCTCAAAACTCTGATATAAGTAAGCCTGCCTATATCGGTGGCATTTTTTTTGAATGACTTATCACGAGAGGACGAGTTTTAGTCGCATGATGTGGTAAATGGAAACACTGTCATTTCGCAACAGTTTTTTTTATCGACATTTAGAAAATATCAAAATAGAAAATTTGTAACGGAAGCGTGTTTAACGATGTTAAAGTGGGCAATACGCGGTATTGAGTACTGGGGTATGTAAACTTTTGATCAGGGTCATTTGGGCAGTTCCTGTTGTCCTTATGATTTCAAAAAAGAGGGTAAATACAGTTGTGTGACAATAAATGGCTTCAGCCAACCACTAACCATGAGTAAAAAGGAAAACGTTATTCTCGGATAACACTATTATCTGAATAAAAAACAAGCCAAGAAATCATAAATTCCATCAAAATATACTGTAGATGACGAGCTTAGTGGTTAGCACGTTCGCCTCACACCGCCAGGGTCCGGGTTCGATTCCCGTCTCGGCCATGTGTGTGTGGAGTTTGCATGTTCTCCCCGTGCCTTAGGGGGTTTTTCTCCGTGTTCTCCAGTCCCCCCCCCGGGTCCAAAAACATGCACGATAGGTTGATTGGCACCTTGGAACATTGTCTCTAGTGTGTGTCCCTAGTGTACCCCTAAAATAGATAACAAACACAAAAAATCCACCAGTAACTTAGATGGCCCAGTTTAATGAAGAATGAAGAATGAATGAATAAATGAATGACTTCAGACCTCAAGAAAAAAAACACAAACACACACACACACACACACACACACACAAACAAATAGAAATCTAAACAAACATGTACATTTCAGTTAATAAAAGAATGAAGGAAGAAATACCCACACATACATACAAACACTGTTTAAATAAACTAGCTGAATGACAGCTACCCCAAACTACGTTACATTATGTTAGCAATTAAATATATATATAAAAAAATAGCCTGTTATTTTCAGCATCTACTTTTTTTTTGTTGTTTTCCTTCACTGAGACTTTCTATGACACTTGTGACTTGCTGTGTGCAAGTCATCTTCTGCCCTTCATCCTGCACCACATGCATGCGTGGGATATGTTTCCACGTTTACCCCGTTCGATTAAAAGAGCGCCGTTGTGGCCGGTTTGACACCGTTGACAAGCGGTCGCTAGAAATCTCCCTGCAAACTGACAAGCTCCTGATGAGTCGACAAACTCAATCATAATCAGAGGAAAGCTGCTGCATGCGACCGTACTTCAGCTCCGGCGACTCCGGGGATAAGATCGCCCAATTCATTTCCTCTCCGACGAGATAAAAACGAAGAGGCAGATAGGAAGATGGTATTAGACTGATAATATAATGAGAAAGAGGATCGGATTTTAATCTGCATGAGGACGGGGAAAATGTTTTATTTACTCTGAATACTCGGGCAGACGAATGACTTGCTGTTACTATTATTTTTACCTGTGTGTCATAACTGCTATTAAAAACTATTAATGAAGGGGGCACGGTGGCTTAGTGGTTAGCAGGTTCGTCTCACACCTCCAGGGTCCAGGTTCGATTCCCGTCTTGGCCATGTGTTTGTGTGTGGAGTTTGCATGTTCTCCCCGTGCCTCAGGGGGTTTTTCTCCATGTTCTCCGGTTTCCTCCCGGTCCAAAAACATGCACGGTAGGTTGATTGGCACCTTGGAAAATTGTCCCTAGTGTGTGTGTTTATGTGTGTGTGTGTGTGTGCCCTGTGATGGGTTGGAATTCCATACAGGGTGTATCCTGCCTTAATGCCCGTAGACGCCTGAGATAGGCACAGACTCCCCGTGACCCAAGGGAAGATCCATATAGTGGTAGAAGATGAATGAATGAATGAATGAACTATTAATGATTAATAATCTAATGTTTTATGATCTCAGATGTTGAGCTAATTTACAAGGAATGACTGTGGAAATGGAATTATTCATAATCACACACCCAGGTACTCATGATATTCCTCTCTCTCCGGCGTTTGTCATTCTTTAATGATTTATAGTCACATAAATGAGGATGGGTTCCTCTCAATGTCTGATTCCTCTCAATGTTTCATCCACATACCATTTAAGAGGGGTTTTCCTTTCGGTGGCAACCCCAGGCTTCCTCATCAGGGATGATCAGGGATAATGAAGTGATGTCATGTTAAGCCACGCCCCCACCATTCGCCCAAATAGGCTAAGAAAAACAACCGTGCTCAGAAATGTCAAAACACTCATCGCAGTGCAGAACTTAAGCACTGTCTGAAAAGCGATATTATGGCGCCTGATGTCACCTGACGTCACATAGGTGTAAACGTGTCAAATATGCAAAATGGCGAAACTTAGGCAAGACAGGCGTGTGACGTGTAAATGACATCACCTACCATTCAACAGGCCCCGCCCCCACAGCAGCAGCAGGTCTTACAGTAAAAACATTGCAGTGTTTGTATTGCCAAGCACCACTCACATGTTCCTCAAGAGATGTGACATTGTAGTTATTATTATTATTATTATTGTATGTTAGAGAAGTGAGGAAAGGTGTGCCGGAAGGGTGGACTGTGTAAAGAATAATGGCAGGAGTAATTTGTGAAGGTAGTGCCAAGGAAAAGTTTATAATACTCGATATGACCTGGTTTAAAAGGTGCTTCTGAGATAAAAACGGGAGTCGGAGCTGGAGGTGGGCGAGAATTTTACAGACGGGAGTAAAGATTGAGTGGATTTGTTCATGTAGAGAAGAGGGATATCGGTAAAGGAATGCTGAGGATGGATGTTTCAGGCAGGAGGGGGGAAAAATGGAAAGCCAAGCAGGAGGTTTATGGATGTGGAAAGGGAAGGCGTGGTTATTTAGGTCAGAGTAAAAAACAGAGTGGTATGGAGAAGGATGATCCACTGCAGAGACAAATAATAGGAGCAGCCAAAAAAAGATTATTGTTATTATTATTATTATTATTATTATTATTATTATTATTAATTCTTCCATGTATTATTAATGCCACTGTTGTTTCCGTCAGTGTCAGTGATCCCATTCTTGTCAGTGTTGTTCTTGGCTACTCTGGAGCCCTTGAGCGAGGCTCCATTTTGCTCCAGGGATGTTGTATCATGTCTGACCCTGCGCTCTGACCTCAGCTTCCTAACACTGCTGGGATATGAGAAGAAATAATTTCACTGTGCTGTAATGTAACAAGTAAAAAAACTCTTTCTCTCTTTCTTTCTTTCTTTCTTTCTTTCTTTCGTTCTGCTGTTTTCCTTTTTGTCAGAGTTATCATTATTGCCGTCAGCGGTTGTTCATTCTTGTCACTGTTGGTGTCCATGGTTAAAATGCAACTGTCACTTGCTTACCATAATACAGTCAAAATATTTCATATTCAAAGTGACATCTAAATCCCGACAAATCCGCTAATGCGGCGATCACCACAGGCGGCCGTGTCCTTTATTCAGAAGTTACGTTTGTAGATTTGTATGGATGTTCTGCTGTCAGACCTGACTTCTGAAGATACAGTGAATCTCAGACAGAGATGGAAATCACAACCTTCTTCCAGATGAGATAAATATAAATAAATAAACAAATATGTCATGTTTTCATAGTGAGGAATTAATACAAGAAGCAATTATTGGTGCACCAGGAATTAATGTCTTGTATTCATTCGCAACCTTCTAAATGAGGAAGGGGATCCATGGGAGGCCATGCATGTGATCTACACAGACCTTTTTGTGTGCTTTTTAAGCCACTGGTATTCAGATGTTTATTTTTATTTAGGGCATTTGTCGAATATAAAGTTATCCAGAGTAATTTACATTATGTACATTGCTGGAAACTGTACTTTGGAAATGTACTAGATTACAGATTACAAATGATTCAAAAGTATTCAAAAGTAATTAGTATTGTAACTTTTCAATTCGTTTATAAAAGTAAATTAACTGATTTACTTTTTGATGCCTTTCATTCGTCCACTAGGTGGCGCTTTAAGTTAACATTCTAAGGAAAAAAACGCTCCCCACTATTTGAGAACCACTACAATAGGCATTGATTTAACATGAAATAGTTTAGATGTAACCCTATTTGTAATCTTTAACATTTTCACAAGTAACTGTATTTTAATGAAATTTTTTTCTCAGTAACATTAACGAATTACTGTTTCATTCATTCATTCATCTTCTACCGCTATATCCGATCTTCCCTCGGGTCACGGGGATCCTGTGACTATCTCAGGCGTCTATGGGCATTAAGGCAGGATACACCCTGGATGGAATGCCAACCCATTGCAGGGCACACACACTCACTCACATACATTCACACACTAAGGACAATTTTCCAAGGTGCCAATCAACCTACCGTGCATGTTTTTGTACCGTACTCAGTGTGGGTACGGAGTAGCTCAGTGAGGTAACATAACCCTCAGCACTCCGAGGGCACTGCATCATGGCTGACCCCAGTTTTCTCAGCTCGCTAGGATACTCAACGCAAGAATTTCACCGTGCCGTAGAGCACATGTGACAAGAACCTTTCAAGCAGCTCCTAAAGGTCATACTGAAATTGTGTTCAGATTTATGGTGATTCATCTCTATGTCAAAACCTTCACATGATCTCTATTCATGCACTTTCCTTCCTGTAGCTGCACAAATCAGATTTCAAACACTGACACTTTAAAGCCAAAAATAGACCCATACCAAATGGACTCTCTGGGTTTTATCATCTCTCTGGCTACAAGGAAGGCCTGTTTTAGGATTCATCTCTGTTCTGGAAACAGTAGTGGAACCAATTTCCACTTAAGTCTTCAAATCAGGCCTGTAGACCAACTGCTTAGTGTCCTACCTAAATTAAGACCCCTCTTCAACCAATATCAGTATGTCCTTATGAAGGCAAACATCAAAACAGATTTGTAAGCCTCTCTGGATAAGGGTATCTGCTAACTGTGATACATCAAGACCACATAAAACATCAGAGGAATTCAAATCAGTGGCGTTGGCTAAAAGACAGGAAGCGGAGCTGGAGGTGGCAGAGTTGTTCATTGGGAGTGACGGGGAAGGACAGGATTAGAAATTATTAGAGGGACAGCGCATATAGGATGTTTTGGAGACAAGATGATGGACGGTAGATTGAGATGCTTTGGGGTACAACGGAAGAAGAAAGCAGGGGATGGAGGTGCCAGGCAGGAGGAAAAGAGGAAGACCTAGGAGGAGGTTTATGGATGTGGTCAGGGAAGAAATGCAGGTGTGAAAGAGGTAGATGAAGAGGACATAAGAACCTTTATTTGTCACATATACATTTACAGCACAGTGAAATTGTTTCTTTGCTTATCCCAGCTTGTTGTTTGGTAGCTGGGGTCAGACGGCAGGGTCAGCCATGATACGGCGCCCCCTGGAGCACAGAGGGTTAAGGGTCTTGCTCAAGGACCCGAGGTAGGCGATACCAACCGACCTTCCGATCAGCAGCCCAGCCCCTTAAACTACTGTTTAATTGAGGTTGATGTTCTACAACAATAAGCAATTAGTAAGTCAATCAAATGTCCACCATGTCCATTCTTTTTCCTGGTATTGGAAAACATTGGGTTTTAGGATGAGGAAAGGAATTCCACGTCACATTCTGCAGGATCACCAGTGATTTTCCCCAAAATGCACGCTTTCACCCGCTTTATTTTTCCGGTGGAGGTCAATTCCAGCATCAGCTCTTTCCATTTGTTTACTCTTCCTCCATTCACACTGGGCCATTTTTACTATTTGAAAAGGTGAGCATGTGCTTTTACAAGAGCAACAGCATAAATGACCCCAAATAAAAAGAAGCGCACAACCTCTACCACCATCTCTCTCTCTCTCTCTCTCTCTCTCTCTCTCTCTCTCTCTCTCTCTCTCTCTTTCTCTCGCTATCTCAGTTAGACACGTAGGCACTGAAGCGATGAGGCAGAGCGTAAGTGCAGGGTGAAAAGCGAAGATCTGATCCTGCACCTTGCAGAGGTCCCCGTACGCAGCTCGAGTCTGTAATCATGAAAGTGTGTGGGTGAGTGTGTGTTTACACAAAAGAAGTCAGAGGACCTGTAGCACTGTATGAGTGCGGAGAAGATTGAGCTGTGTAACTACCAATAATGCCAATATTATATCACTCGGAATCCACTCGTTTGTTTCACGGTTTTTGCATTCCTAGAACGATCATGAACGAGTATTCAATGTCACCCGGACCAGAGTGGCTTCCTTTTCGAGTATGGCTCCTTTCAATGTTTTGGTATTAGGACACCAGGACGTTCCAGCCACATGTAGTTTCTTCCCAAACTGCTACCACGAAGTCAAAGGCACACGCTTGTATATACGTTCCTGTCGTGTCAATGTTCACAACGCTAGCTCTATGAAGATGCAAGAAGTGCACGATCTTTAAGCACACTACTATAGAGCTACGACCTCAACCCTATTACATTTACATTTGTGGTATTTGACAGACGACCTTATCCAGAGCGACTTACAACTGAGCAATTGAGGGTTAAGGGCCTTGTTCAAGGGCCCACTAGTGGCAGCTTGGTGGTGCTGGGATTTGAACCTGTGATCTTCTGGTCCAACACCTTAACCACTGAGTTACCATCTCCCTACAGACATGTAGGGAGATGTTTGTAGGGAGATGTCCCTATTACATGTCCACACCTCCACTACCTGATTTACAAATGCCTTGTGGCTGTGTGAGCACAATCCGAAATCAACTCTTCATAACTTAGAATGAGGAAGAGGGTAGTTCGTCAGAATGTCATGAGGTCACATCCCACCACAGGTAAGCTGCCTCTGCTTAAACAAGGCCTTTAACCTCAACTGTTTAGTTGTATGGATGAGATAAATGTATTGTAAGGTAACAGGCGTCTATAAAATGGTGTAAATGTAAGTAAGTAGTGCAAAAACGTTGCTGTTAGTATTTCTTAGTGTGACTTGCATTATTAGTGGCGCTTGCAAAGCAGCACTATTATAATCTCTCTCTCGCTTCGGTGTGCTATTACTTTTATAAGGAATCACTAGGCGGAATTCCGAACCCAGAGTCAAAAAGCGGGAATATATAGCGGGAAACGGGAATATATTTTTTCCCATAGAAAATGAATGAGGTTGAATTTTCGTGCCTCACAGATCAGGCTATGAGTGTCTGACATGCACATATGGCATATCCACTCGTAGGGGGTCCGGAGTGGATCACGATCATATACCTCCCAAATCCCACACCCATTCGGAATTACGGGAAATCCACGACATTCCGGCCCTATAGAGAATAAATGGGGAAATTTGACGCTCCGCCACTCAGGCTCGTGTTTGCCGGAAATGCACATTTCACATATCCACTCATAGGTGAGATGCAGCAGGTCACGAGCATATGACTCTCGAACCCCAGACCCGGAATTCCGCGTTGTTCCAGCCCATACAGATGAATGGGGAACATTTTGACGCTTCGCTCTTCGGCCGTATCAATGATATGACACTCGGTCCAAAAAATCCACAGAGAATTTTGAGTAATCGAGGCAAATGCATTTTATATATATATATATATATATATATATATACTCCATAGTCCATTTGTGGTCAGATTCAAATTAACAAAAAGGTGTCAAGATAAATATGAAATGTAAAAATTTGAAAATGTTCGTTCTTCCTCTGCATGTTTTCTTTACACACATACACACGCTCCTGGCTGCAATTCTGGGCTGTTTTATCTTTCCTCTGGGGGAAAAAAAGAAATATATTTTTTTATTCTCCCTGGCCTCAGGCTTCTACGCATGAGTACATATTTTCATGCAGACGAGCAGCCAGAGCCAATAACACATGCCTTCTGTTCAAGGCAGTGCACCCAAGGCAATGTGGGTAGTGCTGGCTGACTTTCTTGCACAACTGAACAAAGGAAGAAGGCTTATTTTCAAACCAGACGCTGTTCAACAGTGGGACACTCAGGAAACAGGCGAGATGATAGTGATAAAAAAAAGAAAAGAAGAAGCAGGAGTCAGAAAAACTGAGAGGAAGAAATTGCATTTAATTATACACTAATGACATTATTGGTCGGTACGTGTTCCCTCTTTTACATCCACCCTTTTCCGGCCATACAATCACCTTTTCCACCCTTCCACTCTCGTGCTCTGTCTCTGTGAGTTTCATTGGCGTGGCCTGACTGAAAAAGTGTACTGATTAGTTTACAATCAGTGTATTCTTACTTGGCGGACTCGGCTGCCGAACTCATCTTTGGCCTGATTCCGCTCCATCTGCAGCGACTACTCCCTTGTGTCCATAGGGCGGCGGTGTGGCTCAATGGTTTAAGGGGCTGTGCTACTGATCGGAAAGTCAGGGGTTCGAGCCCCGGTATTGCCAAGCTGCCACCCTTGGGTCCTTGAGCAAGACCCCTTAACCGTCTGTGCTCCAGGGGGCGCTGTATTATAGCTGACTCTGCGCTCTGACCTCAGCTTCCAATACAAAAAAACAAGCTGGGCTATACAAAGAAAGAATTTCACTGTTCTGTAATGTATACGTGGCAAATTAAGGCTATTCATTGCTGATGCAATGCAATGTTGGAAGAAAGGGCACAAAAGTTATTTCACTTTGAACCCATGGTCTCACGGTTCAGGACACCGGCACCACTCGCAGGATCGGCATGCTTTGTTTCTTCTGCACTGTCACCGTTTTGGCGACCCGTCCAGTCGTCTCTGCTTGACGGCTCGCTCTCTACAAAGGCTGGCGTCTCCTCTTTGTCAGCATTGCCAGACTGAAACTGCACACTGATCAATCTCTCCAGCTCCAGGTGTGTCTCACAGCTCGCTTAGAAATAAAGAAATAAGACTCTTCTATTCTTATGGTCATGGTATTTTTGCTAATATCCGCATTTTACATTTACATTACAGCATTTAGCAGATGCCCTTATCCAGAGTGATGTGAAAATAGTGCTTTAGGTCTCCATCTAAGAATAAATTCATTCAGGTATGATTGATACAAACTTAATATATAAAATAAGCTGTTTTTTGATGGTTTCCTGGACAGTGAGAAGGAAGAAGTGTTAGGATGTGTGTTGTTGGAAGAGATTGGGAGTCTTCAGTCGTCACTTGAAGATGCAGCAGTGACTCTGTTGTTGGGACATCCAGGGGAAGTTCATTCCACCACCTCGGTGCCAGAACAGAGAAGAAGCCTTGAGCTGATCTTTACCTCTTACCCTGAGAGAAGGTGGAAGCAGGCGAGCGAGGTGCGGTACGGGGAGGTGATGAGGAGGTTTCTGAGGTATGATGGTGCCGATCCATTTTTGGCGTTTATAGTCGAGCGTCAGTGTTTAGAATCTGATGTGCTTGAGCACCTACAGGAAGCCAGTGGAGCGAGCGCAGCAGTGGGGTGGTGTGAGAGAATTTGGGCAGGTTGAACACAGGTTGAATCATTTGCAGTGGACGAATAGCGTTCTGAGGTAGAAGCTGCCTACAGAGAGTTACAGTAGTCCAGTCTTGAGATGACGAGAGACTGAACGAGCTCCTGAGCGCCTGTATGAATAGAAACGGACGAATCCTTCTGATGTTGTAGAGAAAGTGTCGACAAGAGCGAGTAACATTGTGACAATATGAGAAGAGAAAGATAACTGATTGTCCATAGTTACCCCGAAGATTGCAAGCAATGGTCGAGGGAGAAAGTTTGGAGAGTTATGCTGAGATCCTGACCAGTTTGCACCTGATTCAGACTTGACTTCAGACACCTGGCCTCATTTTGCATGTACATATACGACTACCAGCGACTGACTATGCATTTGAATAAAAATTCCAATCTCCTCATTAAAAATGTGTTCAAAAAAGAACTCATTTCTATTAAGCAAACCCTTCCTGTTTAAAAGAAGTGATCCGTGAGAAGGATGTGGATAATGAATGCACTTCAGGCTTTCATTCGACTGCAAATTAAACCTTTATAAGAATATAGTTATAGACACACACTAATAGAACCCAAACTCATCACCACAGGTTTAAACTCATCACAGCTTTTCATTTAATTTATATATTTGTGCGAAAATGAGTAAAATAAAATGATTACCCATTAAAATGTAATGGTTTTTCTGAAATGTTAAAGTACACACACACACACACACACACATATATATATATATATATATATATATATATATATATATATATATATATACATATATACTGTAACAATGATGTTTTGCAATACTACACTACTAAACCTGTGATTTCATTCACTGCTGGAATTGGTTTTAGATCTGCTCTTACAGACTGAAAAAATGGGTTAAAGAGCACTGGGTTAAAAATATATCCTGTATAAAGGGTTTTTATTCTTCTTTGACTCACTGCTCTTCAGTATAGCTAGTATACCATATATACAGTATAGCATTCCTGGTTTCTCTTTATTTTTTCTTGCTCTTTTCTTCTCACACACAAACACAAACACACACGGACACACATGAGACAATCCCAAACCTCAGCAAGCCCACCAGCACTAATAAGACACTTCACTAAGCAGAGCCGATCCCATCTGCTTGCTTCCTTCAGGACAATTCAAGTTTTTTCTTCGCTGATACCATTCATTCATTCATTCATTCATCTTCTACCGCTTTATTCGATCTTCCCTCGGGTCACGGGGAGCCTGTGCCTATCTCAGGCATCTATGGGCATTAAGGCAGGATACACCCTGGATGGATTGCCAACCCATTGCAGGACACACACACACACACATTCACACACTAGGGACAACTTTCCAAGGTGCCAATCAACCTACCGTGCATGTTTTTGGACCGGGAGGAAACCAGAGAACCCGGAGAAAAACCCGCTGAGGCACGGGGAGAACATGAAAACTCCACACACACATGGCCGAGACGGGAATCGAACCCGGACCCTAGAGGTGCGGTGTGCGTGTTTTTCATGCAACTCCACACAAAACATTTGTGAGACGGGATTCGAACCCGGACCCTAGCGGTGTGAGGCGAACGTGCTAACCATTTAGCCACCGTGCCCCCTCGCTGATACCAATGACGTCAATAATGTTTAAGTCAAATTCTGCCATACTGAAGATGTAATATAGATTTTTATATAAAATAAATACAAATTAGTCCCACAGAGTTAGACTCATGGAAGGATTTTTGTTTTTTGTGTCTTTTTCCGAGTTTTGCCATGGTATTATAGATCTATTTGAATCCACTGGTGGATATTTAACGAGAAGATATCTTCAACATTACACTAAGCTTCCCTCAAGGAAACTATACTATTGGAAAAGACTTGAAGTATTAATCATTTCTTGCTGCAAGCAAAAGAAAAATAGTCTATTTTATTATGCCATTAAATTATGCAAACACCTGGAAAAAAAAGCTATGCAGAAAGCTATGTGTATTCGATAATCTTCACAACCGATGATGCCAAGTACAAGGGTTTTCTATAAAACGGAATAATTTTATTAGATTTAGGAGATTTGTCGGGCTGAGTTGTTTCTTTTGGGAGTTCAGGTGCGATACGCCTCAGAAAAATAATAATGTTTGGGGGATAAAATGTCTCCTGGGAGATATTGCTCAGAACATTTTAAAATAAATTCTTACATGGAATCCAGCAATAATAATCATTTAAAAAATATAAATAATAATAATATTATTAATAATAATAATAATAATAATAAGGGGCACGGTGACAAAATGGTTAGCACGTTCGTCTCACACCTCCAGGGTCTGGGTTCGATTCCCATTGGGCCATGTGTGTGTGGAGTTTGCATGTTCTCCCCGTGCCTCAGGGGGTTTTTCTCCAGGTTCTCCGGTTTCCTCCCCGGTCCAAAAAACATGCAATGGTAGGTTGATTGGCACCTTGGAAAATTGTCCCTAGTGTATGAATGTGTGTGTGAATGTGTGTGTGTGTGTGTGTGTGTGTGTGTGTGTGTGTGTGTGTGGTGTGTGTTGTGTGTGAAGTGTGTGATTGTGTGTATGTGTCTGCCCTGCGATGGGTTGGCATTCCATCCAGGGTGTATCCTGCCTTAATGCCCATAGACACCTGAGATAGGCACAGGCTCCCCGTGACCCGAGGGAAGATCAGATATAGGGGTAGAAGATGAATGAATGAATGAATGAATGAATAATAATAAAATCCAGAGAGTGTCAGTTTGGCTTCCAAAAACACCTTGTTGGTGAGAGAATTCATAGGAGACTGTCAAGACTAAGGAGTTTGACCTCACGGTATAAATGTAACAATGACTCTCTTCAACACTACCTTAAGGCAGAAGTTCAGGTCAGATTCCTCACTCAAGAAGAGGAAAAATATTATTGCATATTGTTGGACAACAGCTTCACCACAGCTTCTAATTCCCTGCAATCAAACATGGCCACCACTGGCTCAAATCCCAAGATTTATAGACACCTATAACACATCCTGAGGACAGGTGCAGCTCAGTGGTTCGGTGGTTGGATCCCAAGTATCGCCAGACTGTCGCTTTTGGATCCTTGAGCAATTCCCTTAACCCTCTGTGCTCCATAGGGCGCAGTATCATGGCTGAGCCTGCGCTCTGACCCCCAACGTCCAAAACAACTCAGGATAAGCGAAGAAAGAGCTTCACTGTGCTGTAACAAACAAAGGCTCTTCTATTCTTCTTCTACTTAGCAGTTGTGCTCTAATGCCTCCTCCCAGCATACTGCTACAAAGAAGAATGCTCCGGCTAACACAGACTGATAGAAGATCTCCAACATCTTAATTAAATAATATTAAAATATATTCACTGACTTGAGCTTCTTTAGAGAGTAGAGTCTGCTAATATATTTTTATTGTACCTCTGAGTTGACCCTACACTTCGATCAGTAAGGAATTGACATACAGTGAACATAAACTCATGTTTTTACAGCTGTCCGACATTTAAAAATGGTTATATACATATATATATACACATATATATATACACAATGGAGAATAATGCAGAATAATGATCTGAATGATGAGATATTGTTTTACTGTAAACAGTTTGATATTGATTCGTGGACAGGATGTCTGTAAAGATAGGGCAATGTTGACCATTTTTCTTCCACTGGACAGTCTGAAGCTGTGTAAGGATTAAAAATAAGGTCCTCTTTCTATTCATTCAAGCATAAACTCTCACAAAGCGAGTGGGGGGAAAAAACAGCACAAATTCTGCTTCAGAGAGTAGCTAATTGAGCGCTATAGATTGGACCGTGTCACACCTGACTGGTCCTTCTTTTGCATTGTAAAGCATGAATCTATTATGTTTCATTATTAAGCACTGAGTAATTACGTCTCTCAGTGTCTTACTAATCATTCAGGAAACTGACACAAATCCTACACTTTCATCCGTTATTTTTCATTGAATTTAGTTAAATGTAAATATGTATTGAAACACTAGACACATTTCATGTGGTTGTATAAAAGGAATTTGCAGCAACACGGTGTGTGTATGTGTGTGTGCGCGTAAGCACGTTTGCCTCACACCACCAGGGTCCAGGTTCGAATCTGGCATTTATTCTAATCTTTCTGGCATTTATTACTGGCTTTTACATATTTTTTTTATATACTGGTCTCACAGAGTGTCAATGTTTACATGCTCATTTTGCACATTTCACAATTACTACTGCTGCTCTGCTCTGCTCCATTTGCACAGCAGTCAAACTGTTTACAACATTAGTTTTGTTTACAACGTATAGTTACTACAAGAGGCTCGGTAGCTTAGTGGTTAGCAAGTTTGCCTCACACCTCCAGGGTCCGGGTTTGAATCTAGTCTTTTGCATGTTCTCCCCGTGCCTCAGGGTTTTTTTCTCTGGGTTCTCCGGTTTCCTCCCGGTCCAAAAACATGCACGGGAGGTTGATTGGCACCTTGGATAATTGTTCCTAGTGTATGAATGTGTGTGAGAATGTGACTGTGTGCGTGTGTGTGTGAATGTGAGTGTGTGTGTTTGTGAATGTGAGTGTGTGTGCCCTGCGATGGGTTGGCATTCCATCCAGGGTATATCCTGCCTTAATGCCCATAGACGCCTGAGATAGGCACAGTCTCCCCGTGACCTTATTATCTTGCCAATAAAATTTAATTCCTATATTCTATTTTCATACTCCAACTTTTTATTTGACTTTTATTTTCTTTGTATATACCAGAGCGGCCATCAGAAGTATTTCAGAAGTATGTCTTACTCTGCATGGTTCGGAATTTAAAGCAGGAAACACCTGGTGCTAACTTAATCAGCATCCTACAACATACACTTCTTAACAAACGGGAAGAGAAAAGAAAGAAAAAGAAAAAAAGAAAAGCCAGATAATGAGTTTAAATGAGAGTGCAGATTTCTGGACTCACGCGGTGTATAAAAAGAGACAGCCGCACTACAGAAAGACTAACAGTGACAAATGGGCTGCTGCTTAGCCGTGGATACGGTTTAAACCAAACCCATCGGAATAAGCTCATTACATGCACTGTTTGATTTGATTGCAAACAAATTAGGCAGCGCAATATGTTTATGATGAACGGCGCATTTCAGGAAAAACACCACAAACGCCAATTAGAAACTCAGGGTCTAGATGTTTGAGGCTGATATTGTGAAAGCGGACAAATCACACAGACCTCCAGAAGACTTAAAGATATAATAAACATATAAACATATAATATATGCTTATATATCCAAACAACAAAAGTGGAGGCATATAGCATGTATAGCAAGTCTTTGGATGTGGAAGCATGGAGTGTACGACGTCGTCGGCTGCATTAAGACATGGGGTACGAATGAAACACATTTTGGAAAATGATCAATAACCTTAGCTCTCACTGATTCTTTCCCTACAAACGCACCACCAAACTGTCTCATTACGTTTAAATTATTCCATTATGTACTGTAATAAATTATGTTTGTATTTTCCAACCGAGTCTGTATGTTTATTTCTCAAATCCCATAAGTTTGTTATTCCGACAACCACATGGCCTTTCAAATAGTACATTGTTGGATAGCAGGAATGCTGACAGATGGTGATTTAAAGCGTTAAACTGAGGATATCAATTCCAAAAAGTAGTATCAGTAGCAAAAAATAAAAAGACACAATCCTATAGAGAGAGAAAGGTTTGGTATGTGTTGGTGGAATGAGCTATATGTAGTAACTACATTCATTCATCTTCTACCGCTATATCCGATCTTCCCTCGGGTCATAGGGGAGCCTGTGCCTATCTCAGGCGTCTATGGGCATTAAGGCAGGATACACCCTGGATGGAATGCCAACCCATCGCACACACACACACACACACACTCACACTTCACATTCACACACATATTCATACACTAAGGGACAATTTTCCAAGGTGCCAATCAACCTACCGTGCATGTTTTTGGACCGGGGAGGAAAAAGGAGAACACACACACACACATGGCCGAGACGTGAATCGAACCCGGACCCTGGCGGTGTGAGGCGAACGTGCTAACCACTAAGCCACCGTGTAGTGCGATATTCAATTCAACTGTAAACATTTTTTAACTATTTTACAAAACAAATGTTGCATTCGTTGCACTGCTGTGCAAATGGAGCAAGCAGAACAGCAGTAGTAATTGTGCAATGTGCAAAATGATCATGTAAACAGTGAACACATTCTGTGAGACCAGTATATACAATAAACATGTAAAAGCCAGTAATAAATGGTTTACAACAATTCCAGCCTAAACACACACTCGGAGACATTATTGATCCACAAACCCAAGACATTTCATTAACCATTTATGATATCAGCTAACCCCAGTCGTGTAGATTGGTTTCTTTATCATTAAATCTAATTAATCAGCAATGGGGTTGCAAATTATGTAAATAAAACGACCTGTAGATATTATTACGTTAGAACAAAAAACAACTAGATCTGCGCAGTAAGTGTGTGGTGTATATGTAGTTTGGGCAGGAGAAGCTCACTGGTTAAAATGTTGGGCTTCTAATCAGAAGGTTGTGAATTCAAATCCCAGAACCACCAAGCTGCCACTGCTGGGCATCTTGAGCAAGGCCCTTATCCCTGAGATAATGAACAAGAGAATTATAAGATGGCTCAGAATGCTGTACATTACATTTACATTATTTAGCAATTATCCTAACCACTGTTAAGGGTTAAGGGCCCCTTGTTCTCGGGCCCTCTAGTGGAAGCAGTGGGATTTGAACCTTTGATGTTCCAGTCTAGACGTGAATACCTTAACCGCTGAGCTACCACCTCCCTATAATGTACACTCTCTCATGCATTTGGGAGCAATGCATGACTTTTGTTAAGCAAAAATTCATATAATCAAATAAAAAAGCAAAGGAAGTACATTGTTTACAATACAGAGATGTAAATAACGTAAGAGGCTGATAATATAACATGATGGCTGATGTGAGGGAAGAATTCATTGAACGTTGACCTTTTGCCAACGGTAGTTATGCGTGATTACTGTGAATATATCGTTTGACATTTATATAATTGTTTGTGCTGTGTGTGTGTGTGTGTGTGTGTGTGTGTGTGTGTGTGTGTGTGTGTGTGTGTGTGTGTGTGTGTGTGTGTATCAAAGCACATAAAAAAAACAATATGGAACTCAGGTACAGAGCAAGCTAAGGATAACCATCTGGGATTGGGCTTGAAAATAACTCTCAAGTCTTTCTGGAATAGAATCCATGCTTGGTCAATGAAGCCCATGTTCATCTATGTGTTTGCGAAGGAGTATCAGTTTTTTTTTGTTGTTTTTTTTTTATAGTCTCCGGTCAAGTGGGGCCTTTGCAAAAGACACGTCAAGCCGCTACAGTAACGAGAGATCCTTTTGCCTCTATCTCGCATTCATTATACCTGACCTCTTGCATCTTGCTGTGTCAACATATTGCGTTTTATTTTCGTCCATTGCCATTAATTGTCTATAGGTCCCTGACTACGAAGGTCTGCACCTAAGAATGCAGCATTTTTCATTGGACATGACCTTTTTACTGTGACCCTATTTACCCGCTTTGCATTTCATTGCATATCCCGGCATAGAGATCCCCATTTCTGCACGTTGCTACTATAGACTCATAGGAATCGAAGTGTGTAATGAGGTTTTAAAACAAAAATATAAGCCCTATTCTAATTACATTCACTTGGTGGAGTTTTACAAAAGAAGGGGTGTGTAGCTCAGGTATGCATGATTCCCACACTGGAATGTGTTACTGGCTTTTGATAACAATTTTTGGGATATTTAGAGACTTAGGCCATCTTTATTTAGCAGTAAATTATATCATCTAGCTCATCATCTATATCATTTTACTTAGTATTCTAGTATTGCATTTTAACTTTTTAATCTCAGTAGTGGTAGTCTATTATATATATTTGCATTTACATTTACGTAGCTGAAATTAAATAGTAGTAAAGAGACTATTTTTAAATTGTACAGGAGTAGGAGTAGAAAGAATTGCTTAGAAAAGTAATAATAATAAAAAATTATATATATATATATATATATATATATATATATATATATATATATATATTCATTCATTCATTAATCTTATTAAATCTTCTACCGCTATATCCAATCTTCCCTCGGGTCACAGGGAGCCTGTGCTTTTCTGAGGGGTCTATGGGCATTAAGGCAGGATACACACACACACACACACACACACACACACACACACACACGACATTCACACGCACACATTCATACACTAGGGACAATTTTCCAAAAGGTGCAACCAATCAACCTACCATGCATGTTTTTTGGACTGGGAGGAAACCGGAGAACCCGGAGAAAAAACCCCTGAGGCACAGAGAGAACATGCTGGAGAACATACTGGAGGTGTGACGCGAACATGCTAACCACTAAGCCACCGTGCCCCTATATATATATATATATATATTAAAAATAATAATTATAACTCCAGTAAAGTATAAACACCCAAAATTACTACTTAAGCAACATAATGTAAAGTATTTGTACATTGTTACTTGACACCTCTGTATCTCGGAGAATAATAATTACTAATAAGGTTATTCTTTGTTGCTTATTTCCCAATTTCGAGCCACTAGAAAAAAAGGTGTATTATGTTTCGTGCCACTGATTTACTTGGTGCTGTAATCACAAAATCCCATGTTGTAAAGTCCCATGTTGCTTTTTCTATGCTCCCTATAAGGACATCAGATCAGCCTGCAATGTAATCATAGACAATGTGTATGTATTGAGGACCAAATTGGTCCCCCCCCCCCTATAGATAAAGCCTTAATTAAAAGAAAGTGGAGTGGATAAATGCTCAGTCAGCTTTTCCTTTAAATCCCAGAAATATTGTCTTTAGAGAGCACATTGAGCATTTCTATTGTTTTAAGGACTGGAGAAATCTAAATATATATATTCTGGCTTTGTCTCAATGTAATCAAAATGGCAGGGTAGTCTTTTGAAATATATAAGACTTTCCCTGAAGAAAAGGAGAAGAGTATCGCAATGGAAGCGTACGTTTGCTCTATAAGAAAATATTCCGGGGGGTGGTGGGAGAAGACATTTGGATGAAAGGATTTGCTGCTCTAAAACCTCCGTACTGCATTCAGCCATGATGGAGCCTTTTCAAAAACCCATTCCATAAGCATCAATGCAAGCGCATTAGCTTTTGAGCTAATAACAAGATGGGTGGTCGCTCTCTTCTTTACGAGAGGATGTGCATATTGAAATAGAATTTCGATTTATCTGTGCAGTTTTCTATGTTGACACAAAGCTTTGGATCATGTTCACATTACACATCACAGCTTTTGCATATGTGCATGTTTGGCATGCTGTTAGCTGTTTAGAAGCTGTTAGCTGTTTAGAAGCTGTTAGCTGTTTAGCAGAAGTTAGCTGTTTAGCCGCTGTTAGCTGTTTAGCAGCTTTTAGCTGTTTAGCAGCAGTTAGCTGTCTTTTCGACAAGTCCTGATGCGTGCCATGCGCATTATAATAGCAAACATCCCAAATTGAGAATTTATGCGAGGCAACGTCTTGCTCAAGCACCGGCTCCGGTGGATATTAGCGGTCTTCACCTCACTTACAAGTATCATTTCATGAAATCTGATGAAACTGCTATTCATACTTAAACAGTTCCTGAATCCCGATGAGCTCATTTTCAAATACGCAGTGGGGAAACAAAAACAGTATTGAATTAAAAAAGCAATTGTTCCACGCCAGTCTGTCGAGCATTGATGTAATAAGTGGAAGGTGGCAGGCTGAGAAATGCCTCGGTGGGCGTAGCGTGCGGACGAGAAAAGAGAAAAGGCGGATGATCAGAACAGCCAGTGAAGGAATTAGACAGGTCCCATGCTACCCTGAATTTTAATTTCACACCAGTGCTGTACGAGCGAGGGAGCGGAACCAACATCTCAGGCTGACGGCTTTCCCACCGAGGGTCACGTTTCTTGATGTTTAATTGTATGTTTAACGCGGTGCGCCATCTATTCCCCAAGATCAGTTTCGCCAATCTACTTCATCTACTGTGGAGTGATGCTGTTATGTATAATTATATGTTTACTTCAAATGTTTATTTTTTTCCCCACTTGTAGTAAAGCGTGGCTGTTATTGGGTGACATGATTAGTAATTGCAAAAGATCGAGCATCATTAGTTCAAGACACCATTGTCTTATTCCATGCAGCAGAATTCTAATCCTATATAGGACTTCTTTAAATGTCCCAGAACAGTTTCAAAATGTGTAGCTAAAAGAATTATATGATAATAATTCTTTAATAATAATAATAATAATAATAATGATTATTATGATTATTATTAGTAGTAGTACTATTATTACTATTACTATTATTATTATTATTATTATTATTATTATTAAATTTGTTATCTTTCTAGGGGCCTATCTTTCTGACAGCATCTCCAGGGTCTGGGTTCGAGTCCCACCTCTGCCATGTGTGTGTGGCGTTTGCATGACCCGAGGGGGAAGATCGGATAAATGAATGAATGTTATCTTTCCACATGATTTTATTACTTATAACATTTATGTTATTGATTATTATCATTATTGTTCAAAATTTGATCTGTTCTTAATTTTAATTAGTCATTTAAAATATTTTTTTCTTTTTTCTTATTATTGTATTATATTTAATATGTTTTTATTCCATATATTTATTTAATTTTTAACTTGAATAATAATAATAATAATAATAATCATACAAATTATAAATATTATAAAATAATTTTAGTTTCTGCCACATTAATTGATGAAATACTTGCTTTAGGAAATAAATGCTTTAGAACATGTTAAATTTAATCAATCGCCATGGTAATGCCTGTAAGTCTATGTAACGTTTTTATGTTTATACTTTCATGGTTTTCTTTCAACAGTTCAGGACAAATCATTTCATCATTTATTGCGTTTGACTATTGTTGTGAGACTTTCAGGATATTGCTTAAGAAAGTTTTTTTTTACCCACTTTGAATCTTTGATCTCTTTTTATTAAAAAACAAAAAGAAAAAAAAGATTAAAGGTGTGTGAGTCATGTAGAAACAATAAAGCTTTATTTTGTGCTTCTCTCTCTCTCTCTCTCTCTCTCTCTCTCTATTTTCCTCTTTTCCTCACACACATAAACCGATATATACACCGAGACACAATCACACATCTGTCCATGTTTTATAAGACGAACCTGAGGTTTATTTGGGTTCTTGTTTGTTGACGTCGTGGTTATGTAAAACAGCACCCCAAGGCTAGCACGGCTTTTTAAACTTCCTCTACAAACATGGCACCGGGACAGACTGCATTCAGACTGAGACCATGAGCATGAATACACACCACATCTCCCCCTGACTGACAGCTCTCTCAGAGATGAGCGGAGAGGACAGGAAGAGAAAGGAAAGGGACAGAGTCTGACAGCAGTAGATTGACAGACAGATTGAAAGAAGGAGAAAGAAGGATGTGGATGAAAAGACAATACAACATATATATATATATATGTATAGAGAGACATATATATATATATGTATAGAGAGAGAGAGAGTCTCTAGGGAGAGGACTATAAGGCTTCAGTGAGGTGGTAATAGAGGCTCTAAACACTAACCTTGCCCCTTCTCTTGCTTTATAACCTTTCATAGTTTTAAAATATTTTGTTGCCTACTTCTGGACTACTTAGCATTTCCTTCAGCAAACGCTGGTCACAAGGTCATTGTGTAATTCTCCGTTTCAGCGTTTGTTTCTTTTTTTAATAGACACACATATAAAGTCTTTATCAGGAAAAGATTCCAGAAGTCACGTTAGTTTTTACTAAGTATAAGTATAACAGTATTTTAGTATAACAACATTCTCCTTAAGACCCAACCTACGCAATTCTGCTGTGTCTAATGCATACAATTCTCTCACTCCTTTGACTCAGGAAAGGCAGATTCTGTTGCATTCAGAACTACTGATTTTTTTATAGTATTTTAATAGGTTTTAATAGAAATTTAATTAGTAATTGTTGGTAATCCTCCATTGCTGTCTAGTGGATACCATGTGGACAAATAAAACACCTTTGACAGGTCACGTAGTTTCTACAAGACACCAATAGGGACTCTTAGGACATTATTAGGAATCCAGATTTCTGTACATTTCTAACTCTATTCTTTGAATTGATGACGAATTCACATGTACATTATATAAGAGGAAAGAATTTGGTAACGTTTTGCAGCTAATGTTTTTTGTACATGCATTCATTCATTCATTCATCTTCTACCGCTATATTCCAAACTTCCCTCGGGTCAAGGGGAGCCTGTGCCTATCAGGCGTCTATGGGCATTAAGGAAGGATACAACCTGGATGGAATGCCAACCCATCGCAGGACACACACACACATTCATACACTAGGGACAATTTTCCAAGGTGCCAATCAACCTACCGTGCATGTTTTTGGACCGGGGGAGGAAACCGGAGAACCCGGAGAAAAACCCCCTGAGGCACGGGGAGAAATGTTTTGTGTTGTGTACAGTAATTTGAGTATACTGCAGATACAAGTGCAGAAATGAGAACATTTGTTTCATTGCATTGCCTTTATTTCTAATTGCAATCAAACAAACAATAAAATATACAAAATAAACTTACAAGGAAGCATCCAAATAACCTGAAATATGGACAGTAGAACAACAAGCATAGGAGACAAAACAAAGCAAGACAGAGAAACACTGAATCTCAAACGTAAATACTCAAAATAATCAGGAATAATCAAAGCATGAAGCAGGTCTGAGTGATTGGTTTAGAGGTGACATTGAATGTGGAGGGACAACAGCTCATTTGGAAATTACCCTGTTGACTTGTTGTGGTAATTTGTTGTGCAAATAGAATTTCAATGATGGTTTCTATTTGATTTTTTTTAATGGAAAGAGAACAAAAAAAAGGCTTAAAGTTGTTTATAAAATGTGTAACGATTGCTAGAAGAGGGTCTTATTAGTTACTGAATGACCATCGAAAAAAATAAATGAATAGCTAAATAATACTTGAACTAAATAATTAAATAAGAAATAATAATCAATAATTGGAGAAAACAATAGCCCCAAAACATTACCAAAAGAGCACAAAAAGTAAGTGGGTTTTGTATTGAAATGGCTTTTATTTATAATATATATTAAATGATGATAATGTATATGGAAAGAAACTCTAAAACAGGGATCACCAACCTTTTTGTAACTGAGAGCTACTACATGGACACCGAGTCATATAAAGGGCTACCAGTTTGAAATACTCCTCTGAAATAACAAATTTACCTTTAGTTATATATTATTATTATTATTATTATTATTAATGATACTCATTTATCTATGTAAATACACTTGACAGTGACTATCAACAACGAATTAACTACATTTTACATTATAGACGCATCTCACTGATGAGTTGTGCACTTTTTATAGCAAGCCTGAGAGCTACTCATGTGCTCCTTGGGGGCTACCTGGTGCCCACGGGCACCACGTTGGTGACCCCTGCTCTAAAATGTCAAAAAACATGGTCCATGATGTATTATTAATATATATATATATATATATATATATATATATATATATATATATATATATATATATATATATATATATATGATCAATTATGATGTTTGGATTATGCTGTGTCCGTTGTCGTTTGCTCTATTATGTTACTTGATCACTTTTTTCATGGAGAATAATCAAGCTAAATGTAATATATTAGAGATTTCCTAATGGATTAATGCCATGTAGGTTATACATTTCGAAATCTGTTTAAAAAGCGTTATTAACAATGATTCTTTAAACAAAATGGCATCACTGAATCAATATTACACCAGTAAATAAAACTCCACAGGAATATGAGCAAAATTTTTTTTCTTGTTGTTTTTTTTTTTTTTTATGTAATGCACATGAATACATTTTTTGAACTTCGCTTATCCTCGGCGCAGCTTCACATCAAAGCTGCAAATGAACATCAGGTAGATCGCACGCTGCAATTCCGAGAGCAATCAAATCCCTGACAGCATCGCGCCAGGTTCAGGACATCCTGAACGTGCAGTAGTTACAAATCTATTCTTTGCAGTTGCGCTGGTTTAAAAAAAAAAAAAAAATTGGTGAGAATTTACAAACTGCTGCTTGGTTTGCATCATTAGGCTGCCGCGTCGACGGTACGGCTTTATTAATGAGCTCCAGCGCCAAGCTCTTTGGTTTTAATGAGCTTCTGGGCCTATATACTGAGACATGTTAGAATATTGACTGCTGTGTGCATGTTTGTGTGTATGTGTGTGTGTATGTGTGTGTGTGTTGTTTGGCCTGTTTGTCGCACTGGGCTTCCCAGAGCTCTGAGCACTGAAGTGCTGAAGTGAGAATTGATTTCCCATGTGTAAGCCATGTACGGCTGCAGCAGGTGTTTGTTTTTCCTTGTGCATTAAACTATAGCCTGTATGTAACTACGTGAATGATTTCATTACACACACACACACATATATATATATATAGTATATGCTGTATAGCTGTATATGTGGAAGCAGTTGCTATTTCGAGCCCATCCATCCATTTACTTTCAATGTCTATTAAAATCAAACATACCCGTCATGCTGTAACATTCATTCATCCATCCATGCTTTTCCTTGTCAGAATTGTGATTCCCAGTCTTGGAAATGAGGCAGGAATACAATGATTTATGTATATAATCTCTTTAATGTTTATAATCTCTATAATCTTTATATACAGTATATAGTCATGAATAGTTTGGATACTCATTTCTGATTGGCTGAAGGGAGAGTCAGGCAATTTGAAACCCATCTACAGTGGTGGACAGAAACAAAGTAAGGTTCTTTACTGAATTATTTCTATTTAGGGCATACTTTTCATTAGTAAATAATAATAAAATAATGGGACACGGTGGCTTAGCACGTTCACCTTACACCGCCAGGGTTGGGGGGGTTCGATTCCAGCCTCCCCCATGTGTGTGTGTGTGTGTGTGTGGAGTTTTGCATGTTCTCCCCATGCCTCAGAGGGTTTTTCTCGGGTTTCCTCCCCGATCCAAAAACATGCATGGTTCATTGATTGGAAAATTGTAATAAATTACAAATACATTGGATACATAAAATAATATACAAGCGAATACTTTTGTACTTTTATTCAAATGAAAGATCAAAAAGGAGCACTTTTATGTAATCTGTAACCAGAGTAACATACAGTAAGAGATCCATACAGAGGTAATATATACATATAATATTCATTCATTCATTCATTCATTCATCTTCTACCACTTTATCCGATCTTCCCTCGGGTCACGGGAAGTCTGTGCCTATCTCAGGCGTCTATGGGCATTAAGGCAGGATACACCCTGGATGGAATGCCAACCCATCACAGGGTGGGCACACACACACACACACACACACACACACACACACACACACACACATTCATACACTAGGGACAATTTTCCAAGGTGCCAATCAACCTACCGTGCATGTTTTTGGACCGGGAGGAAACCGGAGAACCCGGAGAAAAACCCCCTGAGGCACGTGGAGAACATGCAAAC
>JACRUU010000012.1:23527877-23695377 GCA_030449085.1 Kryptopterus vitreolus
GACAGATCCAGAGTGTAGAGGGAGTCTGGGTGACTGGCATTATAGCATTTAGCAGACGCCCTTCTCCAGAGCGACGTACAAATAGTGCTTTAGGTCTCCATCTAAGAATAAATTCCTTCAGGTATGATGACCCAAACTTAAGGTACACAATAAGCATAGACACAGTTGATGAGGAAAGAAGAGATCGGGGTCTTCAATCATCGTTTGAAGATGCGCCAGTGTCTCTGTTGTTCGGACATCCAGGGGAAGTTCATTCCACCACCTCGGTGCCAGAACAGAGAAGAGTCTTGAGCTGAGCTACCTCCTCTACACACAACCAAACCATCCTAAACATGACTCTTTCAGCTTGTCTCCCAAGTGTTCTACCTGCACGCTCCCTCTAAGCACGGTGGCTTAGTGGTTATCACGTTTGCCTCACACCACCAGGGTCGGGGTTCGAGTCCCGTCTCGGCAATGTGTGTGTGGAGTTTGCATGTTCTCAGGGGTTTTTTCTCCGGGTTCTCCGGTTTCCCTCGGTCCAAAAACATGCACGGTAGGTTGATTGGCACCTTGGAAAATTGTCCCTAGTGTGCGCGTGTCCTGCAATGGGTTGGCATTCCATTCCATGAATGAACAAAGAGGGCGTATGCTTTTATACCGTACATCTCCAGCATCCAGGGTTTTGTCCCTGGATTGGTCTGGAAAAACAATATCGCTAAGAAACTTTTTCGTTGTCTGAACTCTCCAAATTCACCCCTACAACATCTGGCAGACGCCCTTATCCAGAGGCCCTTATTACAAGTGAGCAATTGAGGGTTAAGGGCCTTAATCAAGGGCCCATTAATGGTGGGACCCACAGCTTGGTGGTGGTGGGATTTGAGCCTGCGATCTTCTGGTCCAAAAGCCAATGCCTTAACCACTAAGCTTCCCCGAAAAGAATAGCCTTTATTTGTCACACATATATTACAGCACAGTGGAATTGTTTCTTCGAATATCCCGACTTGTTTGGAAGCTGGGGTCAGAGAGCAGGGTCAGCCATGATACGGCGCCCCCTGGAGCGCAGAGAGTTTAGACTTTAAATCACTGGAATATGGGAGATAACATCACTTATGTTCGTTCCCCTCCGTGCTTTCTACCCAGGTGTCCGGTCTTAAAGGGAAAAGGAACTTCACAGACGAATGATATGAGCAAACTGAACTTCTTGCCTTCAGGGGGAAAATAAATGATACCTTGAGGCTGGTGGGTGAAACAACAATATACAACAGTTTGTTCTGGTTCGGTAATTTGTTTGGGCGAGCGGCATTCGGAGATCGCTTCTATTTAGGAAACCCTCGCCGGGAAGATTCACTTTTGTACTCATATCTTATATCTTAACAATACATTCCACATCCTAAGTAGCTTTACTGCAATGAGCTTACAGTGCAGTATATATATATATATATATATATATATATATATATATATATATATATATATATATATATATATATATATATATATATATATATCTTTAAGATTTTCTAAATCAAACTCAAGAAATAGAGCAAGACAAACCTGTGTTTTGATATATATATTATATATATATAGATATATATATATATATATCTATATATATATATATATATATATATATATATACTGAGCTACCCATGATCCAGACCCTTCTACACTCTGTCCCCTCATGATGATCTGGTTTCTTCCAGTTACCATCTCCGGGAGCTTTTCCTTGCCACCGTCGCCTCGGCTCTCTCGACAAAGAACGCTCAGGGACAAACCGATTTTCATTCCCACACGCCACAATTAAGTGTATTATGTAAAGCTGCTTCGTGACAATGGCAACTGTAAAAAGCGCTCTATAAATAAATCTGAATTGACCTGTTGTCCAGTATAATTGTATGGTATAAATGTATGGCTTTTGAGGGAGGTGGTAGCTCAGTGGTCAAGGAATTGGCCTCTGAAACGGACGATCACAGGTTCAAATCCCACCACCACCACCAAGATACTACTAGTGGGCCCTGGAGCAAGGCCCTTAAACCTCAATTGCTCATTTGTATGTCGCCAAATGCTGTAAATGTAAATGTAAGATGCCCTTATCCAGAATGACTTATAGCACTAAGCTACTGAGAATACTAAGAATATCATCCGTCTAAATCCCTGTTGGAAGAAAATATAGTTAGAAAAGCCTTTTTTTTCCCTTTTAGAAAAATTAAAGTAGGTACGGCTGGAAGGTGTTTGTGCATTGTTTATAGACTACTTATGACTCAGCTGCTTGGAAAACTTTTTTTCCACCCCAGTGCTAAAACACAGAAGTGCATTTGAAGCAAATAGACCGTGAGAGATGCATGGATAGAGGTAGAGATAGAGTTGTGCTAGTAAAGAATTATAGCAGTGGATTGGTGTGAGAGAAGATTAAATCCCGGTGCATGACATGATCCAAAGATCTAACGAGTGTAATCGGAATAAAGAAATAAAGCCTGATGGTGGAGGGTGGTAACAGTCACACCACTTTACGGCCCACATTACACTGCATTTCATGACACAAATCCTTACAGAAATGAAGGCGCGTGTACCGGGCCACGCATTAACAGGACGGAGCTGAGGTAACTTGTTCGTATTGATTCCAGACTGCTAATAATCTCTGATACAGCTGTGGTATAAAGCAATAACGATGATGCACGCTCGGCACTCCAGCCAGAACCTGAAAGGGAAGACTTAAAGATTCACCGGCACGAATCAGTGCCTCGATTTGAGAGTAGAGTGAATCAGGAACACGCTGGAAGGGAATCAAAACGGAATCAATAAAAGCATCTGTGTATCTGTGTAAGTCTAAAGCGCACACACTCACAGCACTTTTGTTATTGGTGGATTACTAATAAAGTGCGTCTGGTATTTGGCACCGCGTCGTCCTGAAATATCTTTCTTTTTCATATTGTGCCTGTCAATCACATGGAAGGAGGTGTGGCCTATGAATCTGTCAGTCCCCGGTAGGGGTGAATATGTAGGAGGGGTTAAAATCAGTTTGTATTAGTTCCAGGGAAAAAAGATGCGGCTTCCATTGGATGGTTCAAGTCAAGAAGGTGTGGCCTCTGTCGACACCAGTCCCAGTGAAATAGGTGTAGCTTTATGGAGACAATTATATCAAGGTGTAATTTGCAGGAAAATAAGGTGTTAGTGCTAGACGTCTGTTTTGGGGAGTCATTACCAGTGTTGGGAAGGTTAATTTGCAAATGTAATAGGTTACAGATTACAAATGACTCCTATTCCAAATGTAATAAGTAGTGTAACTTCATAAAAGTAAAGTAACGGACTGCATTTTATTACTTTTTGATTACTTTAATTTGTCCACTAGGTGGCGCCTGGAAAAAGTGGGTTATATTTTCAAAATTCAGCAGCAGCAGAATCAAATTGTTGAGGTGTGTGTGTGTGGGGGGGGGTGTTTGGCGGTGATCTTTGGAATTTGTAATCTTCAACATTTTCAAAAGTAACTGTAATTTAATTACATTTTACATTAACTGTAAAGGATCTATTTTTTAGGCTTTTATTTTGCATAACACCATCACATGTAGAATAGAGGAGCCTTTATTTGTCACATATACATTACAGCACAGTGAAATTCTTTCTTCACATATCACAGCTTGTTGTTGGTAGCTGGGGTCAGAGCGCAGGGTCAGAGCCATGATACGGCGCCCCTGGAGCACAGAGGGTTACGGGTCTTGCTCAAGGACCCAAGTGCGGCGGCTTGGCCATACCGAGGCTCGAACCCGGATCTTCCTATCAGCAGCCCAGCGCCTTAGACCACTGAGCCACACCCCATCATGTAACTAGTTACTCCCTGACATTGGTCATTACCATCAAGAAAGGGTGACGAACTGAAGTGTTTGCCCCAGTAAAGGAGGTCTGGAATGTCAATCCATGGCTTCTGTAGTGTGAAAAAGGTGTGTTTTTTTAGTGTTGGTTCCAATGAAGGAGGTATGACCACTGTAGAGATGTGGCGTCTAGAGATTCTGACATTAATATGTATCATTTTCTTGGGGCACGGTGGTTTAGTAGTTAGCACGTTCACCTCACACCTCCAGGGTCCGGGTTAAATTTTCCTTCTCCGCCATGTGTACATGGAGTTTTCATGTTCTCCCCTTGCCTCAGGGTGTTTTCCTCCGGGTTCTCCGGTTTCCTCCGGGTCCAAAAACATGCACGGTAGGTTGATTGGCACCTTGGAAAATTGTCCCTAGTGTGCGAGTGTGTTTGTGAATGTGTGTGTATGTGCCCTGTGATGAGTTGGCATCCCATCCCGGGGTGTATCCTGCCTTAATGCCCATAGACACCTGAGATAGGTACAGGCTCCCCGTGACCCGAGGGAAGATGTTATATCGATGTAACCGGATATATCGATAGAAGATGAATGAATGAATGAATGAATGATATGTAGTTTACTATTGGATCACTGCTCCAATAGCAATCAGTCCTAGTCCAGACAAGTCAAATTGGCTTTATTGTCATTTCAACCCGAGAGAAGAACATCTGGACACGTGGAATAAAAGGGTGAAGATTATACATCGGAAAATATCTTTTAGGCTTTGCGCTATAATGAATTATTTTGTGGTTATTTTTATCATTCCCCCCCCCCCCCCCCCCCCCCCCCCCCCCCAAAAAAAAGGTCCAAAACCTGTTTAAAATGCGTAAGTTTTTGACAAGGTGCTAGAAGAGACAACATAAATTATCAAGACACAGTACTGCACATAATTCTAAACCATAAACAGATAAGAGAAAAATAGAAAAACTAACTAGGAAAAAAGAGTGCACATGTGCAAATTAAAAAATAAATAAATAAAAGGCAAGACAATAAACAATTCACAGTAGCGACGACCATGTTGTACACGCTGTGCAAAAAAAAAAAAGAAGGATTTGTTCCTACGCAGTGAAAATAAATGATGTAATATTTGAATGTAAACAGTGTGAGCGCTCATAGAGGTAGATAGTGTGCAAACCAATAGATTGGGCAGATATTTTTTGTTTGTTTTGTTTGTCCTTGAAGAGTGTGTGTGTGTGTGTGTGTGTGTGTGTGTGTGTGTGTGTGTGTCAGTCCCGTTACTTTTTGTTGAGTAGTCTGTGAAGTGTCTAGTGAAGGAGGGGTGGCCTGCCTATCAGTCCCGGAGTTGGTGTGGCTACAGCAAAGAAGGGGTGGACACTTTAGAGTCAGAACCGGTGATGGAGGTGTGGCCCCTGGACTATCAATCCCAGTGAGGGAAGTGTGAAGGATGTGTGGCCACTGTAGTGTCAGTGTCATTGAAAGTGGCACTGATCGCAAAAACAATGCATGTGATATCATATCTATTTTGAGTAAGTCCTACTTCTTATCTTGCCCTTAGGGGAGTGTGGTAGCCCAGTGGCTAAGGCGTTGGCCTCTGATCACAGGTTCAGAACCCCACCACCACCAAGCTGCCACCAATGGGCCCTTGAGCAAGGCCCTTAACCCTCAATTGCTCAGTTGTAAGTCGCTCTGGATAAGGGCGTCTGCCAAAGGCTGCAAATGTAAATGTCTATTAAATGTACAGTTTATGAATTCGAATGGACCCACTTACCAAATATATGGTGGCTTAGTGGTGGTAGCTTAGTGGTAAGGTGTTGGCCTCTGGACCAGAAGATCGCAGGTTCAAACCCCACCATCAAGCTGCCACCAATGGGCCCTTGAGCAAGGCCCTTAACCCTCAATTGCTCAGTTGTAAGTCACTCTGGATAAGGGCGTCTGCCAAATGCCGTAAATGTAAATGTAAATATGCTTCATGCAGTGAGAGATTCCAACATTCACTTCCTCTCTCGCCGTCCAAAAATAAATAACAAATATGAACTGAACATTCTCGCTTTCATATCTCGATATCTTACACCAGCAGGCAGAAATTACAGCTTACAAGCAAAAAGATTGTTTTTTTCATGAAAAATTATTTGCTCCAACATAGATGGCTCGCTGCTTCTCGGATTTATCTACCAAAATGAACTGCCTCGTCCCAGATCCGAGGCGTCGGCTGAAAGCCTTAACAGCGAGTCAGAGCAGGAAATTAAAAAAAGCCCCCGATAATTTGAAATGACAGAGAAAGTGATTACTGTGTTATTGAAGAAGCACCCGAGAGAAGAACATCTGGACACGTGGAGAAAAAGGGTGAAGATTATACGTCGGAAAATATCTTTTAGGCTTTGCGCTATAATGAATTATTTTGTGGTTATTTTTTATCGTTCCTTTTTATCCCACTTTAAAAAAGGTCCAAAACCTGGTTTGAAAGGCGTCACTTTTTGACAAATACCAATTTGCATTATAGACTTGATCCTCCAATACAAAGTTAAGAAATAATCATTTACTCAAGATAAAGAAAGCAAATCATGAATAAACATTTTGATACAAACGAAAATATATAAGTTTCAAAATATAAGCTCCACTGGGCCCCATATGTACTGAGATATCGGCTATTTTAGCTCAATTTCGAAAATAATAATATAACTGATATATTTATAATAACGGGGCAGGGTGGTTTAGTGGTTAGCACGTTCGCCTTACACCTCTAGGGTCCCGGTTCGATTCCCGTCTCGGCCATGTGTGTGTGGAGTTTGCATGTTCTCCCCGTGCCTCAGGGTTTTTTTCTCCGGGTTCTCCGGTTTCCTCCCCGGTCCAAAAACATGCACGGTAGGTTGATTGGCACCTTGGAAAATTGTCCCTAGTGTGTGAATGTGAGTGTGTGTGTGCCCTGCGATGTGTTGACATTCCATCCAGGGTGTATTCTGCCTTAATGCCCATAGACGCCTGAGATAGGCACAGGCTCCCCGTGACCCGAGGGAAGATCAGATATAGCGGTAGAAGATGAATGAACGTATTTATAATAATATATTTGAGATTCCGTCTTCATCGATGTAAAACTACTGAGCAAAAACAGAAGCTGATCATTAATATTCCACAGAAGTCATTTTTCACACGCTATATCAACCGGGTCTGATGCGATGTTAACCTTCTGTTCATTCTCATTCCGCGCTGCTTCATACGGAGTCTGTTAAAAGGCAAAGATGCCGCTTCCGCGTTAGCAGCAATTTGACTTTCAAAAAGAGGCTTTTGTCAGCAGGATACCATTTTATCTGGATTTCCCGCTCATTAATATGCAACATTAATGTCACTTGTAGTCAGTCACATGTAGACGGCCTGTGTCTAGGGACAGATGGTGAAGTTAATGAAATTTTAAAGAAGACATTAAAATTCCATATCGCAAATAGAAACTCTGGGCGCTCGAGG
This sequence comes from Kryptopterus vitreolus, assembly GCA_030449085.1. Classification (NCBI taxonomy): domain Eukaryota; kingdom Metazoa; phylum Chordata; class Actinopteri; order Siluriformes; family Siluridae; genus Kryptopterus; species Kryptopterus vitreolus. Next base: position 23,535,127 of record JACRUU010000012.1, read on the forward strand.
TGCGCGTACGTGTTTCTCGTGAAATTAACATAAAAGGGTGACTCGCGGTTTGAAGATTAGTGCGGTAACACATTTACTTAATCCAATTTAATGCAAGAAATTTAAATAGTGAGAGAAAATTCTATTTTCAGGATAAAGAGTTTCCCATCATCTTTTCCAGATTTTTTTTTTATCAACACCATCTTCAGATACTTTATTTTGGTCAGGGTTGCCGTGGCTCCTGGGAATACACCATGGATAGGACGGCAATCAATTCAATTTACAATGGAATTAAAAAAGCAGGGTCAGCTATGATACAGCGCCCCCTGGCGCACAGAGTGTTAAGAGCTTTGCTCAAGGACCCAAGAATGGCAGCTTGGCGAAACCACGGCTCGACCTTCCGATCAGCGCCTTAAACCACAGTTCCTTACCTCCTCCTCATGTTTTATGACTGTGAGAGAAAACCAGTGAATCCAGAGGAAACCCACATCAACACAAGTGGATCTGAGGAAACCGAGACATGGGAAAAAGGCAGGTTCAAATCCCCCCACCACCAAGACTGGACCTTGTTCAAGGCCCTTCGTTTGCTCAGATGTAATTCACTCTGCCAAACGGTGTAAATGTAAAATGTAAGCCTAATGCTCTGTTGGTCTCCCGTGTACCACCAAAGCAGCTCTGAGGCCCACAAAAACCTCAGGGGGGTATTAAAGCAATGCTTTGGCAGGAAATCCTTTAAGCCCTATAAGTGGCGAGTTGGTAGCTCAGTGGTGAAGTCTCTGAGTTATTGATCAGAAGGGTGGAGGGTTCGGGTCCTGGTATTGCAAAGCTGTCACTCTTTGGGCCCTTGAGCAAGGCTCTTAACCCTCTGGGCTCCTTGGGGGCAGTTTCATGGCTGACAGCAACTTCCTAGCTTTACTGGGATATGCAAAAAAAAAACACTATGACAAGTATAAAGCACCATTCTTTTTATTTCTTTATGTTATTATTGCACCCACAATAATATAATTTATCAAACCTGGCCACCTTTTTCATTTGCTAATTGTCTGGTTTCGATGCGTATGTTCCAATTCAGCCCACGAAGTCATTAGAACCTTGGAGCTGTGCGGCAGCAGTTTCTGCATTTTTAGTCGCAAGAGGAGCACAAGAGCAAAATATTTGTTTGTTCATGAATATTGAATGCAATAATCAACTGGAAAAAGAATAACTACAATTTGTGTGAGGAACCATTTACATAAAAAAAAGGCAAGCTTGTCTTTTGATCTTTACCCATTTCCCTTACCAAGAAACGTCGGAGCATGAAACAGATGACGGTGGGTTTATTCTCAGTGTCGAGGGAATGTAAACACTGGGAAGAACTTGAAGGATTCTTTATCTGATCAATATAGAAAAAAAGGATTTTTATCTCTTTTCGAAAAGGGGGCAAAAGTTCAAACAAAAAGTGGATTTCATGACATTTAAGAAGCAGATCTGACAAGATAACGGGTCTGAAATATTTTGCTGATCTGATCACGAGTGATACTTTTAGCTAATGTGCTTTCTAGGAATTAGAAGAGTAATGTTATATAGTCGGAACGCATTTGATAGCTAGTGGGGTACGGTGGGTTAGTGGTTAACACGTTTGCCTCACACCTCCAAGGTTGGGGGTTCGATTCCTGCCACCGCCATGTGTGTGTGTGTGTGCGTGGAGTTTGCAAAGGGGTTTTTCTCTGGGTTCTCCAGTTTCCCCCCGGTCCAAAAACATGCCTAGAAGGTTTATTGGCACCTTGGAAAAATTGTCCATAGTGTGTGTGTGAATGTGAGTGTGTGTGCCCTGCGATGGGTTGGTCCCCCCATACAGGGTGTATCGTACCTTGATGGCCCAAGACACCTAAGATAGGCACAGGTTCCCCGCGACCCGAGGAAAGATCGTATAAAGCGGTAGAAGATGAATGACTGAATGATAGCTAGTAATTGTGCTGATGGCAGATATTAGGCACAGTGCACATACCTGAATCATATTTCTTCTCAAAAATAAATATTTGACATTACATTCACGGCATTTGGCAGACGCCGTTATCCAGAGCGACTTAGGAGGGTTAAGGGCCTTGCTCAAGGGCCCACTAGTGGCAGCTTGGTTTGAACCCATGATCTTCCGGTCCAGCGTCCAACACCTTAAACACTGGGCTACCACCTCTACATTCTTACTATGATTTGATATGGACAGCTAACGAATGCTAATGAAGCTAACAGTGTATTTATTTTACAATATGGGCAGTTAGGAACATTTTATCATGCCTGGGTGTGGTCTAAAAGGGTCAAATGAACAAAACCCCGAACAACAAAGACACTCGAGAAGAAACTTCAGTCTGTGGGCTTAGAGATCATTTCAGCATTGATGTGCATTTTCATAACTATATTACCGTATATTAGTGTATGGAACCTAAACGTATCACCAGTTTATATGGAAAGCAACCAAAATCGGAACATAATTCTTAAAGGAGCCACGTACCAATATTTAACAATTAAAACCTAAAAGAACTACAAAGAAATACAATCGAAATGAATAAGAAATGTATTCGTTAACAAGTTAATAATATTAATATTAAAAGAATCATTTCAAGGGTGAAATATGTATGCCTTCCCAATTTGTATGCTTTCCTTTTGTTCCATATATATATATATATATATATATATATATATATATATATATATATATATATATATATGGAACCTCTTTCAGATTTAACAGTGCGTAGTTTAAAAAATTAATTTGAGAAAACAGAGAAAACATATCTAACACTAAAGGGTTTTTTGGGGGAGGGTTTTCTTTCTTTGTTTTAATAGAGAGCACTGAAGCAGACCTACCGCAAGATATTGGGGGTAGATGATTAGGCTTAAAGTAGGAAAATGCAGCTTTAATTAAGTTTCTTTTGAATCTTTGGTTTCTGATGATGAAATGACAAATCCATTCAAGCAAAGGGCACCAAAGCAGAAAGTGAACGTTAAAGTTCCCAAACAGCGCAGTGCAGTGTTTAATATGCTAATGATGTTTTAATGTATGTAGCAGACATATCTTATCTGATGTGCCATTCATTCATCTTCTACCGCTTTATCCAACTTCTCTCTCGGGTCACGGGGAGCCTGTGCCTATCTCAGGCGTCTTCCAGCATCAAAGCAGGATACACCCTGTATGGAATGCCAACCCATCGCAGGACACACACACACACACACTCATATTCATACACCAGGGACAATTTTCCAAGGTGCCAATCAACCTACCGTGCATGTGTTTGGACCGGGAGGAAACCGGAGAACCCGGAGAAAAACCCCCTGAGGCACGGGGAGAACATACATACACATACATGGCCGAGACGGGAATCGAACCCCCAAACCTGGAGGTGTGAGGCGAACGTGTTAACCACTACCTTAAATAAGAAATCAGTTTCTATTGTAGGAGCATGGCTTACCTGGCAAATCTGTAAGAACACAGAGGCAGCTGTAATAAGGAAATGCCAGTGCTGCAGCTGCCGTTTGTTTTTTGCAGTCACCAGGCAGAAACAAGGAGTAAAAAGCTGAGCGCTTGCCAAAAAGGCCTGCAGCGACTATGAATTACTGATCAGAGATACGCTGAGAGTTCACTCTGAAATCCATCGCACACCTTCGTCACACATTGAAAGCTGTGCCAAATGTAAGGCCGGGGGAGATCTCAGGCTTCGCCTCGGAGACAGTCGAGAAGCTCAGGTTGTAGCGCTTGCCTTTCAGAGAGAATTTAAAGTTGACGTGTCCGTCAGCCGTGAGTAAATCTTCATCAGCTTGGCAGACTCGTGAGAGGAGGTTAATGAGGATGGCAGTCTCTTGCATAGCAGAACAGTGGATCGTGGTTATGAATATTAAGTATTAAGCATTGTTAGACAATGAGACAATGTGTTTTTGCATCATTTTATTGCTATAAAAATATATATCTGTATTTTTTTGTTTGTTTGTTTATTTAAACCGATTTTAGAGTCTAAACAGCTGAAACACCTGAGATTGAACATAAAAGAACTGTCAGTATTTATAGTCAGTAACAGTATGATTTCTATTTTTTTTTCCTGGGCAGCTGAATTCTGCATTCAGGGTGTCTTTGGTATTTGTAGATAATAATAATAATAATAATAAAATAATAATAATAATATAATAATAATAATAATAATTTTTTCTTTTGTTTGCTTTGTCAAAGCATAGAAAGTTCATAAAAGCTACTTTAAGCATACTTTACAATTTACAAGTCACCCATTGGTTCCATTCAGCCTTAGAGAACTACATTACTACAATACAATACAACTACAGTAGCTAGACTGCATACTACAGCAAACAAACTAGTCAGCTAATTTTTTAGATAGATGCCAGCTAAGCAGTGGGACATATAACTCAATGGAGAGAGAGAGAGGAAAAAGAGGAGAGAGGGAGGAAAGAGTGAGAGAGAGGAAATAGAGAGAGAGAGAGAGAGAGAGAAAAGAAAGAGAGAGAGAAAAAAGAAAGAAAAAAGAAAGAAAGAAAAAAAAAAAAAAGGACCTAGTGGTTTCATCCCAACTCAACTTGATGAATTGAAATGTGTAACTCAACGGAGAGAGAGAAAGAGAGAGCGAGAAAGAGTGACAGAGAGAGAAAGAAAGAAGGAAAGAAAAAAAAGAAAAAAGAACCTAGTCATTCCATCCCAACTCAACTTGATGAATTGAAATTTGGAACTCAACGGAGAGAGAGAAAGAGAGAGAGAAAGAAAGAAAAAAAAGAAAGAAAAAGAAAGAAAGAAAGAAAGAAAAAGAAGAAAAGGAAAAAAAGAAAAAAAAGAAGAAAAAAGAAAAAAAGGACCTAGTCGTTCCTTCCCATCTCAACTTGATGAATTGAAATTTGTAACTCAACGGAGAGAGAGAAAGAGAGAGAGACAAAGAAAGAGAAAAAAAGGACCTAATCGTTCCATTCCAACTCAACTTCATTCATCTTAACTCTAACTACTACTCTACCGCTTTATCCGATCTTCCCTCGGGTCACGGGGAGTCTGTGCCTATCTCAGGCGTCTATGGGCATTAAGGCAGGATACACCCTGGATGGAATGCCAACCCATCACACCACACACACAACACACACACATTCATACACTAGGGACAATTTTCCAAGGTGCCAATCAACCTACCGTGCATGTTTTTGGATGGACCGGGAGGAAACCGGAGAACCCGGAGAAAAACCCCCTGAGGCACGGGGAGAACATGCAACTCCACACACACATGGCCGAGACGGAAATCGAATCCAGACCCTGGCGGTGTGAGACAAACGTGCTAACCACTAAATCATCGTGCCCGGCCCCAACTCAACTTGATGAATTGAAATTTGAAAGAGAGAAAGAGAGAGAGAAAGAAAGAAGGAAAGAAAGAAAAAAAAGGACCTAGTCATTTTATCCCAACTCAACTTGATGAGTTGAAATTTGAAAGAGAGAAAGAGAGAGAGAGAGAAAGAAAGAAAGAAAAAAAGAAAAAAAAAGAAAAAGAAAAAAAGGACCTAGTTGTTTTATCCCAACTCAACTTCATTCATTCATTCATCTTCTACCGCTTTTTCCCGATCTTCCCTCGGGTCACGGGGAGCCTGTGCCTATCTCAGGCGTCTATGGGCATTAAGGCAGGATACACCCTGGATGGAATGCCAACCCATCGCAGGGCACACACACACACACATTCATACACTAGGGACAATTTTCCAAGGTGCCAATCAACCTACCGTGCATGTTTTTGGACCGGGAGGAAACCGGAGAACCCGGAGAAAAACCTCCTTGAGGCACGGGGAGAACATGCAAACTCCACACACACATGACGGGAATCGAACCCGGATCCTGGCGGTGTGAGGCGAATGTGCTAACCACTACGCCACCGTGCCTCTTCCAACTCAACTTGATGAGTTGAAATTTAAAAATGAACCGTATAGGTGAAGAGATACGAGTTCACAAATACACCATGAACGCAGTATTAATATCTACTGCTGACTCGCTCCTGCATGATGTTCTTGGCGTGTCATGTTTTATCCCTTTATTTTACACCAGATCGGCCTGAAAATTGCATTTTCATTTTTAAATCCTTTTCGCTTGTCCACACCGATTCGTCTGAAACCGCTTAACGTGCGGTGGTGAAAAAACCTGCGACGTTTTTATCTGCGTCATTTCCATCTCTTTGAATCGATGCGATCGCAAGTGAACGTTCCATTCCTTTGTTGGGGGGGGGAAAAAATGCAATCCTAAAGTACTTTAAAAAGTGACGTTAATCTTTAACACCGCTATGAAACTGGATTAGACTATCCACAGTACAACACTGTCCATGAGCTTCTGCATTCCCAGACTGTAATAGACCTCATTTCTCCTCTACTGAACAGCGAAAGTGAAAGAAACGCAGCAAATTCTGTTTGCACGCGCACTATAATACCAGATGAAATGTTTTTTGTGAAGAGCTATGGAAATGCCTGACAGACATCGTTGTAATATATACATGGTCAGGTTCAAATTGTAAGAATAAGGGAATAGCGGGTGAATAACTGCTGAGTAACTCCGCCCCTTAATCGAATAGCTATGGCATAAGACAATTTGTAATTATGGACTAAGCTGTATTTATAGAGCTAATGGAGATAATAAAATGTGTGTGTGTGTGTGTGTGTGTTTCTGTGTGTGTGTGTGAGAGAGAGAGAGAATACAAATGAGCTAATTTAACATAATGACTATTCACAATTGAGATGAGAAAATCACAAATAAAGATGGATAGTGTGTGGGTGTATTGGTGTGTGTGTGTGTGTGTGTGTGTGTGTGTGTGTGTGTGTGTGTGTGTGTGATAAAGAGAGGGAGAAAGAGAGGGAGAAAACGTGTGTGAATGTGAGTGAGTTAGAAAGCGAGAGAAAGAAAGAGATGCTGAATTACAGGTTAATGAAAAAGCGGCGCCTCAAGGGGGTTAAAACAGAAGCCACTCTTTTCATTTCATGTTCTCTCTCTTTTTTTCTTTACTTCTTGTCTTTTTGTCTCACTCCAAGCCTGGAATGAACAAGGGCATCTTTCATTTATGTAATGTACATACACTGTTTGGGTCGTTCATATTCAATAAACATTTTATCCTGGTCAGGATCATGCAGGCTGTGGAGGCTGGAGGCTAGAGAGAATATACTGTAGTATATACTGTATACATATACATATATATATATGGAAAATTGTCTCTTGTGTGTGATTGTGTGTGTGATTGTGAGTGTGTGTGTCCTGCAATGGGTTGGCATTCCATCCAAGGTGTATCCTGCCTTAATGCCCATAGACGCCTGAGATAGACCCTGTAACCCGAGGGAAGATGAGATATAACGGTAGAAGATGAATGAATGAATGAATGAATATAATATATATATAGATTGTAGTGCATTTGGATCGACAATTTCTAATTTATCACATTCCAGATTTTACGACCACACCTGGCTCTAGCCGGGCTGGGCCATGCACAGATAGGCCCCATCTTATCTGCACTTCTGGCCCATCACCTTTGACTTTATGCCTCCCAAATACTCAGTTTACGACCGGCCTTAAATCCCAAACAAACCCCCATTGTCACACACATTCCCACACAGGATGTGACAGTTCATGAACTCAGCCACACACACACACACACACACACACACACACACGCACACGCACATGTAATGTATGTATGATATTCTATTTTATCATGCTGAAACTCATAATCTGTGTGTTAACTTAAACAATGTTTTATGAAATTATCATTATTCTTATTGTTCTATAAAACTTGAGTTATAAAACAATGCTGTTTTAATAATTAATAGTGATCAAACAATAGGGTTCATCAAAATAATGATTATATTTCTAGAACATTGTTATTATCCTTTATATTAATCATGTAGTGATGACATGTATTAGTATTAAGGCTGATCAGTTCGTGCATCCTTCCATTCTCTCTTTCATTCTTTTCATTTTCAAATGATCTTCAAATGATCTCTTTCTTTCATTGCATATCAACCAATGTTTGTAAGTAAGAAGTACTTATATATAATTATCTGGTTGTTACAATGTCTACTTGGCCATTCTTGGTATCTAATTAATCCATTCGTCATTTCCCACACCATGATGAAGATGATGTAATATTAAGAGGTTTCAATTCATTAATTCATATTTCAAGTAAATAACTTGATTAACTTTTGGACCATTCCCAATATGCAAATGAGCTTGGGCATAGACAAAGAAATACCTTTCTGCTCAAGTTTCATGGCATGCCATTGGTCAATTTTCGGAAGTTGGGTGTGTCACCCAGGCCCATAAATCCTGTCTACACTCTCAACAACGCGGAGAACACAAGAGGAAGGAAGAACGGAGGAGAGAAACCCACACGAACGGGGAAGAGAACAAGCCGGAGGGGGAGACACCCCCACGGCGAGACAGCATGGGGAGAGAACAACCTGGGGAGACACCGGCGGAGGACAAAGAAACAATGAAGAGATGAAGTGAGACGAAGCTGAGAGGCTGCGGCCTCTCAAGCGGACCAGCTCCGGACCAACTCGGAGTCACTCGGGAAACTCATGCTAATCATGTCTCCAACCAGGAGCGAGGCCATGCTGGCCTTTCTGAGTCGTGAATCTCCTCCTGAGACAGAACAGCAATTCCTGATCGTCATCTACAGGACTTCATCTTCAACACCTCGAATCGTCCGGACTTTTGTTCAACTTCAAACCCAATGCAAGTAACGCTGCTGATCAATTCAGCATCTGTAAGTTAAGCCCCTTTTAATTAAGGTGAATTTGAATTCCTCTTTACGATTCTCATCAAGGTGTGATAAATTTGATTCCTTCAAATCGCCGTCTATATCTCGCCTCTCTCGTCTTTCTCGTCTTTTCCTCTTTCTCTCTCTCTCTCTCTCTCTCACTTTCTTCCCCTCAGTACTATTGTATATAGATGTTTGTCATAGATTAGTATGTGTCATGTGCCGTCTATTAAATGTTGTATATACACAAGTGATTGTCTTTGTGTGTGCCTCACAATTACAAGTCAATGAATCTTTGATCTTGCTACCTCGCTCAATTACAACTTGTATTATATTAGAATAGTTATTTTCTAGGCCAGGAAGATAACTTTTCTTGGGATTAATGAATAATTATATTGTCTGCTCGCCGGACGAACAGATCAAATAATTAAGTTATTGATTCCTTTAATATTCAATCTAATATTCAATAGTCATAATTAATTATAAACCATTATAATTAATATGTGAGTATTTGGATGTACATGTTGTAATTTCAACTTAAATTGTCGGTTACCGACTGGTGGAGAAACATATGGTTAATTACCCCGTAATACTAAACATTATATTGGTGGATGAATAGCGGGCACCTTGCTCGTTCATTTTCCCCAATATTAAAACGTTACAGATGATGATGTTGGAATGCGGATTCATTACAGTTATTGGTGGTAGAATGCGTGCAGTATTCATTACATAGATATAGATGTGTATGTATATATATATATATATATATATATATATATATATATATATATATATATATATATATATATAGTCCAGGGGGTATTAAAGGTGGCGTAGTCAAACGCGAATGGACAAATTGTTGGGGCATCCTTGACAAGACATGGCTGGAGCTCTTTCCTAGAGTCCCATCAACACTACTGGGGGCAAGACTGAGGTTGGAGAACTTCCAAGATGGCAAACCTCCTACCCCCACTACAGGCTAGACAGCAGATGGAAACCAGTAAAGAAAACGTGCATATCAAGACCGGATGTAGCAAGGAATCGAGGGCTCTCCACCCTCCTTCTTGGTTCCAACCACTCCTGTGCCTGAGAACACCTTTCTTGTTTTATGTTAATTTCCCAAATAAACACTCCTTCCACCCTGCCTGACGCGGCAAACTAGTGGCGACAATACACACACACACACACACACACATTAATTATGATTACCTGACACGTCATTTTGTTACACATTCATGAAAAATGCTCTGATAATGATGTTGATGAAACCTACTGTAAATATAAAGCAAAAAAGCTATTTTATTGGCTGTCCAAACCCATCCATTTCACACACACACACACACACACACACACACATGCATACACTTGCCCTCATGTACATTATATTGTACACATTTTGTAAAATACATCATAGACACATAGCTTTACCCACATCAACCCAGTCTTATGGCAATTCCTAATTGAATTGAATCTTGATTCATTCACCAAATTGAATCGTGATTCATGTTCATGGCCTTTTTTTGTTCCTGTGTCACTGAGGACAGCTTTATTTAATGTAGTGTATGTATGTAATGTATTTAATGTATTTCAAAAAGAATATATTCCAGCCAAGTGCAGCATCACAGCAACACCACTAACCCTGAAGCCAGACACCCACCACTAACCCTGGATCTCTAGCCCAAGCAGACACCCGGCCATAGCTCTGGACCTCTGAACCAACCGCATCCTGGGGTTACATCAAGCAGACAATTACCTGGCTCAACAATATTTATTCTGTCATGCAGCCTATAAGAGAGTACGACCCCTGGTACAACTGGCATACTGGTGTTTGAATATTAAAAAAGGCTCTATGGAAGGGTTGGAAATGTATATGATTAAAAAAAACATGGAAACCGTATGAAACAAACAAGAAAATCTGTTTGAGGACTGTGAGTGAGGTCAGTTTACCCGATGCGAGGATAGGTCAAAGGAGAACGAAATCGAGGGAGCTCGGCTGGGAGCCCAGCTACAACATGTAGGGTGGCTACTTGTTAATGATCCATTCCCAGGTACACCTACAGAAGTCGTGTTACCTTGATACGAATCCCCAGGAGCAATCGTGAATGGGGTTCAGGGGATTACCTACAGTTCTATGCATTGGGTAAGCACACACCAATCGGACCAACATTGCAGCCTCACACATATAAGGGAAGTGGTAGCACAGTGGATAAGGTGTTGTACTCTGGACCGGAAGATCATGAGTTCAAACCCCACCACCACCAAGCTGCCACTAGTGGGTCCTTGAGCAAGGCCCTTAACCCTCAATTGCACACACCCAGTACTTCTCCATCTCCATCTGCGCCATCTCCAGTCAGAATCGCCTTCCGTTCTTTAATAAAGAAGACGTTCTTGGCGAATGCTTTTTCTCTCGTCTGTCTTGCATCGGAACCAAGAATTTCAGCTCTATTGGTGCAATATAAATACCCCAAGCCATCTTAATCATGGTCCTGGTTTTGAAAACCCACAAAACAGAGATCCTTATTTCATTATTTCTATTAGCATTATCTTTGGATGACCTCTCCATTGCATAATCCTTCACCCAATGTTGTGTTTGCTAGCTAAACACTAACAGTATTCAATTTCATCTTTGCACATCCCGGTCATCCCATTTTGCATTTCGAAGATAGTGTTTGTCTCACACTGTCTCACGCTGTAGCACTCTTTCAAAGTTGAGAGGCTGTAGTAGTCTTTTCTTTCCCCCTAGTTGATTTGCCCTCTTCAAATCTTAACATGATGTATTTGGTGTATCTGCTCACTCAGATACAAGGGCATTAATAAACAGATACTGATGTTGGTACTGGGGCCTGTGGTGCAGCCACTATTCAAATTCGTCCCAAACTGGTTCTTCATGGTTGAGGTCAGCGCTCTGGCCAGTTGAGAGCCCAGTGGTTAAGGTGTTGGACTGGACCGGAAGATCACGGGTTCAAACCACCACCACCACCACCAATCTGCCACCAGTAGGCCCTTGAGCAAGGCCCTTAACCCTCAATTGCTCTGTCTGTCTCAGCATTGTTAAGGCTCTCAGTGTTTAAGGCTCTGGGCTTTTGATCAGAGGTTTTGGGAGTTCAAGTCCATGACGAACGACCATAACTAACATGGGGGCAGGCAGCTTCCAAAACGGGAGCACACAATCAGCGGTATCATGCGACGCTCATCACTCATGCTGTGATAATGTCCTAATAGCCAAGAGTCACATTTTCATCTTATGTAAATTAGATCAAACTTACTAGCAGTGTTGGGAAGGTTACTTTGGAAATGTAATAGATTACAGATTACAAATGACCCCTATTCAAAATGGAATAAGTAGGGTAACTTTTTTTTTTTTTTATAAAAGTAAAGTAACTTGAGGGGCACGGTGGCTTAGGGGTTAGCACGTTCGCCTCACACCGCCAGGATCCGGGTTCGATTCCCGTCTCAGCCATGTGTGTGTGGAGTTTGCATGTTCTCCCCGTGCCTCAAGGAGGTTTTTCTCCGGGTTCTCCGGTTTCCTCCCGGTCCAAAAACATGCACGGTAGGTTGATTGGCACCTTGGAAAATTGTCCCTAGTGTATGAATGTGTGTGTGTCTGAGTGTCTGTGCCCTGCGATGGGTTGGCATTCCATCCAGGGTGTATCCTGCCTTAATGCCCATAGACACCTGAGATAGGCACAGACTCCCCGTGACCCGAGGGAAGATCGGATAAAGCGGTAGAAGATGAATGAATGAATAAAGTAACTTGATTACATTAAAATTAAATTGATTACATTTGATTACTTTTTGATTACTTTCATTTGTCCACTTTTAAGTTAACATTATAATGACATAAGTTGCAAATGTTACGTCATGTTACGAAAAAATAACCGAGAGCGCAACTGCCACCTGCTGTAGTGGTTGTGTAATTACACTTTATGCTAGTATGGAAAAAAAATTTAATTTTTATTTTTAAAATTAATATTTTGTAATGCCAAAATGAATGCCTTTACATGTAACTAGTTACTCCCCAACACTGGTTACAGAGGAGCCATTTTCTATTATCCATATTTTACTCATAAAATGCTGTTAAAAATACACGTTGCATGTACACATCAATATACTGAGGACGTAATGAGGCATGACATTCTGCAGTGCTTACTGTCAGAGACACAGGTTTATTTTTATTATATTAAAAAAACATGGTTAAATTAATTTAGGAATTACTGATATATATTAAATTAATTGAAAAAATGTTGAAAAAATGTCAAGAAAATATTGGGACACAGGTTTTGGCCTGTGAGTGGCACTCATGGGGCCCTTAAGCAAGGCCCCTAACTTTTTTGTTTACCAGGGATGTTGTGTTTTGTCTGACCCCAGCTTCCTAATATTACTGGCCTGTGCAAAAAAAAAAAAAGATCTCTTTGCTTTAAAATACACGTGACAAGTACAAAGCACTTTTATTTTTTTTAACCCTTTCATATCTCTATTAATAAACATTAAAGCACATTATCTCTTATCTGTTCTTTTGAAGTAATGCATTTTGTCCTCTTACATGCTTGAAGGAGGAAAAAATCTATTTAAAATATGGTGTAGATGTACTGTGACCTGCTTGATCTCTGAAAGCTGGACACACACACACACACAAACACACACCACACATATATATATATATATATATATATATATATATATATATATATATATATATATATATATATAGCACTTTCTTTTTTCCCTCCTTCTCTTCTGTTAAAATTGCAGAGTATGCAGTTCTTCTGCTTGAAATAACACATCTACTCCCAATCCACTCCTCATTCTTTATTTCCTTCGTTATAAATTGCAATAACATTACCTTCTCACGGTGTCTTCAGAACATTTGCGATATGTATGTGCTGTTTGTTGTTTTGTTTTTTTTGTTTTTTTTTCGCTGAATTTGAATAAAACTTTTCTTCTATTTCTATGCACACTGCACTTTTTATTACCCTAGCTCTACACATTGTCCCTCTGGGTTTCTCATTGCCCGGTGGACTACAGAACACACACAGATGAACATTTTGAACATGAATTTGCAGATGAATTGATTTTCGTATTCAGCAGGTAAAGTAAAGATTGAACGCATCATTTTTTTCCTATTAATATGTCTCTGAAGGTGCTATTGACATGGTCTTTTTAGCAAATCAAATGTACATACAATGAGTGTTGTGTAATAAGTGTTGAATGACACTGGGAGAAATAATTGAACACTTTGTGAAATGCAATTAATTTAATTGAATTTTGTACAAAAGCTTTGGTTGGTAATGACAGGCTTCAAGACGCCTCTTGAATGGAGAAAAGAGTTGAGATTTTGGCCCATTGATCATCAGAAATTTTTCCACTTCTTTTAGGAATTCTGATCATCAATTATAACTAAAGTCAAGTGACTGACTGGACCATTCGAGCAGCTTTATTTTCTTTCTCTGAAACCAATTGAGAGTTTCATTGGCTGTGTGTTTGGGATCGGTTTACTAATTTGTTGTCTTTGAAACAATTGCACTTGCGGTGTTGGGAATGTAATAGATTACAGATTCAAAATTTAATACCTTTCAATTACTTTCTAAAAGTAACTGATTACTTCTTGATTACTTTCATTTGTCCTCTAGGTGGCGCTTAATGCAATTAATCATTCATTCATTCATCTTCTACCACAGATCGGATAAAGCGGTAGAAGATGAATGAATGAATATATGAGTTCATAGAGCCAATGAAGGGTGCCACGGCAAAAAATTAGGAAACCACGCGTTAACATAGGTGTTAAGTTCAAGACTGGCATGAAAGTCTGAGCATTGCTGCCTTCTGCATCCATAATGCAGGCAAGTATTTCTTTGAGTATTACACGGAGGCGGTTTCATGAAAAAGGGCAATTTATTCATTTGAGGGGGGGGGGATGTAAACCAAAAAAACAAAATCAAGAATGCAATAAAGGTCAACCAAGAGCATAAATTGGACAAGACGAGAAACAAGAAATGAACATGCATGAACACCAATAATGTGGACTTATCGATCTTCCCTCGGGTCACACGGGGAGCCTGTGCCTATCTCTGGCGTATATGGGCATTAAGACAGGATACACCCTGGATGGAATGCCAACCGATCACAGGACACACACACTCACATTCATACACACATTCATACACTAGGGACAATTTTCCAAGGTGCCAATCAATCTACTATGCATGTTTTTGGACCGGGGGGAAACCGGAGAACCCGGAGAAAAACCCCCTGAGGCACGGGGAGAACATGCACAAACTCCACACACACATGAAGCCGAGACGCAATTGAACCCGGACCCTGGCGGTGTGAGGCGAACGTGCTAACCACTAAACCACCGTGCACAACCACACTTCCGTTCATTGTTTTCACTCTGTCAGAAATCTTACAAGGAGCACCCGGTCCTGGTCGTTTTATGATGAAACGAGGTTCCCATGACCCCAACAGTGCTCACTGGAACGGTCAGGAGTTTTGAAATCATTTTGTAACCAATGCAATCAGTGTCTTTTGCGAAGGTCTTGAGAGAAAGCATTTTTGACTTTCTCTCAAGGTGCTTTTCTCACCGTTATATAGATCATCAGTCGGGGCCAAACTAACTCATATTAATTTGCACTGACAAGGAGCCGGATTGCTTTCTAATTACTGATTGATTTTAGGTGGTGTCTTGGTTTTACATACCTCCCTTTCTTCGTGTTCAAAACTTTGTTCCTGCGTCACGTCACATTATTACATTTACATTTATGGCATTTGGCAGATGCATTTATCCAGAGCGACTTACAACTGAGTAATTGAGGGTTAAGGGCCCTTGCTTCAAGGGCCCACTAGTGGCAGTTTGGTTGGTGATGGGGTTTGAACCCGTGATCTTCCGGTCCAGAGGCAAACACCTTAACCATTGTACTACCACTTCCCTCCCATTGCTACATTTAATTTACAATCATCTCTGTTATTTATGCGTGTGTGATTGTGGGCGACATCTGGTAAAAATGTCATAAGCACCTTAAGAAATGAATTTCAGTGAGAATAATGGCGTGTCCAATACTTATTTTCCCTGCCGTAAATATATTTGTGTGCGTTTTGAAAATTGCACAACAAAGTTTATTGAAATACAGTATATTAGCGGTATTTCAAAGTCCAAGGGAAGAATTGACCAGTAGCTTGAAAAGGTGCAAACGCCATGAAACATAAATGTCCATTGAATGCAACCATGGAACAGTTGTATGCATTTTACAAAGCTGAAAAAAAAGAAAAAAATATCCGCACTATATTATGCATGCAGAAGATGGGTCTCCTGTGAACCATGAAATCGAGCACCTTATAAGTACATCGTTGTTTGGCTAGCTTGAGGTTTCACAGGCTCTTGAATTCAAACAAAGAAAAAATATATATATATACTATATACTATAGATATATATATATATATATATATATATATATATATATATATATACTATATACTATATACTATATATATATATACATATATATATATATATCATATATATATATATATATATATATATATATATATATATAATATATATATATATATATATATATATATATAGATGAGTTCATAGAGCCAATGAAGGGTGCCACGGCAAAAAATTAGGAAACCACGCGTTAACATAGGTGTTAAGTTCAAGACTGGCATGAAAGTCTGAGCATTGCTGCCTTCTGCATCCATAATGCAGGCAAGTATTTCTTTGAGTATTACACGGAGGCGGTTTCATGAAAAAGGGCAATTTATTCATTTGGGGGGGGGGGGGGGGGGTAGGGGGGGGGGGGGGGGGTGATGTAAACCAAAAAAACAAAATCAAGAATGCAATAAAGGTCAACCAACAGCATAAATTGGACAAGACGAGAAACAAGAAATGAACATGCATAAACACCCATAATGTGGACTTATCAGAAATGTCCTCAATAAGCTCATGTGAACTTTCCATTTACTGCAGCTCTTAACCTGCGTGCCTACGTGCCTGTGCCTACGTGATTCTGTGCATTGGGCTGCTGCTTCATGGCTGATTGAATAGCTGCATAAATAACTAAGATAATAATAATAAATAAAGTAGACTAATAACTAATAAAGTAGATTGTAAACATAGGACATAAAGTTATAAATAAAAACATCGGGATACAATGACTTACGGATTATTAAAATCACCTGTGTTTACACCCTTTGTAAGGGGGAGCAGCAAATGTACAATGAGAATAGAGGTACAGGGAAGGTTTAAAAAAAAGTAAAAAAAAAAAAAAAGGAAAGGAGAGGGAACAAATAGGGAGAAAGAAGAGGTCGGCGTGGGCTGAGTATCGATTGGGAAAATGCATGTTATGTGTTCTGCCTCGGACACTATAGCTTGTTTGACCTTTCCTTAAGACCCAGGCTGCTAAATAATGTGTTTTCTCTCCATTCTTTGCTTTCCTTTGTGTATGTTTCACTTCGCTCTTTCTGTGGCTCATTGAGGTGTCAATGGGATGCCAGGACGTGTTGCAGCTGCTCCTGGAAAAAAAATGCTTTAGCTCCTACAAGGAAGTTCCAGTATTTGCCTTATTGACACTATTTGGGTCAGTTCAATACGGTTCAGGGTTTTGCTGCAGGAAGTCTCTTCTACTTATATCTACTGGTGGCTTGAAAGAGTTCTCATTAGCCGCCATGACACTTTGCCGCTCATGGTAATCACAATTAATCACCATTGTAAGGCATTGTGTACTCTATATATTATACAGTATATTTTTATACAAAAGAAGAAGCTCAGCACTCAGTGGTAGGCCATGCATTTCATCCCTGAGCACTTCAGTGGATTGCAATCCCAATCAATTCACCTCTTAATACAGTTATTATAACACCACACCAATTTAAATACACATTTATAGCATTTATCCAGAGCGACTTACAACTGAGCACTAAAGGCCTTGCTCAAGGGCCCACTAGTGGCATCTTGGTGGGGGTTGGATTTGAACCTGTGATCTTCCGGCTCAGAGCTCAATGTCTTAACCACTGAGCTACCCAAATATACCAATAAATATTATATATTTCATAGTATATATTAAATATACTATGTATTATGCAATTGTTATATTATGCAATATTATATATTAAATATACCATCAATATTATACAGTAAGGCAGTGTAATACGGTGCGGACCATGGACAGGGATCTCATGCATAAAATATGAATGGCATTGCTAAAGCACACAATTCAACAAGTCTCCTTGCACTGCATCCACTGGTTTACCACTCGCATAAATGATCTCCAGCAGGAACATTGTCACGGTACCCTCACGTTCCTCGCTCCTCCCTGCTCTGTTTTCCCAGTCTCTCTCCCTAAATTAGCTCCAGCTGCTCCTTGATTCTCTCCCTTTGTCTCACTCCCTATTTATTCCCTGTTCTCCCTCCACTCCTGGTCCGTTCTCAGTAGCACTCAGTAGCAATCTGTTGCGTACCTCCTACAGGGACACGGACCTCCCTGTTTTCCCTTGCCTGTGTTTGTCCGCGCTAACCTGTTTGCTCTTTGTCTTCCAGTTTTCCGTTTCTGTCTGGTTCCAGTCCCGCCCGTTCCCGAGCGCTCCTTCCCCTCGCTGATCCCGTCTGCCCCATGGGTGCTTATTTTTGTGATTATTCCTGTTCTTTGGTTTCACTTCAATAAAGACTCTCGATATCCACCGTCTACTCGTCCGTGTCTCTCCACGTTACAAACATCAATATTATTTTTGTGATTTGTAAGTGTCTCTACAACCAAGTGAAAAACTCCTCCTCTGTCAGCCATTGTGCAATCCAAAAAAACTCTACTAAATCCATTATTTAAAAAAAAATTTGGGCCTTTGGGTATTTTCAAGCAACGGGTGAAAAACTCAGTAGGACACTTGGTAAATGCAGAGACATTCTGGACAATAAGCAGCACCTTTACCAATCCACCCCATTCCTGTAATCTACTGATGAAACTTCAGAGCTCCTCCAGGAGAAGACTGATTCAGCTTGGCTGTAGAAAGGAGAATTACAGATCACTGCTCTTAGAATTAGCTCATTGAGCCATATTTGAAGTGGAGTAGTAGTTACCAGGAAGCACTGCCATGCTTTTTTACTTTTTCCACTTTGTTACGGTTTACGCCGTTACTTTAATTTACCTCATAGCATATCAGTGTTGGGAAGGTTACTATGGAAATGTAATAGATTACAAATGTACCTTATTCACAATGTAATAAGTAGTGTAACTTTTCAACTGCTTTTTTTTTCAACTGTGTCCACTAGGTGGCACTTTAAGTTAACATTCTATGGACACATTTTTTTTTCTTTTCATATTTATTTTTATATATTTTATATATTACTTTTTATATTTTATTTCTCAAAATTAAACTGCATCAGAATCTAATTGTTGTTGTTGTTATGCTTTGCCGTATGTTTTTCACCATGTTACTCCCTGCTCTGACTGGGAGCGCCACTGCCACCCACTGTAGTGGAGGTGCAATTATACTTTATTTGACATGTAAAAAGTAGTATATTTGTCATATTCTACATGGTTTTGAGGCATCCCTAGTGTCGTAATGAACTGTTAAGCAGATTCAAGTGCAGAGATTCCAAAGGTAACAACCACCATTGGACAAACAAGGAGGTGTCGAGAACTTTGCTTATATACAATCGGATAATAAACAGAGACAAATACAAGTGTAGTAAATAACAAGAAGTGTAGTTTTTTACTTAGTTTAGTAGGGTTTTTTTAGACTCCACAAGCATGACGGTCTTTCTCTCACTTTTATTCTCCATCTCTCTGTTGGCACAATCTCACAATCTGTATACATGTCGGTGCCAAAGGGTCTGACAAGCATGTTAATGTCACATTTCATCCATGGAGCAGACAACGAAGTGGAGTCGAGACCTCGCTCCTTTCTAAAAATGGGTCTCCTTCTCTTGATGGGATTGTCCACCGGTTCACTGCCTGCGGGAGCGCTGAGAAAAATGAGCTAGAGCCTGGGGCCATGAACTTTTTTCTTTTTTTTCTTTTTTTTGTCCAAGAGCCCTTCTTCCTCTTACTTCACCGTGCTCTCTCATCTGTATTGCCAGGCCTATTATCCCCTTGAGGGACAGTGCCATGTCCGTAATGGCCTTTCTAAAGTGTGTAGAGGGGCAAGAGGCGAATGTTCACTTATGGACCTCATTTATGTTCAATCTAGTAGTAACATCATGAGGTCCCCACACCAAATCCATCACATGTTCCCTTTGTCTCCTTTGCCCTTCACTGCATGCTTGACAGGCTGACAGGAGGGAAAATTTTATTTAGGTTGATGTCTTTAATGGATTTTGTCACAAAGCATGTTTTCAGAAATAAACACGTTACTTATATGTATTCATAGATTTGTCCCAATACGTTTATTCCAAGCCATTGTTTGGGTTATTAACTGTTCACTGATGGACACTTGAATGCAAGGAACATTCATGGTTCCTCAATGTAACCACCACATTAACTTCCTTGTATCATTAGGCTGTGGGAGTTGAGCCATTCGGTTATGATTCCGTTCTCATTCAATGGGAACTCGTCTTTACCTACACTATAACAACCTTATTACAGATCCTAAGAACATTCATTCATTCATTCATCTTCTACTGCTTTTCACGGGCAGACTGTGCCTATCTCAGGCATCTATGAGCATCAAGGCAGGATACACCCTGGATGGAATGCACACACACACTCACAATCACACACACATTCATGACAATGTTTTTGGACTGGGGGAACCCGGAGAAAAAAACCCTGAGGCACGAACTGGAACGGGAATGGCAGAAAACAACCCACATGGGCAAACACCGATCCCTTGGTCACGGGGGAGCACGGGCAGACTTGCACATGCATGCAAACTCCACACACACACATGGCGGAGTCGGGAATCGAACCCCGACCCTGGAGGTGTGAGGCGAACCTGCTAACCACTAAACCACCATGCCCTCATTCTAAGAACATTCATTCATTCATTCATTCATCTTCTACCGCTTTATCCGGCGTCTATTTTTTGGAATGCCAACTCATTTTTCCTTTACAATAGTTTTTGGACCCGGAGAACCCGGTCCACCCTGCAGGCACACACACAGGCGGAGTTCCCATCGGTCACCCCTTTTTTTTTGGTCACGGGGAGGGGAGCCTGTGCCTATCTCAGGCGTCTATGGGCATTAAGGCAGGATACACCCTGGATGGAATGCCAACCCATCGCAGGACACACACACACACACATTCACACACATTCATTCATACACACTAGGGACAATTTTCCAAGGTGCCAATCAACCTACAATCGTACATGTTTTTGGACCGGGAGGGGAAACCGGAGAACCCGGAGAAAAACCCCCCTGAAGGCACGGGGAGAACATGCAAACTCCACACACACACACATGGCCGAGACGGGAATCGAACCCGGATCCCTGGAGCGGTGTGAGGGCGAACGTGCTAACCACTACGCCACCGTGCCAGCATTCTAAGAACATGATCTAACAAAAAAGAATCTATAATGATCGATTGCGATGACAACCCGGACCCTTTCCTGTAACCACTACGAGGAGATGATCACCTTCATGAGGAGACATTTACAGCATTCTTCAGTGTACGAGACGTGTAATTGCTGCTAGAAGTCTTCAAGACAGGGGTGTGTCTTGTTGTCTGGATAACAATGCAAACTGCTTTCTTGTGAAACAAATAGATATACTTGTTTATAGCTTCTATAATGTAAGCAAATGTTTAATATTTAATTGATATATTTAACTACATTTAAACTTAATTGAACTAAACAAAATTACTTTTAACTTAATATTTAGCTTCAGCTACAAGGTTAGATTAGAGACTGATCCTGCTCAGGTTTTTGTTATGATTATTATTGACAGATTCATAAATGCGATATCATTCATAATTTATTCATTCATTTTCTACCCCTTTTTTACGATCTTCCAGGGGGGCCTCAGGCATCTTGGGGCATCAAGGCAGGATACACCCTGTAGTTCTCCCTGTAGGGGAGGGGTGTAGATCAGTAGTTTAAGGCTCTGAGCTACTGATCGGAAGGTCTGTGTTCGAGCCCAGGTGTTGCCAAGCTGCCACCCTCTTGGGTCCTTGAGCAAGGCCTTTAACCCTCTGTGCTAAAGGGGCACCGTACCATTGCTGACCCTGCGCTTTGACCCCAGCTTCCAAAAACACACCGGGATATGCGAGGAAATAATTTCACTGTATATGTGACAAATAAAGACTCTTCTATTCTATTATGCATGGGGTGGCAACACACACATTCACACACTATTCCAGGGGACAATTTTTCCAAGGAGCCAATCAACCTACCGTGCATGTTTTTGGACCGTAGAAAAAAACCCTGAGGCATGGGAAGAACATGCAAACACCACACACACACACACACACACACACACACATGGCGGAGACGGGAAATTAGGATATCATTTGCGAGAAAATTGGAAAAATGAAACTATATCAGGAAAAAAGGAAATCATGTCAAAAAAAGGTCATATAAAGAACACATCTGAAAAAATGTAGGTATGAAATCTAGTGCATTTCAGGGCAAGGTGGTGCCAGTGGATTTTATTTTGAAGGGCTTAGTCTTGTGAAGGGCTGCCACAGTGGAGTTAGAGGGCTGTCAGGAAATCTGCTCGGCCTTTGTTCAGGTTCTAGAAAAAAATGTATGGACATTTAAAAATAAAATAAGAAGTCAAAAAGTGGGAACTGGCATCTGCAATAATAAAACAATTGAGAAATGATCAATCGCTTAAAGCTGTAAATCATGTCATTGATATTCGAAACAGTTTGTACTTGTAAATACTAGTGTAGATACTGGTGTGAAAAGTTGTTTTCCTATTTTTTTTCACACTTCAGATCATCAAAGAAATTCACATATTAATCAAAGAGTAAACACAAAATGCACAATTTATATGAAGGTAATTATTATTAAGGGGAAAACAAAATCCAAGCCTACATGGCCCTGTGTGAAAAAGTGTTTAATGACAAAATGAAAACTTTGGAGTGTCCTAGTCCTGGCCTGAATCCTATTGAGCTGCGGTGACCTTAAAAAGGCGGGTTCATGCTCGAAAACCATCCAGTGTGGCTGAATTACAACAAGATTATGAAAGATGAGTGGAGCAAAATTCCTCCACAGCGCTGTAACAGGCTAATTACAAATCCTCGCAAACCCTCGATTGCCGTCGTTTCTGATAAGGGACGCCCAACCAGTTATTAAGTTTAGGGGCAAACACTTATTTTCACACAGGGCCATGTAGATTTGGATTTTGTTTTCCTTTAATATATATGAAAAAAACTTTAATATAGAAACTGTTTCGTGTTTAATCGTTATCTTTGATTAATATTTGAATTTGCTGGATGATCGGAAACATTCTAATCTGACAAACATTCATTATTCATTCATTCATCTTCCCTCGGATCACAGGGAACCTGGGGCATCAAGGCAGGATACACCCTGTATGGAATGCCTCACATACACATTCATACACTAGGGACAATTTTCCGAGGTGCCAATCAACCTACCGTGGATGTTTTTGGACCGGGGGGAAACCGGAGAGCCAGGAGAAAAACCCCCTGAGGCACGGGGAGAACTTGCAAAATCCACAGACACATGGCGGAGGTGGGAATCGAACCCGGACCCTGGTGGTGTCAGGCGAACGTGCTACCCACTAAGCTACAAACATGCAAAAAACCAAAAACACTTTTTCACACCACTGTCCATGCAGCAAACTGGGAAGAACCCCCCCCCCCCCCCCCCCCCCCCCCCCCCCCCCCCCCCATTTAAAGGGGGAAAAGAATCCTTAACACCTTAAAGCCATAGACGATCATGTGTGGGGTTTTGCTCTATTCCAAAATAAAGCAAAGGTACAAAATCGGAGTATTCTGCAAATATGCAATTGCTCCGCTTTTATCACATATAGTAGTATTTAATATCACTTCAAGCAAATCCAAACCTGTCACAACCTAACAAAATCCAGTCTAATCCAGAAAGGAAAAAAGCAGAAGACCAGGGGCAAACAAAACTGCAATGGGAAAGCAGGAGATGTCGAGTACTGAAGTGTGTGACTGTTGGCTGTGAGTTCCTGTCCGTGTTGCTCACATTGTGGTGGGAATTGGATCCCACAGGTGACGGCGACCTGACAACAATAACCTTAAATCCGTGTCTTTTGGGACGATTCTGATGATTGCCGATGGTAAGATTTCCTACTGACTCCGGTGATAAATGGCCAACTGATCGTTCTGAGCATGAAACGACTTCAGGAGTAGTGCATGAAGCAGTCCTATAAAGCCAAGCCCTGAGCGTTCCTGACGGGGGAAGGGGGGGGGGGGGTTCATGGAATTTTCTGCATTGACCCCAATTCTTGTTGCCCCATGAAGAGAATCCAGAGGAACTCTTCCTGCTTAAAAGTCCTATTTTGTTCGAAGGCAGGGAACATCACCCCAAGTACTTTCGTACTACAGAACTGACACTTGATACTTAACAATGGACAGCCGTTTGCACAAATGATCACTTTAAAGATTACATCACTTTTAACACTGTCTGCCACAGATACCCCTCCGTTTCACTCCATTCTTAATTCTTTTTTTGTTGTTTTTTCTTATTTTATTTTCTATTTATTATTCTCATGTTTACATGTTCCACGCTCGTAAAAAGTACGTACACTGCGTGTCGTACGTTGTACGTGACTTTTTTCATTTTTTTCATTTTGCACAAAAGGCAGAATTCTTCTCTTATCTCTTGAACAATGCCATCATTAATATTAAGGTCATCAATATCCTTAAAATTCTCTAAATGCACTTGGTTATTCAGGACTTTCCCTAAACAAACATACAACTAAAGGCAAAAGAAAGGAAAAACCTGCGTTGACTACGAACGCTTGAGTGCCATCACTAATGGTCTCATCGAAGTTTGGGAAAACAAGTCGACGCTGAAAGCTAGCTAACAAACATACAAACAAATCAACAAAACACTAGAATAGAATAGAATAGAATAGAATAGAATAGCCTTTATTTGTCACATATACACATTACATCACAGTGAGATTCTTTCTTCGCATATCCCAGCTTGTTATTTGGTATCTGGGGTCAGAGCACAGGGTCGGCCATGATACGGCGCCCCCTGCAGCACAGAGGGTTAAGGGTCTTGCTCAAGGACACAAGGGCGGCAGCTTGGCGAAACCGGGGCTCGAACCACTATCCAGTTTTCATCATTAAGGATGGACACGACTATTCTGGAGCTTTTGGTTG
Organism: Kryptopterus vitreolus; assembly: GCA_030449085.1. Classification (NCBI taxonomy): domain Eukaryota; kingdom Metazoa; phylum Chordata; class Actinopteri; order Siluriformes; family Siluridae; genus Kryptopterus; species Kryptopterus vitreolus. The sequence goes on from JACRUU010000012.1 coordinate 23,560,110, forward strand.
ATTTCCCTGATCTGAGGATATATGCTGGGTCTGATGTTTGTTGATATCTGTCAATGATGCCCTAAATAATAATTCAACCAAAATTCAACCACAGGTGGGTCGAATTATTCATTAGCGGTGTAAGTTACATGTAACGGCGTTACGTAATTGAATTACAAAATAAATGTAACAGTCATTTGTTACTGTTACTGTAAAAAAAAGTGCAATTTACTTACAGTTACTTATGATGTTAATGGAATTTCTTTCTTTCTATTAAGAAATCAAATCTGGAAATTTTATGCAAAATCAGTGATTTATGGGAGGTGGGGGGGTAACCCCGGGGAAAATGCTTTTTTTTACGTACTAGAATAAAGCATAATTGCATCCAAAACAGTAGGTGGCAGAGGCTATCTCAGTCGCACAGGGAGTAACATATCGAAAAATCCAGAGATTCGTAACAAGCATGCACCAATCCAATCCCAATCCCACCCCCCCCCCCCCCCCCAACAATGGAAAAAATGCCACCCATCACTCTGATGCAGTTTTATTTCGATAAATACAAGCTATTTTCTTCCGAAACGTTTTTCCTTCAATGTTAACATAAGGTGCCACCTAGTGGACAAATTAAATCAACCAAATGTAATCAGTTATTTTACTCTCATGAAGTAATTGAAAAGTTACACTACTTATTACATTTTGAATAGGGTCATTTGCAATCTGTCATTTATTACATTTCCAAAGTGTCCAACAGATGGGTGATTATAAAACTTAAAGAAAAGTCCTTTCATGATGTCAGCATGGAATAGAAATGTCGAAAAGAGAAATAAGAACTTCTTTACACCAGGAATGTGAACTCCACAAGAAGACCAGCAAAGATTTACTGCTCAGTCAGAAAACTGTAGCAAAAGTGGCCGAAATTTTCACAAAGATGGAACTGAAACCATATCACAGAGACGTCCAAGTCGCCCGTGCTGACAAAGATGGATTGTTGGGAGCAAGAAAATCAAAACTGTATGGCATTGCAAAGGTGAGGAAAGAATACATGGTGCCTACAGTGAAACATGGTGGTGGCAGTGTCTGTATGTGGGGCTGCATGAGTGCTACTGCTTTTGGAGAGCCGCATGTCATTGATGGCTTTATCGTCAGTTCAGTCCTGAGCAAACTGGACATAAAGTCTTGACCTGAGGGAGGAGACCTGCTTGTGTTGACCCTGTTTTCCTGCTGCCTCTCCATTTGAAGCATTATAAATCTTTTACACTGTGGGTTTTTTTTTGTTTTGTTTTTTTCATAAAAGTTCGACTTGCCCTGATCTTTTCTCATGCAAGTTTAATTTTTCAAGTTGGCATATGACATCCTCGGTGTAGCTGTCAGCATCAGCCATCTATTTTAACGCTTCCTCCGGAGCATCCTGCAGACCTGAGCCAGGCTTTTCTCGAGGAGCTCAATGTCTCGCTTGGGCGAGTGAACATCATTATCCTCGGCAGCACTGACTAAACCGGTGGCCATTAGTTCAACAATATCCTCAGTATCAGAAGACATCATGCTGTTGCGATCCGCGTCCTGCCTGAGTTCAAATCTGTGGAAATCTTTCTCACAGTCCCGGGTTTGAAGAGTAACGACTGCTGGTGCTAAGGAGAGAGATTTATGAGAGATTGTTCCTTTTCCCGTGCCTCAGGGATTTTTTTTCCGTGTTCTCCCGTTTCCCCCCGTCCAAAAACATGCATAGTACCTTGGAAAATTGTCCCTAGTGTGTGAATGTGTGTGTGCGTGTGTGTATCGAGCGATAGGTTGGCATTCCATCCAGGGTGTATCCTGCCTTAATGCCCATAGACGCCTGAGATAAGCACATGCTCCCCGTGACCCGAAGGAAGATCGGATAAAGCGGTAGAAGATGAATGTTTTTTTTTTCTTCATCACAGACCCTCTGGATTGCCGCCAAACATTGAAGTTATCGTTTTAATTGATGGCTGATTTTTTTTTCAACACAAGTCTGAGAAGGAGGGGTTTTCTATTAAGAAATATTAGGTGTTGGTATATGTGATCTGTCGAGAGCAAAGTTTGCAAATTGAACATTTATCTTAATTTGGGATAAACAGGGATTACAGGAAAGGCCTAAATCAATCCCAGAGCTTTCTATGCGATTTCGGGAGATTAGAGAGACGTCACTTTAGTTTGTGTACTGTTTACTATAGCAACCAAGATATAAATTATCAGTAAAATACTCAAGAAATTGTTTGTGCAAACTTTTTAAATGATTCAAAAGCACTTCTGGTGTTTACAAGTTCACAATCCACACAATAATTCTTTGTCTTGCTGTTCAGACTTCCCAAAGTGAATCTCGGGCCACCTTGTACTACAGATCACATACATTTCAACAGACCCAGTCTCACAAGTACTAATTAAATTGATCCATGTGCATTTACTCGTGCCCAACAGGACTTTTAAAGAGCCTATCATTGCAAAAAATTCCAGATGTTCCAGATGCCCGGATGTTCTAGCAACCCAATCAATACTAAAGTTACATCTATAGTAATCTGGATACATTTGACACTATCATTTAAATCGTGTCTCACTTCGACCTGTGGCATTTGAAACATCACATGACTACAAATGTGACAAAAGCCTAATTTTCAAATGTATTATTATTTTATTTATTTCATTAATTATTGAAAAGTGTCGTTGACTAAAAACGCTGTGCACTTTCAAACAAAAACAAATGTTAGTGTGGACATGGCCTAAGCCTTATTATTCTGTTTGCTATTCTCATCCTGACCTGAATTTTGGCACACATTTTCATTTTGTCCCTATTGTGCGGTTTGTTGTTCATATGACCAATTGCCTGTTTACTGATTCAAAGGTTGATTTATGATTTGGATTGTTTTGTTTGCTGTGCTCTTCATTTAACCTGTCTTCATTATATTTGGGTTGTCAGGTCTCCTTTTATAGGACACTAAACAGCTTGCAGTGATTATAAATATCTTTTTTTTTATATTCAGATGGTGTGTAAAAATATACAAACCTGGAGACTGAAATATAGATGTATACCTGCCGAGTTATTCATTCCAAAAATATGACAAATTTTGCTCTGTATGGAAAATTAAACATACTGTCATTATTGCTCTCCTAAAACAGCAGGACCCTATAAATGCCATTGTATTTAATAAGACGTTAGATTCTTTCCTGATGTCCATAGTATTCTCTTACAAAAATGCTCCTTTTTAATGGTCTATTAATGTATAAAATTGTTTAATATTATGTAACCGAGGAGAAGAAAATTAATCTTATTCTTATATAATAAAACATATTCATCACATAAAAGAAGAAAAATGACATTCCCTGAGGGCTCATAGAGTCTGTTCATTCAGAGTCATGTTTATTCGTTCACACTGAAACATTCTCTTCTTAGCATTCATTTTTGGAGAACAAATTCTTTTTACATAAGTTCCTTTGGCTCCATTTTAGTCGTTTTCATTGGTAATTAACGATGCGGAACCCTAGGACTATCGCTACAGATGATTTCCACACATGTTTTTTCCACATAATTACATGTTACACTGTCAGTATTGCGTATTTTCCCCATAAACAAATTTGCCTCGTGGCGCAATGTGTATAATGTATTGCTGCAACACTAAAATTTAACCACTCAAAACAGTGAAGTGTATAGCCATGCAAAAAATGCTGTATGTTGTTTAATCTATAATATATATATATATATATATATATATATATATATATATATATATATATATATAATATATAATATATATATATATATATATATATATATATATAATATATATATATACCATACATAATATACCCCCTTTTTGTGCCATGTGTGTGTGATGTTTCTCTCCGTGCCTCAGGGGTTTTTTCTCCGGGTTCTCTGGTCCCCCCCCCCCCCTCCCTCCCTGGTCCAAAAGGTTGTTTGGCACCTTCGAAAATTGTCCCTAGTGTATGAATGTGTGTGTGTGAATGTGAGAGTGTGTGTCCTGCGATGGGTTGGCATTACATCCAGAGTGTATCCTGCCTTAATGCCCATAGACACCTGAGACAGGCACAGACTCCCTGTGACCCGAGGGAAGATCGGATAAATTTTTTTATAAAGCGGTTTGTAGAAGATGATCATATAGAAGAGAATTAAAGTTAGAAGATGAATGAATGAATGAATGATTTTTCAGTTTTACTCAAATTATGATGAAACAAAAATGAGTACACTACACAACAAAACGACTACATATCATACATTTTAGGGCCTCCAAGATTTTTAATGATGTCACCATGTTGGAATGAAACACGTTGTTGACCTTTCGCAACATCTGTCTTTTTCCATTCTTCAATAATAACATCTTTTTGAGACTGGATGCCGGATGGACAGTAGTGCTGTCCAGGGGAGGTGGTAGCACAGTGGTTAAGGTGTTGGACTCTGGACCAGAAGATCACGGGTTAAAACCCCACCTCCACCAAGCTGCCACTAGTGGGCCCTTGAGCAAGGCCCTTAACCCTCACTTAGTTGTAAGTCGCTCTGGATAAGGGCGTCTGCCAAATGCTGCAAATGTAAATGTAAATGTAGTGCTCAACGTGTCTCTTCCCCATAGGTGTTCGATTGAGTTCCGATCAGGAGACATACTCGCTCACGGAATCACTTTCACCCTGATCTTCTTCAGAAATACAACACTGGCCTGACATGAGTGTTTAAGATCTTTGTCATGTTGGAAAAGTGCACCATGACGAAGGGCACGGTGTGATGGTGGCCTCTTCTCTTTCAGTATAGAACAGTAGATCTGTGAATTCATAAAGTCATCTCTCTGACACCAGCAGCACTCATGCAGCCCTACATACGGACACTACCACACTACCACCACCATGTTTCACTTTAGGCACTATTGATTTTTCATCATGTTCCTCACCGCTACAATGCCATACAATTTTACGATTATCCCATATTTGTCGACATGGGCCCGATCTGTGATACATCTTTTTTTTTAAATGTGTGCCACTTTTTATATTCTTGCTGATAAGTAAAGCTTTGCTGGTTTTCTTCTGGCCATCACATTTCTGGTGTAAAGAAATTCTTTTCTTTCTCAGGTCTTGTGACATTTCTATTCCATGCAGACATTATAAAATAGGGAGGGGCTTTTCTTTCAATTTAAAGTAAATTAAAGTCACCTGTCTGCTGGACACAAGTGTAATGAATAATTTGACTCACCTGTGGTAGAATTTTTGTTGAATTATTTTTAAGATTTAGCATTGTCCAGAGACTTTCAATGGGTTGTACTCATTTTTGCATCATGCATAATTTAAGTTTTACTTTTAAAAAGCCTTATTATTAGCCTGTTATAAGTTAAACAGATTTTATTTTATTTTATTTACAGCATTTGGCAGACAGACTCTTATCCGGAGTGACTTACTGTACAGCTGAGCAATTGAGGGTTAAGTGGCCTTGCTCAAGAGCAGCTTGGGGGTGATGGGATTTGATCCTGAGGTCTTCGTGGCCAGAAGCCTTAAACACTGACCTACCAAAATGTTTCTTTTCAAATTCGTTACGACCACTAGCAAAATATTTTCATGCACATTTTTCCTTTTTTTCTGTGCAGCCTTGGCAAGGTTACTCTTCCCATATGAGGTCACTTGCTTTGGGATTTTAGATCACAAATTCAGACGTTTTGGTCAAATAAAGCATAAGAACGATAATGATCTGACTGCTTATGTACATTAGAAATTCTGAAGCAAATATGATGATCATTATCTTGTTCTAGGGGGCACGGTGGCTTAGTGGTTAGCATATTCGCCTCACACCACCAGTGTCCGGGTTCGATTCCCGTCTCGGCCATGTGTGTGTGTTGAGTTTGCATGTTCTCCCCGTGCCTCAAGGGGTTTTTCTTCGGGTTCTCCGGTTTCCTCCCGGTCCTAAACCATGCACGGTAGGTTGATTGGCACCTTGGAAAATTGTCCCCAGTGTATGAATGTGTGTGTGTGTGATTGTGAGTGTGTGTGTGTCCTGTGATGTGTTGGCATTCCATCCAGGGTGTATCCTGCCTTAATGCCCATAGACGCCTGAGATAGGCACAGGCTCCCCGTCACCCGAGGGAAGATGGGATATAGTGGTAGAAGATGAATGAATGAATGAATTATATTGTTCTGTAATTACTCATTTGTCTGAGTCACATTAAAGACTTGTTCAAAATGTACAAAGATTTCATGAATGACGCATCACTAATATGTCTCCTTTCTGATAGAAGGGTACTGAATCTACTTTATATATTTAGAAGCTCTTTACAGAATCAGCAAGAAAGTAAGAAGTAGTGAGATTTGATTGATGTAATAAAGACCAGTTTATCATTAAGAAGCATGACTAGCTTGAGAACAGTTTTTCCAGCAAATTCAGTCCAGCTTGACCATTCCTTCTCCCAGTTTAAAATCAGGTAAGAGAAATATATACGGAGCAGATTGAGTACAAGTAATATGAGCTCCCGAAAACATTCATTCTGTGTTAAGACAAGCTAATATTGTGGGATGATCCATTTTTATTATGAAGAGCTTGTATTTGTATATGCACGTGCCTGCAATGTCAAATCAAAGTTTGTTCCATGCTCAAGTTTTTAAAGAAAAAAAAAAAATATATATATATATATATATATATATATATTATATATATTGGAAATTGACACATAAAACACACATACACAGTAAAGCCAAGTGGCCACTGACTGCTTCCCCGCTGTGCTTTAAATAGATGTGAATAAAATACTCGGCGGGAAGCTGCTGGCCAAATGAAAGAGAATCACTTAGACAAAGGAAACGCTACCCCCACCCCCCCCCTCGTCACCCCCCCACCCCCCACCCCCCCCCCCCCCACCAAAGTAAAATTAATTTCAGTTTTTTAACCACCCCAAGCTTCTCTGCAACTCTGATAAAGCCCAGCTATGGTGTGTGTGTGTGTGTGTGTGTGTGTGTGCGTGTGCTCGAGGGAAACACAAGTCGACAATATGATGAAATCAAAACACTCTTTTCTTCTAGGGGTATTTTCCAGTTCGCTGCTCTACAAAAAAAAAAGAAGTTGAAGGATGGATTTGAAGAAGAGCGTGACCTGAAGTGTAGATACCAGCAGTTATTATAAAAAAAAAAAAAGACACACTGTGATTAGTTTAAGTGAAACCGTTTCCCTTGGAATTGAGTCCCAGAAATTCACATCATGTAAAATGTCTAGCTCGTAGCACAGAATTATGGTTTGACACACAGGAACTTTATTATAAAGAAAAGAATCCGTTTTTTTTTTTTTTACATCATCAAAGGTAGAAATACTTAATTTTTCCTAATCAAAGATGGCTTTTTTATACATACACACTAAATAGACCGCTGACGATTTAGTCCACATTTTCTGTTGTAATAACCTCCACTCATCTAAGAGGATATTCCAATAGATTTTGTAGTGAGATTGTGGAGATTTGTTCTCATTCAACTACAAGCGTCTTAATAAAGTCCTATACTGATGTACGTAAGCTGAGGAGGTCTGGAGTGCATTCAGTGTTCAAATTTATCCTAAAGAGGTTGAATAATGTATTTGTTTCTTTATTACCAGGGTTCGGGTTCGATTCCCGTCTTGGCCATCTGGCCATGTGTGTGTGGAGTTTGCATGTTCTCCCCGTGCCTCAGGGGGTTTTTTCTCCGGGTTCTCCGGTTTCCCCCAGTCCAAAAACATTCACGGTAGGTTGATTGGCACCTTGGAAAATTGTCTCCTAGTGTATGAATGTGTGTGTGTGTGTGTGTGTGTGTGTGTGTGTGTGTGTGTGTGTGCCCTGCGATGGGTTGGCATTCCATCCAGGGTGTATCCTGCCTTAATGCCCATAGACGCCTGAGATAGGCACAGACTCCCCGGACCAGAGGGAAGATCGGATATAGCGGTAGAAGATGAATGAATGAATGAATAACTATCAACAATGTTGGGAAGGTTACTTTACAAGGAAGGAAATTTACAAATGACCCTATTCAAAAGTAGAGTATCTTTTCAATATCTTTATAAAATTTAAGTAAATGATTACATTTGGTTACTTTTTGATTACTTTTATTTGTCCACTAGGTGGCGCTCGAAAAAGTAGATTATATTTTCGAAATTGAGCTGCCTCAGAATCAAATTGTTGAATGTACTTTTATAATAAATGTACTTTTATTATAATCTCTCTCTAGCTTCGGTCAAATTTTCTTCACATAACCAGTCCTGCAGTTTTCGTGCAATCCTCACGAGTCATACCTCATATCGTGCGGCCCAATGGTGTGAGGTGTGCCATTACTTTTAGAAGGAATCGTCCCATGGAATTCCGAAAAGTTTTTTCCCATAGAAAATGAATGGGGTTGAAATATCGTGCCTCACAGCACAGCCTGTGAGCCTCCGCCATGCACATATGGCATATCCACTCGTAGGGGGTTCGGAGTGGATCACGATCATATACCCCTCCCAATCCCATACACGTTTGGAATGTCGGGAAATCCGTGACATTCCGGCTCCATAGAGAAAGAATGGGGAAATTTGATGCTCCGCCGTTCGTCCCTTGTTCGCTCCGACATGCACATGGATTTGACATATCCACTCGTAGGTGAGATGGAGTAGGTCGCGATTATATGCCTCTACAACCCCAGACCCACTCAGAATTATGGGATTTCTGTGTCGTTCCAGCCCATACAAATGAATTGGAAAATTTTTGACGCTCCGCTGTTCGACCGTATCGACGTATCCACTCGTCAGTGGCCGCAAGAACATTGCACTGATATGACACTCAGTTGGAAAAAGCTCAGGGAATTATGGGTAATCGGGGAAAGTGCGTATTTTGGGCCTGGGATGAATTTTTACCATAGAAAATGAATTTCAACGCTAAATAATAAGCGGACAAGGAGCCTAAGGGGTGCCCGGAGCCGAGGTTTGCATCAACAAGCATCACTTACATTTTCTTCAGGAAATGTCCCATGTCTAGTTTTGTAATTAAATTACATAACACCCTTAAATATAACTAGTTACTCCCCAACATTGACTATCAAAATGTTTTGATGTGTATATTTCAATTATGTCTCAAAATGTATTACCTTCATACCTCCGAAATGTACTCCGAAACCTCATCACCTCGCGTACTGCACCTCGCTGCCTGAGAGCATCTAGCACTGCTCGTCTGGTTCCACCGTCTCTCAGGGTAAAAGGTAAGACCAGCTCAAGGCTCTTCTCTGTTCTGGCACCGAGGTGGTGGAACGAACTTCCACTGGAGGTCCGAACAACGGAGACACTGTCTACCTTCAAAAATCGTTTGAAGACATACCTCTTCCAACAACAAATATCCTAACATTCCTTTTTATTCTCTTTTATATCTCACTGTCCAGAAATCCATTAAAAAAGGCAACTGTCCATCATTGTGTACTTACGTTTGTATTTAGCCTTCTTGAATGAATCTTATCCTTAGAGCGAGACCTAAAGCACTTCTTGTACGTCGCCCTGGATAACGGGCCGTCTGCTAAATACTGCAAATGTAAATGTAAATGTAAAATGGAGTAGATTAGATTATTCAATAATAAACAAAACCTTTATGAAGGAATCCTGTTGAAATCTCTTGTCTTATTTCATTCCTACATTTACTATCTGCTTTTACTTGTCACATATGTGTGTGAGCAAGCATGAAGTGTTGAGAGCGTGTTGAAAACAATACAAAATGATCAGTAGTGTAAATGAATGCATTCGGGGTGGATCTAGAAAATGATTTATGGGGTGGTGAAAGGTGTGGCATGAGAGTTATGAGGGGAGGCAACACTGAAACAGGCGTCATTGCATGCTTCTTGTAGATTAAATATGTGTAATTTTGTGAATTATGTGGTTGTGTGTGTGTGTGTGTGTGTGTGTGTGTGTGTGTGCACATTGAATAATATATACGTTTAGTTTAACTTCACAACTTGTCATCAATTATAACACATTATGTTATTAGTTCTACTTATATTCCATTACATTACGATAATATTCCAGTAAATTAGCGATGTTGATAGATTGTTTTGAGTTCTTTTTTTAAGTAAAATTAATGACTTAATAAACCAGAAATAATGAGTTATTATGCTAAATTAACAACACAGAGCTTTTTACCCCGCAGCTCGTGTTCAGTGTTCGGTGTGTGTGTGTGTGTGTGTGTTGTGTGTGTGTGTGTGTGTGTGTGTTCGTGCGTTTATGTGTGTGTGCGGTGTGTGTGTGTAACCCTGATGCTTGCCTTCACTTCCTACAATGCTCAATCACTACTCAACTGTTCCCAGCAACTACAAAAAGACTCTCCCTGTTCTGGCACACAGGTAGGGGAACAAACCTCTACTTGATGTCTAAAACATCTTATTGTTCTAATACCTAAAGACCACAATCACTAAAGACCAGCTCTTCTTAAATTATAACTTAAAAAACACATTTTACTAGTATGTCTAGTCTGTTCAAGCCATTCCAACTTCAGCCTACCTTCTTGTGTAACATAAAAAAATTTTTTCATGGTGATGAAACAGGACCATTTGTTAAGTAAGAGACTTTAAGAAGGAGCTGCTTGTTAATCTTGTTTTTGGATTGTGTTCTGTTCTGTAGGAGGGTCTCTCGGTCCTTGATAAACACCTTGTCTTCTAGTGCAAATTATCACTTCCTTTGTTAATAAAATTATAATTCTTCCCAAGAATGTTAATTGTGGTGGTACGTAAGTCTTTGTCCTGACGTAACCATGTGTGTGTGTGTGGTTTGTGTGGGGGGGGGAAGGGGGGGGGGGGGGTCCGACTTAAACATAAAAAAAGGTAAAGACTAAGCTTGTGAAGGAGATGTGTGCAGTCAAAACCACGTAACCATGTGATCTTTTAAATAAGGCCTTTGTGTGACCAAAAATAGAGTCTGTATAAAGTCTGTATAGTGTTCATGTGGATTCAAAGAATGATAAACATATTTGGTCTGTATACTATACACTATATTAGTCTACAAATATCAAATATTTATATTTTAGTATAAATGTATTATAATTATATAGGAGTATGTGTTTTTTAATGACATTACATTTAATCTCTTAAATTACATTTACACATTTATACATTGGAATCCAAGTGCTGGGGTGGTAGATGTGGTGGCAATGCTTATTCTTAGGGTGCTGGTTTCCACTGCATGGCCCTCCATACAGAAGCAGTAGATCTGCCCGCCCCTGTATGCACTGTTCATCCATAGCATTACATCCACCTGCCAAATATCTTTGTGCTGCCAAAACAGCCCTGACTTGCCCAGACCTGGATTCATTAAGCACTTTCAAGATGTGCTGTGGTACCTGGCACAGACATTAGCAGTAGATCTTTTAAGTCCTGTAAGCTGTAAGGCCTGCACCTAAATTCGCTGTCCAATACACCCCACAGGCACTGTTGGGATTATGGTCTGAGGAACTGGAGGTTGAATCAACACCTTGAATTTTTGATAAAGTTCTTCACACCATACCTGACCATTTTTTTGTGGGGTGGATGCACAGGGAGCATCCGAAACATCCATTTTAAAGAACTTGCTCTCCTACATATATTCGATACTTGGACTGACGCCACTGCAACAAAATACTCGATGTAAGTCACTTGATCTTTCAATAGTTTTAATGTTGTTGCTGATCGACTTGAACAAAAGATCCTGTGTGTAAGCGTCCATACAGCCAATCTACCACTGTCCAACCCATGAACAAGGGTCACAAGCCGCTGCATTCCATGTATGCTGTTCATCATTCAACCCTATGCTTTTAACCCACCTTCCTGGCATACCAAACGGGGATGTTTATAAAGAAATGCATTTTTACTATACTATACACATGACATATAATACATGGCTGCTTGTTATTAATCCAGTCTGTTACTGAATCCTCCTGCAATATATCCAAACGTTCAACCTTCGAAAAAGCTGGATGTGTCTAAAGTGTGAAAAGAAACACAGAGGGAAGTGGCTTTAACTGAATTTTCCTGTGTATATATGAGATTAGGTGCATGAGATGTAAACAAGAAGACTGAATGACAGCAATAGTCAAATTCAAATCATTGTTTATTATAAATACAGAACATATTTTCTGTACTTGGGCCTCACTTAATAGAAACTGGCATGTTTTCTCACACTGGTGCACTGTATTTGTTGACTATAAGTGTGTCATGTGAAAAGTAAAGAATAAATGAGGCAACATATGACTTTGTATGACTTCATTAAAGGAAAACTCAATCTGCCAACTTGAAAACTGCCTATTACAGGATGTTTCGAATATACATTGTGTTTGTATGTTTGGTTTGTGCGAGACAATTCCAAATTCAGTCTGGATCTTCCTGCAATCCTGGATAATGATACCAGAGGTGTCAAGTAACAAAGTACAAATACTTTGTTATCTTACATAAGTATAAGTCTATACTTTACTGGAGTCATTATTTTTCAGTTGACTTTTTACTTCTACTCCCTACATTTAAAAAATAGTCTCGTTACTCCTATTTCATTTCGCCACGTTTTCATTCTTGCTTCATTCATTCATTCATTCATTCATATTCTACCGCTAAATCCGATCTTCCCTCGGGTCACGGGGAGCCTGTGCCTATCTCGGTTTAAATATACCTATTCAAGGGAGGTGGTAGCCCAGTGGTTAATGTTGGCCTCTGGACCCCACCACCATCAAGCTTCCACTGGTGGGCCCTTGAGCAAGGACCTTAACCCTCAATTGCTCAGTTGTAAGTCGCTCTGGATAAGGGCGTCTGCCAAATTCTGCAAATGTAAGTGTACATATAAATGTATAACATATTCTTGTGTAGGATAACTATGTACTTCAGGAAGCATTGAGGAATAACATTTACAGCATTTGGCAGAGCAATTGAGGGTTACGGGCTTTTCTCAAGGGCCCACAAGTGGCAGCTGGGTGGTGGTGGGGTTTGAACCCATTATCTTCCGGTTGTAGGCCAACACCTTAACATTTTAAAGAAGACATATGTGTATTCACGCTAGGGGATTGTAGTGTTTTTACAAGGCTTTTTCTGATTGCTGTCTGACGATAAACCAACAATTTATCATGAGGCAGGCGGGGTTTAAGGCGCTTGGCTACAGATCAAAAGGTCAAGGTCTGAGCCGTGGTATCGCCAAGCTGCCACACTTGGGTCCTTGAGCAAGACCCTTAACCCTCTGTGCTCCAGGGGCGCCTTATCATGGATGACTCTGCACTCTCCCAAAAAAAATAATAAGCTAGGATATATAAAGAAATCATTTTACTGTGCTGTAATGCATTTGTGACCTTTACACATGATGAAATGACTTCATGTAAATGGCAAGTATTCAAATGATGAGTGCTTTTAAATCTGCAGAATAAGAAGTGTAATATTTTTAATGACATGTTCATTCTCTTTTCACTACGTACATCAAGTATTTATCACATTTATCACATTTGATCCACGGCGGATGAATACGAGGAGTGTTCCTGTTGTTTTCAACAAGATTATCTCAAACAAGATTATTATTATTAGCGACGCTCCTGAAATATTTAAACATATGTTCGGATTGCACTCTCCTATTCTCATTGTCAGTTTGGATGACAGAATCCGTTTCAAGTGCCAGTTCGATTTACCCACTATGTACAGGAAACTGGATGCTAATAACACTTCCGAACCTCTTCTCACTCGCTTATTACTTTCCTCTGCTCTGACAGACTGAGTGGATTATTATCTATTCAGCAATGCGAGATGTTGCTAGGACGTTGACTGACAGGATCACAGCGCCGAATGGAATTTAAAGCAGATTCGGTGAGTTGGTTCTTGGAGCAGATTTGGTGAGTTGGTGAGTTGGACTATCCAGCTAGTTAAAAGGGCTTTAAATATAACACCCTCCCTTAATCCTACATCACACACTCAAACAGAGCATATCATTTCAAGGTGGCTTAGTGGTTAGCACGTCCGCCTCACACCACCTGTCTCAGGGGTTCGAGTCCCGCTGTCTCAGGGGGGTTTTCTCCAGGTTCTCCGGTTTCTTCCGCGGTCCAAAAACATGCAAGGTAGGTAGATTGGCACCTTGGAAAATTAAATCCCTAGTGTGTGAATGTTTTAGTGTGTGTTTGTGTTGGAATGGGGTGTAATACCCCAAGACGTCTGAGATAGGCGCATTCTCCCCAGGACCCGAGGGAAGATCGGATAAAGTGGTAGAAGATAAATGAACCTTCTGTTTTTTTTTTGTATTTACAGTTTTTGGTATTTATTGCATCCCCCCCCCCCCATTGACAGACAACAACTGAGAAAAATGATGTCATCTCACCAAGTCGACAACAATCTACATCGAACTGAATTCCTCCGGAAATAAGAAAACATGTCGACAAATTTTCCCATTATATTCAACAGAATGTATTTGTATTTGACTCATTTTTTCATCACATGCCCACAAAGAAAAGTTTCAGACTTTAAAATATCGAGCCACACCGAGGCTTTTAACATTGTAAATAGTTTGAGGTGCTGAAATTTTAACTGAAGGAATGCATTTTCTCTCCGCTGAGGGAAAAATTCTGATAGCGATTTGACCTCGGTGCTCTCGAGTATTCAATTCTTAATAGTCAGGATTTCTGCCTGTAATTTCAATGAAATGACATTCACAGCATTTGACCTCCATTCAAATACTATAAAGATAAAGAAATGTGTTGCTTAACCAGACAAAAAGGGCCTTTCAACAATTTGATCATTTCTGGATTAAAAAAATGCTGCGTCACTGCTTTCTGTTGTGAAGCATTTATTTTTCCAGACAGATCAGAAACCTGACAAAGAGCATTGCTTGGGTTTATTCACATCCAGGAGATGTGTGTGTGGAGTTTGCATGTTCTCCCAGTGCCTCAGGGGTTGTTTCTCCGGGTTCTCCGGTTTACCCCGGTCCAAAAACATGCACGGTAGGTTGATTGGCAACTTGGATTGTCCCTAGTGTATGTATGTGTGTGCGTGTGTGTCTGAATGTGTGTGGGAATGTGTGTGTGAGTGTGTGTGCCTTGTGATGGGTTGGCATTCCATCCAGGGTGTATCCTGCCTTAATGCCCATAGACGCCTGAGATAGGCACAGGCTCCCCGTGACCGGAGGGAAGATCGGATAAAGCGGTAGAAGATGAATGAATGAATGAGTGTTTCTACCTCATGACTGTTGTAGGAAAGTCTTTTTTTGATCTTGTTTTCGTTTTGTTCAGTACATTTTAATGTGTAAAATCTCATTTTTAAAAAACATGTCGTTTCTTGCTATTCTTAAGTGGCGTACTATACTGTGCTGAATAGAATGCTGTGAGGACACAGACAGTCCTGCTGAGAGTAGTATGGGTTCTCTTACGGTGATCCTACAACTATAGAACACCGCAGAAGGGTGAACTGGTAATGAGATGGTAATGCTCGATTTCTGATCAGATGCTTATGAGTTTAATTCATTTCATTTCCATCATTTAGCAACTTCACATCAACTGAGTAATTGAGGGTTAAGGGCCTTGCTCAAGGGCCCACTAGTGGCAGCTTTGTGGTGGTGGTGAGGGGGGGGGGGGGGTTGAACCCATGATCTTCCGGTCCAGAGGCCAACGCCTTAACCACTGGGCTACTACACTCCCTGGGCCCGTTAGCAGGGCCCTTAACACACATTGTTGATATTAAAGAAAGCGATTGGTATTGGTGATCTTTATTTGCCAAATAAAACAGGAAAAAGAAAGTCTAGTACATATCACTATTTGGCTCTTGTAACTTTTTTTTTTAGACCTCTTACTTCTCTGGCGCTTAGGAACCTTGCTATTTACATTAGCACAATATGAGCGTATCGACAACGCACAGTACCTTTGTATGACTGTATGAAAACAATAAAATTGCAGATCTTACATAATCTACACAGATAATAGATTGCAAGCCCTTCAAGATCATGGCAATATTGAACACAAGGCAGGTTTTCAAAAAGTATATTTTCTTCTAGGACCAGAGCCAGCGCCAGCCGAGCCGAGCACTGAAGAGGGGGCGTCTGAAACACTATGAGGGGGCGATCATATTAATGCTCATATAACTCTCCCAGCAAAGAAATACCTTTTGCTGTTTAGCTTATTATTCACTCTAGGAAGACGATACACTGCTCGAACGTGATTTCTATATAGTAGATTTTATCATTAAAATCCATACTAATGGTGAACTGAGGGGGCGGGATAGTGCTGGTGAGGGGGCGACGCCATTACTAATAGTTTACCAATGCTGAATTATATTATATTATATATTATGAAACAATCCCATTTGCTGTTATAATAATCTGTAAACCTAAATAAACCTAATCTTCATGATAAGGTTTTCCACTAGATTCTGGAATGTGTTTGTGGAGATTTGTGCTCATTCAGACTACTACTACTTCCCTCGGGTCATGGGGAGACTGTGCCTATCTCAGACATCTATGGGCATTAAGGCAGGATACACCCTGGATGGAATGCCAACCCATCACAGGGCACACAGACACTCACACACACACATACACATTCATACACTAGGGACAATTTTCCAAGGTGCCAATCAACCTCCCGTGCATGTCTTTGGACCGGGGGAAACCGGAGAACCCGGAGAAAAACCCCCTGAGGCACGGGGAGAACATACAAACTCCACACACACATGGCCGAGACAGGAATCGAACCCGGACCCTGGTAGTGTGAGGCGAACATCCTAACCACAAATCCACCGTGCCCCTTAGTCTTAACCCTAAAAACATCTCACCTTCAGCTCCTTGCATAAGCCACTGAATCCAAAATAATTAAACCACTTGTCCTAATTTCTTAAGCTTAACTTTCAAAATTTTTTGTTTACATATTTTTTTTGGTTAATGTGCCATGAATTTTACTAATTGAGGGACACGTGCAGCATCAAATCAACCAATAATCAACAAGTTCTCTAAAATAGATCAAATGTGTATTTTGTTAAGAAAAACGGACACTTTTACAGTACAGAAAACGGGTGAATCGCTTCCAGTCTCGTTCAGTCAATATAAATCAAATATGCATTTATATTCATAGATGCCATACTTTTCTGATATGTCTGATATGGTGTTTACATGTGTCGGTGCTTCCTATTGACTTTGTGACATGCGCACCCTCTGTTCTGTTTTCCATCTTTTATTCATGTCAACCCTGAATTCCATTATCTCTTACACACACTACTATATATATATATATATATATATATATATATATATATATATATATATATATATATATATATATATATATATATATATATATATGACAAAAGACAAAATTGACCCTTTGAAAAAGAAAGAAAAAGGGAGAAATAACTTTAATCTGTAATAATAATAAAAATTCAACAGTAATAATAAATAAAAATTCTATAATGTTTGTTTTTCACCATGACATGTTTTTCAACCATGAAAAAAATAAACTCATGAATTATGTAAACATGGACAAAAATTTCATTCGAACCTTTTGAGGCAATCACTGCAAACAAACGCTTCCTGTACTGTCAAACAATGAGACGATTACGACACTCCTCAAGCAAACTGTAAGTTGTGTCCGGTTTGAGGATTGAGGTCGCTGCATGTTTCCTTTCCAAAGTAATTTGAGGTCAAACCCTGCCAATTTTTTCCTCTTAGGTTTTTTATGTGTGTTTTGGGTCATTGTCCTGTTGCACTGTTGCACGTGCGACTTTGACACTGGCTTTTTCTCTCTAGAATTTTGATAGTTTTTTCTTTACCCTGCACAGATACCCCTGTGCCACGCAGCAAAGCAGCCCCAGAACATAGCTTGTTTCATCAGGAATGCTTCATTTTTTCGTCTGACTGGATGTGCCTTGGCAAAAACTGTTTTTGCATCTGTCACAGGACTTCTCCCTGACTTTGTGGCTTGTCATTAGTTTGGCTATTCATCTTGCTTTTTTATTTTTTCAACAATGGTGTCCTCCTTGGGCGTCTCCCATGTAGTCATTACGCAAAAACGACGGATTGGCAAATGTTCCTTGAAATGACAAAAGGACTTATTCCGAATGCAATGATATATTCATGGTGACATTCTTTTTTCTTTCTGGGAGGCTTCCTCTGGTCCACTAAGGATTTGGAGCCATATATATAGAGAAAGCTCTTTCCTTTGCTATTGTACAGGTTTTGCAACCTTCAATTAACATGCCCTTTGGTCATTATTTTCTGTGTTTTCAATATTTTTGTCCATCATGAGTTTATTTTAGCTGTTTGTACAAAATGTCGACTTTCATTGAATTTATAGAATTTTTATTTATTATTACTTTTGTCAGATTAAAGCTAGTTTGAATTTTTAATTATTATTACTTTTTCTTTCAAAAAGAAAAAAATAATTTTGACTTCTGGACAAAAATATTATTTTGTCCACGTGCTTTGGAGCATTTTCAGAGAGAGAGAGGGAGGCGGTATAATTCACTTTAGACCTTGTAAACGCACCTTGTAATTCAAACCCTGCGGTTTATATACACGTTTTGTTTTTATTTATTTTTTTCTTTTAACCACGTAGCTTGTATCAGGAAATACTGGAACTTCAGTACACTGACATTACTACATATTTTGACATTACGCAAAATTGGCAAAAAATGACAAAAGATTATTCCGAATGCAATGATATATTCATTGACATTCTTTTGGGAGGATGGATTTTGGAAAATACAGGTTTTGCAAGCATTCCAATATATCACTGTTTGTACAAAATGTCAGAATGCACTAGTTTGCAAATAATGACTTCTTAGTTGCTTTGGAGCAAGTATAATTCACTTTAGAGTTCTTACACAAAACTTTCTACTTTCTAGTGTTGCTTAACAGATAACAATGGTAATGTTTGGTTATGATCATAGAATAAGAAAATGATTAGCCTACCCACCGGCTACAATCACAAAAGTCTTAATTAGTTTAATCACAAATCGAACTATACAGATTACTTTCTATACAGAAATGATTTATTCATATTACTCTCTGTAAAAGCGCCACCATTGGCCAGGTATGATATGATAGTCTAGAGCAGGGATCACCAACCTTTTTGTAACCCGAGAGCTAACTGATACCGAGCTACTACATGGGCTACCAGTTTGAAATACATATAAAGGGCTACCAGTTTGAAATCCTCTGAAATAACAAATTTACCTTTAGTTATATATTATTATTATTATTATATTATTAATGATACTCATTTATTATTATTAATGATACTCATTTATCTTATGTAAATACACTTGACAGTGACTATCAACAACGAATTAACTACATTTTACATTATAGACGCATCTCACTGATGAGTTGTGCACTTTTTATAGCAAGCCTGAGAGCTACTCATGTGCTCCTTGGGGGCTACCTGGTGCCCACGGGCACCACGTTGGTGACCCCTGGTCTAGAGTACACTGCACCCTGGTGCTGAAATAACGAAATGCAGAATTCTTCACATACAAGAGTAAAATTATGAAGCATTAAAAACCTACAGCGCAGCTTGAGACCAGGAAACTCAATTGCACATCATTAAATATGAACAAAATACTTGCAGGTCAAATATTAAAGATGCCCAAAAAACTATTTTGGGAATACAATCGATTTGAACAGTCAACATTTTATTTATCATTAACTTGTTAATTGAACCTGATGTCCTAAAATCAACTGGTAAAGAATTTTGCATGATATCAAATACTGCAGTCAAAGCAAGTTTTTTTTTTGTTACTTGGTAAACTTTATACATGCCACAATTTGGCTTCCATCTTACCTTTTCAAATGAACATGTATATAAAGTGTAGATATACACTGCCCCGAGATCCATACAGTATGTAATAAATATTACATACATGCTTTAATATATTTGCTGTAATGTAGCTTAGGATATGAAAAACCTGATCATACCAACAACTTAATTTAGGATCGCTGCACTTTAATGAAATGTACAGCTATAAACCAAGTTTCTTAAAAGGGGGAAAAACAAACAAACACCACTATTGTATAAACATTTATTAGATTAGCCAGGTAGAACAGTTCAGACCAGGACACCAAACTGTTTCAATACGTCGGTGTATTTTGCGATCTTGCTCTCGACGTTCTTCGCCGCCTGTTTGCTCAGCTTGATCTGCACTTTCTTCTTGTTGTAGAACATCCTGGCCTTCTCTTTACGGCGCTCCTCGAGTGTAGCTGTGATAGCCTGGTACTTCCAGCCCACTTCATGAGCCAGACGACCCAGCATAGCAAACTGATGAACAGAGAGAAAACACATTAGAAGAAAGGAATACAAGTGTGATGTTTAAGATTAGAAATGGCGCTTGTCTCAGATGGTAGTGCATGTGAAGTATTCTCATGGTAATGAAACTCGAATACTTCTGTGGAATAAAGCATCACTGACAAGCAAGCATCCATTTATCCCCCCTCCTTCCAATGTAGTCACGCAGACAACCAGCACACTTGTTTTCAAATACTAGCATTCAAGCAGTCGGCAAAACAAGCTACTATGCCAACCATGTTCAGCACAAGTACAAACCATATTTATTTATTTTGCTTAACATGTATGCGCAACCATATGTATAAGCAAGTGTACATTTCTAGATAAACCCAAACCATTGTTTCCATATTTGTGGGAACTACATGGTGCCACAATATCTAAATATTGGACTTCAATACCTTGATTGAATATCAATAACCCAATTAATACTAGCGAGCCAAACAAACAAATACAGGCTATAACGAGTCATTTAATTATTTTTAAACATACTTTCATGCCTCAAGGTATAATGAAACTCGGAACCCAAATAGGAGGAAAAAACTGCCCCCTATAGTCCAAAACTCAGAATTACAGTAGTATTTTTTTTTAAGTAACTTCATCCTGGTTTTCACCTTAATTACATTTGTAATAACAATTAAAAACCTCAAGATTCCATTAGACTCATGCAATTTTTTTTTTATTTCTGTTGATCACAGAAATTGTCATGTAGCATCATGCAAATTTGTACCTACCTTGCGCGTTGGCTTCAGACGAACAATTTTCAACGCTGCTGGCACCACCACACGCTTCCTCTGGAAAAATTTAACACCAATTTAAAAAAAAGGAGCCCCTAATAAAATCTAAAAGGAAGTCTCTGCAAATGTCTCAGTTAGATATAAAATTCTCAGAGGAACCTCAAACAATGTAGGTAAAGAAATTAGCATCAAAGACAAGCCTGCATTAAGAGCACATCTGAAAGGAAATGCAGTGTTACCTTGTCATACGGAGGGGGAATGCCATCAAACACCTTCAGCCTTTCAAGGGCTGCCTGACCACGCTTGGTCTTATGGGGAAGCATACCTGCATGGTTAAAGTACTTTTGTTATATTCGCAAAACCAAAAAAAGAATCTACGTATTTGAATTCAGGTCGAACTCAGAAGTCAGATCCGTAGTTTGTCTCATCAAAAGACTCAGATTCGGGATAAAAGGTGTTCATCATTGTTCAGCAACTAAAAAAAAAAAAAAAAAAAAAAAAAAAAAAAAAAAAGAATAAATATGAAGCTCACCTCTGACTGTCCTCCAGAAGATCCTGCTGGGAGCTCTGAAGTGGTATGGACCACGAGAGGGGTTTGTGTTCATCCTCTTACGCAGGAAAGCCAAGTACTTCACTACACAACACAAGGTCACGTTATAATACAGCCACATTTAATACTCAATACAGAAATAAAATCTAATCCTGATCATTTGATCAGAAGGACTACAAACTAGTCTTAATCTTTTGAAATTAAAATTACAGGATCATTTTATAGAACAGTAATCTCTGCAGTGCTGATGACCAGCATCCTCAAGCTTTTCTAGAAAGGCATTTCCACCCATAGGAAAGATAAAAAAAAACTAAAAATCATTCCCATTCAGAATTTTATTAAACAAACACTATAAATAATTTCACTTACGCTTGTTACGGTAGAAGTTGCCGGAGATGTTGATGCCCTCACATCTCACAACGACGACTTTATGGCCTGCACAGTTTAACAAAAAAAAAAAGGGGGGGGGGGGGGGTGGGGGGGGGGGGGGGGTTTAAACTAACTAAAATATGGGTTCGGGTATTCCAACGAATATGCCTTACAGCCATAATTATAAATGGGTTAAAGCCTGAATGAGCAAAAATTAGCAGTAAAAAAAAAACACAATGGCATATTACTCCAAGACCGTCTCAGATGGTAGTGCATGTAAGGTTTTCTCATGGTCGTTAAACTCAAGCAATGTAGGTAATGAAACATCACCGACGGTCAGGTCTTAACTTTATTTCACAGACAAGTCTCTGAACACATACTACTTACCCAGCAGCACTTGCTTGGCCACAATAGCGGCAAGGCGACCGAGCAGATGGCCTCGGCCATCAATTACCAGAACCTGGGGAAAAGAATTTAAAAAAAAACACAAATCAACAAAAATGTACAAGACATTCAAGCCAAGCACTGAAATGGTGCCAATAGTGGGTGAAGGATTCAATGCACACACTGCCCAAGAGCTTAAAATTAACTACATGTGTGGAAGTGTCAATCCAGATGGTATTAGATGTCTAATGTATTGAGCATCTCACGTGTTAACTAGCTCTGGAGAGGAATAAACAAGGTCTAAAATGGCATTGAAAGTGACGCGCAGTACAAGTCTCTTTTACGGTAAGGAAAGAATACATGATCACATGCCACATGAAACTCCGATCCAGTGTTGAATAACAAAGTATTTAGATCATTTCTAAATCAGATTAATTAAGGTGTGGATTTAATAGTGATTATATACAGCATTGCTTTTTAACGAGTACAGGGCGCAACCGCATGGATGGGGCCTACTCACGCGAGCGGCCACTTCCACGTTTCTACCACCATTCAACGTCCAATTGAACAATACGGACCACGTTAACACAAGAGTTTTAACTTATTTACTAACCAAAACAGCAGGTCCAAGTCAAGAACAAATCACAAATGCCGCCATCTTAACGGATATTTCCATGCACGAGTTAAAACTAGCAAGTAATCCAGTACTGTTAGCATCGTGCTAATGACGGACGCGGTGGAACCGCCATATCAATACTTTGCTGTAAATACTCTTTTTTTTTTTTTTCAAAGAAACGTATCCTCTCCAGGAATTAAGGACACCTTAATGTGACTAATATTATAGGTCCGATATCTTCGTAAACCTCTAACACGACAAATTTTAGCCACATTTCACAGCGCTGAGACACGCACCTTATGGAACCGGTCCGCCATGACATGGAAAAGAAAGACGCACGGGTTGACCCGTGGTATAAGGCAGGGGCGTGGGCGTGGTTATGTGGAACTGAGGAAGTGACGTGACTCTTTCGATCAAAATGAAACATGCTCGGATTAAACATTTATTTATATATTTATCACAAATAATTATTGATTGCCTTATGAGCGGAAAATAATGATATTATATATATATATTCTTGCTCATTAGGGACAAAATTTTGTGAATATCATGTCAAATCCCAATGGCATTTTTTAGGCCAATTTTTCGGTTTATAAATATAGTTTTCTACGTTTTCTATATTTATATAATTTATTAAATGTCATTTATTATTAGGTTGGTGTTTCAAACCCATTGGGGTTATCATTGTACCCTCTGATAAAATAGTTTCATAATATTTGTCCCAGGGGTTCGATTCCCTTCTCCGCCATGTGTGTGTGGAGTTTGCATGTTCTCCCCGTGCCTCAGAAAGTCTTTCTCCGAGTTCTCCGGTTTCCTCCCGGTCCAAAACCATGCATGATAGGTTGATTGGTTGGTACCTTATTAAATTGTCCCTAGTGTACGAGTGTGTGTGTGTGTGTGTGTGTGCCCTGCGATGGGTTGGCATTCCATCCAGGGTGTATCCTGCCTTAATGCCCATAGACACCTGAGATAGTCGTACGATCCCCGTGACCCGAGGGAAGATCGGGTATAGAGGTAGAAGATGAGTGAATGAATGAAAAAAATATTTTTTTTTTTTAAAACTTACGCTTTACTTTAGGAACGTATCTCACCGCTCTGAATAGACAATCACTCAGTTGTACGAGCTCGCTAAGGCAAGGATGGAAGAGGAAAAAAGGTTCTCGACATCTCTGGAAACTGGAACGTTCAGCGTTGCCTATTTGGCCCAGCAGTTGGCAGCAATGCTCCTCTAAAAGCTTTCTATGTTTCTTTCTAGGTTTGCTCATTAGTGGTGCTTGAATTCTTTTACATGTTTCTCCAGTCATTTTACTGCAAGATTCTCGAGAAATGGGGGGGCACGGTGGCTTAGTGGTTAGCACGTTCGCCTCACACCGCCAGGGTACGGTGGTGGTTATAATTATTAAATATGGAGTCATGGTTTCATTCTGGTCCATGGTTTTCCGAGATATATCCAGACGGGTCCGATTCCCGTCTCGGCCATGTGTGTGTGGAGTTTGCATGTGCCTCAGGGGGGTTTTTCTCCTGGTTCTCCGGTTCTCCGGTTTCCTCCCGGTCCAAAAACATGCACGGTAGGTTGATTGGCACCTTGGAAAATTGTCCCTAGTGTATGAATGTGTGTGTGATTGTGTCCTGCGATGGGTTGACATTCCATTAAGGGTGTATCCTGCCTTAATGCCCACAGACGCCTGAGATAGACACAGGCTCCCCGTGACCCGAGGGAAGATAAAGATGAAGATGAATGAATGAAAAATGAATAATTTGCAAAACTGTAATGGAAACAGATTTTTTCCTCATTTCCAGGTCACGTGATATAACTTACCTTGACTTTGGCATGATGCTGCAGGTGCTACATGAGGCTAGGTGCTATTGCACTGCGTTCATCAACAAGCGCATATGGACGCTCCCAAGTCTGCCATTAATGCTTGTATGACGCGTCAACGTCTCCGATAAAAAAATAAAAAAATGGGTTCATGGGTTGAGATCATCATCATCATCATCATCATCATCATCATCATCATCTATCTATCACTCTATCTATCACTTCCTGAACTTTCCTCTCAGACATAAATTTAAGCTTCTCAGGTTATTCAACTAATGAACGGGGATAATAAGCGCCATGTTCGTTTCAGATTGCAAATTATTCATGTTGTACATTGTTTAATGTGTGAACACGATACAGACTTATAATGTAAATTCAAAAGGACGCCGAGGAGAGGACGCACGGGGAGAACATGCACACACACACACACACACACACACACACACACGGCGGAGACAGGGATAGAACACCTTCCCAAATTAGATACTTATGAATTATAATTAATAAAGACCAGAAAACAAGATCTAAACTATGTTTTGACCCTTTAATAGTGAAAAACATAGTTCAAAAAATCCAATTCATCGCTGCAGAGGGACTTTTCAATAAGAGGAAGAATTTTTCTCTCCAAAGCTGAAGGATTGTCTCACTTCACCCATGCAGCTCTTTCCTTAGAGGTCGATAAAGGAACGTTAAAAAAAAAAGTTAATAGCATGTTAAACAATTTTGTTTGGAAAAATAAAGTACATTATATTAGGAAATCAGGGGGCACGGTGGTTTAGTGGTTAGCACGTTCGCCTCACACCGCCAGGATCCGGGTTCGATTCCCGTCTTGGGAATGTGTGTGTGGAGTTTGCATGTTCTCCCTGTGCCTCAGGGGGTTTTTCCCCGGGTTCTCCGGTTTCCTCCCCCGGTCCAAAAACATGCACGGTAGTTTGATTGGCACCTTGGAAAATTGTCCCTAGTGTATGAATGTGTGTGTGTGTGTGCCCTGCGATGGGTTGGCATTCCATCCAGGGTGTATCCTGCCTTAATGCCCATAGACGCCTGAGATAGGCACAGGCTCCCCGTGACCCGAGGAAGATCGGAAAAGCGGTAGAAGATGAATGAATATTAGGAAATCAGCATTAATGAATCCAACAAAACATGGAGGATTTGATCTCTTTTCAAATTAATTGGATGAAAAACTTTTTTAAGAGTCCCTCCTGTCTCATCCCTAACTATATTTTCTCTATAATGTTTCCAAGATTCCTATCAAACTCTTTACTCTTCATAAGCAGATGCTCTTGGCATGGTCCCTCGTGTATAAGCACAATTTTTCTCCTCACTGATATTATTTATGGAATAACCAGGACATTCTGTATAAGAAAAATCACTTGTCTTTGCTAGCTGGTTTGAAAACAACCTTCTTTTAGTTGGACAACTTATTAACTTGCGAGGCAAACTTTATATTTGCGATTTTTCACAGAAATATAATATTCTCCTATGTGCCATTGCCATTCCTTCAAGTGTTTCTTTTCTGCTGCAAGGTACCACATTTCCATGGCCATGCACTAGCTTTGTCTTTAGCCGACACAATGATCGGAAGCGCGTGCTTTTCTCCAGACCATAAAAGCAGAAGGAAGAAAAATTCCTCTTCCACAATTCCTTATGTAATACCATACTGGAACACCATTGTTGAAATATACCATGGGAAAAAGTATGGTCTTTGCTACGCAAGTATCTTCTCACCAATAATGTAAAGGAAATAACATTAAAATTGATATATAAAACTAAAACCTTTCTTAGGAAATAGAAGGCAGACATAGACGTGAGCGGCATCTTTCGTCATTCATCTGAAGAAGACTTCATTCATTTATATTGGTAATGTAACTACACACAAGTCTTGTTTTGTGAGTGACTTCTGTTTTTGTTTTAAGGATGTTTTCTTTGGATTTTTTGTTTATTCAAAGGAACACTCAGGAAAATATTATCCATAGCGACGTACAAATAGTGCTTTAGGTCTCCATCTAAGTATGATTGATTACATACTTAAGGTATAAAATAAGTATAGACACAGTTGAGGGATGTTTTTTATGCTTTCCTGGACAGTGAGAAGGAAGAAGTGTTTGGATGGGTGTTGTTGGAAGAGATCGGAGTCTTCAGTCGTGGTTTGAAGATGCAGCAGTGACTCTGTTGCTCGGACATCCAGGGGAAGTTCATTCCACCACCTCGGTACCAGACCAGAGAAGAAGCCTTGAGCTGATCTTTACCTCCTTACCCTGAGAGAAGGTGGAAGCAGGCGAGCAGTGCGGGACGCTCTCAGGATTTATTTATTTATTTATTTCCATAAATATATTGAAACTACAACTTGAAAGCTATGAAAACAGTATCTCTATATTCATCCTTTGTGTCCTCCTTAAGATCTAATTGCTTTACTTTTTGTTTTGTTTTGTTTGTTTGTTTACCCTGGAAAATTTGAATGTATATGTATATTTATATGTGTATAAATTGCTATTTCCAATGTCACCTGGTCCAACTGACTTTCCACTCTTCATCCTCTTAATAGCTGCTCTCACTTCCTCCTTACTAACCCTATCCAGTTCCTGATCCACATCTCCACATCATCCATCCATCCATCCAATCCATCTCTCTCTCTCTCTCTCTCTCTGACACACACATGCACGCTTTCAGCTGCTTAAAGTACTCCCTCCACCTTCTCAACACACTCACCTCACTAGTCAACACATTTCCATCTCCATCCTTTATCACTCTGACTTGCAGCGCATCCTTCCCAGCTCGCTCTCATTGCTTGCCTAACTGCTTCAAATCCTTTTCTCCTTCCTTACTGTCCAACTCCACATACAGCTCCGTATACGCCTTCTCCTATACACCTGCTGCCTCACACTCCTGCCTAATGTTCTCATCTCTCTGCCGATCCCAATGCTGTTTCTCTTCCTCCTTCCTTATTCCACCACCACACGTTCACAAAATGTGTGCTTTCTACCATAATCATAAATGGCAGTTTTCATTCTTCTTCCTCTTGTTCTTCTTCTTCTTGTTCCTCTTGTTCTTCTTCCTCTTGTTCTTCTTCTTCCTTTTCTTCTTCTTCTTGTTGTTGTTGTTGTTATTCTTCTTCTTGTTCCTCTTCTTCTTCTTCTTCCTCTTGTTGTTCTTCTTCTTTCCCATTTTCTTCTTTTCTTCCTTTCCTCCTCTTGTCCATCTTGCTTTCTCTTTCTTTCTTTCTTCTTCTTCTTCTTCTATTGTTGTTTCTTCCTTTCTCTCCTTCTTTCTTCTTCTTCTTCTTGTTATTGTTGTTGTTCTTCTTCTTCCTCCTCTTCCTCTTCTTCTTCTTCTTCTTAATCTTCTTCTTATTGTTATTATTCTTCTTCCCCCCTTCCTCCCTTCCTCCTCTCAATCCTTCTCCTTCTTCTTCTCTTCTTCCTCCTTTCTTCTCTCTTCTTCTCTTCTTCTTTCTTCTTGTTTCTTCTTCTTGTTCTTCTTCTTGTTATTGTTTCTTCTGTTTCTTCTTCTTCTTCTTCTTCTTCTTCTTCTTCCTCCTCTTCCTCTTCTCCCCCTTCCTCCTCTCCTCCTCCTCCTTCTTCTTCCTCCTCTTCCTCTTCCTCCTCATCCTCCTCTTCCTCCTCTCTTCCTCCTCCTCCTCCTCCTCTCCTCCTCTTCTTCTCCTTCTTCCTCTTCTCCTCTTATTCTTCCTCTTATTATTATTCTTCTTCCTCTTATTCTTCTTCTACTTATTATTATTATTATTATTATTATTATTATTATTATTATTATTATTATTATTATTATTATTATTATTATTATTATTTAGGTATTGTAACAGTACACTGTGAGCGTTCGGATAATGGAGTAAAAGGAACCGCATGTGCATGTTTCCGCCCGGACACACTTCTGCTTGCTCACGCCTGAATGGAGAAAGAACGAGTAAGAAGATCATGACTTGACATCGTCTCTGCGTTTCAGGAGCTTCATTTTTATACAGAAGATTCGGTGCAGTTCGTGTTTGTCACTTGTGTCCGGTGTGTTGCAGGTTCGAGAATCAGTGCTGTTTAGTGGAGCTGTGCAGTGTTATCTGATCCAGGTTGAAGCTTCACATAGCGAGGCGGCTAGCTGTCCATTCTCTGACTAGCCCCAGTATCTCTGCACCAGTATCTCTGCACCAGTATCTCTGCACCAGTATCTCACGCTGTGACGGGAATAAAAACACAAAACTTTTAGCAATAAAAATGCTGAAAGAAATCCTCCACCTGCCGCTCGAGGAGCAAATATTTTACGCCGTCTTACTGTTTTCGTGGACGGTGTATCTTTGGGAGGCCTATCTCTCTTACAGACAGGTAACGTGACCCGAGTCAGCAATGACTTTTATATACACAGAAATGTAATAATATCTCTTAGATATCATATAATAATATTTTGCATGTATTTTTGAAGCTTTTCTTGCAGAAGTATTCATCCTTTATTCATTCTTGTTTTGTTGTTGTTTTAAGTACCAAAATGTTACAGCATGACACTTCAGAATGATCATTTTGTCACAAATATCGTAAAGGAACATTATCGGTGCAAACGTTCAAAAAGTCTGAAGTCCAGGTCTGTGATGCTAGACATTAAAAAAAAAAAAAATAAATAAATACATGTAAAAATAAATAAATAAACTTTCTTAAAAGGTTTAAAAGCACGTAATTGCATGGAAGAAAAACATAAAGAAAGTCTTTGCTACTCATGCTACGGCAATTGTATACGTTTGCTGTAACTCTTATATATCATTATATAATGGTATATTGTTTATATGATATAATATTCATTCATTCATTTTCTACCTCTATATCCGATCTTCCCTCGGGTCACGGGGAGCCTGTGCCTATCTCAGGCGTCTATGGGCGTTAAGGCAGGATATATCCTGGATGGAATGCCAACCCATCGCAGGACACACACACACTCACACACACATTCATACACTAGGGACAATTTTCCAAGGTGCCAATCAACCTACTGTGCATGTTTTTGGACCGGGAGGAAATCGGAGAACCCGGAGAAAAACCTCCTGAGGCACGGGGAGAACATGCACAAACTCCACACACACATGGCTGAGACAGGAATCGAACCCGGACCCTGGCGGTGTGAGGCGAACGTGCTAACCACTAAGCCACTGTGCTTCTTTTATATAATATAATATATGTAATTATATAATATTGTATAATATATATCATTTAATATAATTTTTTTTAAGGAAATGAATTCGATATGATTAAGACCCGTTGAGAGTGTGAACTCTCAGACCAGTTTATTCGCATCATACCACAGTGTAAGTGGAGCTTTGTCTGTGCCACTTGTTTGTGGTAAAATTCACAGCAGTATTTCTGATCAATTCTTCTGTTTTGCACCTCAGAGGAAGAAGATCTACAGCACCGCCACTCATGTCCCTGCTGAGCTGGGGAAGATCATGGATGCTGCTGAGACGTTCGAGAAGTCACGCCTGTACCAGCTGGACAAGAGCAACTTTGGTTTCTGGTCTGGACTTTACTCTGAGACGGAGGGAACGGTACGTGGGTGCATAAGGGTGACACCCAGACACCCACTTTATATATATATATATATATATATATATATATATATATATATATCAATATCCTTCTCTACACACTGTTCTATGTATGTATATATGTGTGTGTGTATGTATATGTATATATATATATATATATATATATATATATATATATATATATATATATATATATTATATATATATATATATATCATATATATATATATATATATATATATATATATATATATAATTTTATAATTTTTTATTTATTTATTTTTTATAGACACAGATGCATTAGTAAATAATCGAGAAAACCACTAAAGATTTGTGGAAGGAATACAACACTTAGTGGTTCATTCATTCATTCATTCATTTTCTACCGCTTTATCCGATATTCCCTCGGGTCACAGGGAGTCTGTGCCTATCTCAGGCGTCTATGGGCATTAAGGCAGGATACACCCTGGATGGAATGCCAACCCATCGCAGGGCACACACACACATTCACACACGCATTCACACTAGGGACATACACTAGGGACAATTTTCCAAGGTGCCAATCAACCTACTGTGCATGTTTTTGGACCGGGGGGAAACCGGAGAACCCGGAGAAAAACCCCCTGAGGCACAGGGAGAACATGCAAACTCGACACACACATGACCGAGACGGGAATCAAACCCGGATCCTGGCGGTGTGAGGCGAACGTGCTAACCACTACGCCACCGTGCCCCCCTACACTTAGTGGTTGTTACTGGAAAATAATCAACACCTTGATGATGTCACTCTTTGTATGTATTATGATCATTAGTTCTGAGTGATATAATGTTAAAAAAAAATGACAATGATGCTGAGGTTACTGATTTTTTCATGGCTTTGAGAAATGTTTGTGTGTGTGTGTTTTCTGATATAGTGCATGATAATGAGGCACACCAGAACATTTTATTTGATGTGCTGATTATCTGAATTTATTTCTTAGCTAATTCTGCTGCTTGGAGGTATCCCGTTCCTGTGGAAGATCGCCGGAAACCTGACCGGCCGCTTTGGCTTCGGCCCGGAGTACGAGGTGGGTCTGTGCTCATGACATTTCGCTTTAGGCGTGGCTCAAACTGTTACCGAAACGTAAAAAAAACACTTTATGTTTAATCCTGTGCACTTGTGTAATGACTGCTGCAGATCTCTCAGTCGTTGACCTTCTTGATGCTAGCAACATTATTCAGCGCATTTACCGGTCTTCCTTGGAGTCTCTACAGCACGTTCGTCATTGAGGAAAAGCATGGCTTCAACCAGCAGGTGAGAAATTCATTCTTGAGAGAGGGACAGATCAGTCGAGCAGTGATAGAGGGTTTGGAGGGAGCGTGGTGCGATGCAGGGTGAGATGGGTTCTGGTTTGGGCTGAACCAATTAGATTTTCCAAAATCTAATTATGATTTGATTATGATACGGCAGGTGTCTTAAAATGAAAACATAATTTGCATTTCTTTTCAGATTTGGTTTTTTTTTTTAATGCTGAAATTGCATACCAGTATATCAGTGAAAACTAAACGCATTTAGTGTATTTAATTGCCATATTACATCAAAAAACAAATACAGTGCTTTCAGAAAGTTCCTCCACAGTGGCCGCGTAGAGTAAGTCATGAGGAAACTACTTGTTTAATTAAACTCATTCTTGCGCATATATTTCTTTGTTAAATCTTGCAGGGTATAGTGATGTGGTGTTCCTGTCTCCAGAAAAGCCGCTTGAAATTAAATTGCTCGAATTAAATCAGTGTATTTAACGCCAGTTCATAAAGCATGCTTCTACACGCCACTGCGGAGGGACTTTTTCAACACAATATATATAAATTATAGTGGTGTAACAGTTCACAGTTGATCCAGTACGGATCAGTTTGGTATGCACTTGACCCACAGATTATTAAAAACAAAAATACAATATTTAATGATCGCGGAATGTTTTTTTTTGTGCCGATATTGCTTTTTAAGTAATTTCATAACTAACCAGAGCAGTCGTATGTTAGTGCTGGTCAGTTTTTGCCGTTGTAGACAAGCATCAGTGTTCATATCTAAAAGGGCTGCTACAGGAAGCCAGTGAAGGGAGTGTTGTAATGGGGTGGTGAAGTTTGGTTGTAAAGCTGTGTTGGATCAGAGTCTTTTGAAGGAAGAGTTTGTTAGGGCAGAGGATTGGTAATCCAGTTTTAACATAACTGGGTTACCTAAAACAACTGAGGGCCCTGTTTAGATATTGCATTCCAATGATGTAAGGGAGGTGGTATCCCAGTGGTTAAGGTGTTGGACTCTGGACCGGAAGGTCATGGGTTCAGGGAGGTGTAAGGGAGGTGGGAGGTGGTATCCCAGTGGATAAGGTGTTGGACTCTGGACCGGAAGGTCATGGGTTCAGGGAGGTGTAAGGGAGGTGGTAGCCCAGTGGTTAAGGTGTTGGACTCTGGACCGGAAGGTCATGGGTTCAGGGAGGTGTAAGGGAGGTGGTAGCCCAGTGGTTAAGGTGTTGGACTCTGGACCAGGAAGATCATGGGTTCAAACTCCACCACCAATAGTGGGCCCTTGAGCAAGGCCCTTAACCCTTAATTGCTCATTTGTAAGTCGCTCTGGATAAAGGCGTCTGCCAAATGCCGTAAATGTAAAATGTAAATGATATGATTTCAGTATTTGGAAATTCCATTTTCAGTTTGATGTATTTGGCAGAACCAACAATGTCCCTGTTTGTGGTCGCGGATGGGGCTAATTTTAGAAAAATACTAAAGCTGGAGTTACCTATACTAGCCTGAAATTGAGAGCAGATATGGGCTAAAAAATTTTTTAGCGCTTTCTATATATGTATTTTTATTATTATTTATTTTCCCCTCCTCAGACATTAGGCTTCTTCCTGAAAGATGCTCTGAAGAAATTTGCGGTGACCCAGTGCATCCTGCTGCCCGTCACGTCTTTGCTGCTCTACATCATAAAGATCGGCGGGGATTATTTCTTCATCTACGCCTGGCTCTTCACACTCATCGTCTCTCTGGTTGGACATTATCATATAATCGCGCTATACATCATAAACGCAGATATTTGTGATGATTGGGATTGCTGACGTTTCATTTCCGCTTTTTATTTATTTATTTATTTATTTATTTATTTATTTATTTATTTATTGACTGGAAATGTGCTTTGAAGGCAGAAAGAAAACGTGCTATAGATAAACTGATTTCTTCCACACACAGTTATGTATTTTATATATATTTTTTTTCCTTCTTTTATTGATTCCAATTCCGCTTATCGATTCCTAGTTTTGATTCCAAGCAGTGGAAAAAAAATGTTGGTCCTGACAACTTGCTTGAAACATAATTTTTTTATTACTGTAATTAAACTTAGCCTTGTCTTTGGTTTTTACAAAGTGTAGCGACACTTGAGTAATCCATGTACAACATTTTTTATTACTATATAAGGTCCTGATAGGTTGCCAGGTAAACAGAAATGCACCCAGGAATCAATAAGACAAATCTTGATTTTAATTGTATAACAAGTACCCAATTCCATAACAATTTTCGATTCCCAACCCTGCTTAATGGTTGAACTTCTTATCAGTGTATTATGGGTTTAATCCAGAAACCAGACAAGCTGACACTGAGCACGGCTAATAAAGCTCAACTGGTCTATACAATGCCATACAATTAAAAATGAATGGTTTATTATTAAAAGGTTCACCATGAACATAAACCTGTTTCCTATTCATAAGGTACGGTGTAACGTTTTAGCTTTTATCTATTTATTTATTATTTAGAAAAATAGATCATCAAAAACCTATTATTCCAAGACACACCTATTTCCTCCTTCATTTCTCTGTTTACAATTTGCAGGTCTTGGTGACCATCTATGCCGACTACATCGCGCCTCTGTTTGATAAGTTCACCCCACTGCCAGAAGGAGAGCTGAAAACAGACATCGAAAGCATGGCCAAGTCCATCAACTTCCCACTTACAAAGATATATGTGGTAGAAGGTATATTTATAATAATTTATATATAATCTCATTTTTTTTTGACAAAATTAGATTTTGGGTACAGTGGGAAATGTGTTTTTGCCTGTTTGTAGTCGGTATTTTGGGGTTTGCCGCTGTCATGTTTATCCCACACACACACACACACCTCCCCATTCAACACTGTGATTCTGTTTGAGGTGCTGGAATAAATTAGATCTCCTTTAGTTGCCACAAATTTTAGACAAATTATAACTCGGGGCTTTGACGTGTCGCAAACCCGCACAGTTTCCATACGACTGATGCAACCTTAACGAATTGACCTTAAAGAATCTATGTGAAGACACTGATCACATTAATGATTTCTCACAGTAATTATCAACATTGACTTAACCAAAAGTTTTCACATTTCACTGATGCATCTAACAATCCCATGATCATCATGTTGGTGACCCCTACTCTAAGGTGTGCATTTTTGTGACTTTGCCACATTTGTCTCCTCCCAGGCTCTAAAAGATCCTCACACAGCAACGCCTACTTCTACGGTTTCTTCAAGAACAAGCGTATTGTGCTGTTCGACACGCTGCTGGAGGATTACTCCCCTCTGAACAAGAAAACCGACGGAGATCCCGCCGCCGAACAGGACAACACTGAGGAGACGCGCGACGAGACCAAGCTTCAGCCTAAGGTCGGCATGAAACAACAGATTAACACTAATTAAGTAATTACTAATCAATAGAATGATTTATACCAAATTGCTGATTTTCTAAAACTGGATCCAAATGCTGTAACGGCGTATTTTGGCCGTATTTACGCACACAGGACAAGCTGGCCTTTTTTTTCTTCCTTAAATTAAGTGATCATTTACTTATTTATTTATTTATTTGTTCAAATGCCTTTCCCACACTAAACAATACAATATTCAATTCTAGCACAAGAAGCAAGGCTGCAGTAACTCTGAGGTTCTGGCGGTTCTTGGCCATGAATTGGGACATTGGAAACTGGGCCACACAGTCAAGCACATCATCATTAGCCAGGTGAGTTTTATATTTTATATATATATAGCAATTTATATACAGGGAATCTCTGTGGTTTTATCAATCATCCATTATTAGGATTTGTTATTAGTCCTTTCAAGGACATGCATAAAACTGCTATAATAATATATCCGTTTAATATTTCTTTTTGCTTAACCTTGTTCATCAACCTCGGTTCTGACCAAAACTACCAAATATTCATTCATCTTCTACCGCTATATCCGATCTTCCCTCGAATCACGGGGAGTCTGTGTCTATCTCCGGCGTCTATGGGCCTTAAGGCAGGATACACCCTGGATGGAATGCCAACCCATTGCAGGGCGCACACACACACATTCATACACTATGGACAATTTTCCAAGGTGCCAATCAACCTACCGTGCATGTTTTTCGACCTTTTAGCATGAAAAACTTGGAAATATTTTAGGGATTCTTTTAACAGCAGTGGATGAGGGTTATTCTAAAAATCTAAAGTCTTAAATTGTCTTCAGTATAAAACACGGTGGGAATGATGAATAATTCCTGCCACAATAAGGATACAAACCGGTACAGTATTGCTCACCAAACACCAGGTTTTCTGCCTAATGTTGGTTATTGAAGTCTAATATTTCATACTTGCGGTATCAAATTCCTTGATGTTTGAAACAATAGCTTTCAGGTCTCACGGACTGTGAGACTTGGATCTGTCTGGACCTGCTTGTCATCAGAACTAGCTTTTTAATGAATCCTTACTTGGATTTATTTCTCAATTTTCCTCCACAGGTGAACTCCTTCCTCTGCTTTTTCCTCTTTGCTGTTCTGATTGGTCGAAAAGAGCTCTTCATGGCCTTTGGCTTCCATGACAACCAGCCAACACTCATCGGGCTGCTGATCATCTTCCAGTTTATTTTCTCCCCGTACAATGAGGTAGAGTCGCCCAGTATTCTGTGTGTATGTGTGTGACAGATTTTCTAATTACACCACAACTCGTTAATCCATTTACGTCATGTGTGATTGTATAACGCAGCATAACAATTATGAATATCATGCTGCCTTGTATGGATAAAGGTTTGTGCTTATTTTGATCCTCCTGATTCCACAATGATTTGCAATCATTAGAAAATATTTATAGCATAAGAGGAATAAAATGTATTTTGATGTCTAGCTATTTTCCTTTATCCACACACATTTTTTTTATTACTTATTAGTAGCTGCTTGTGTATAATTTTGATGTTCATGATGACCTGGTTGTCTATAAAATAAATATTTATTTTTGGTTATTTAGATGTTTAGATTCTTAAAATCACTAGGGACATCCTGTACAGTGCTATACTTTTGCTTTGGGGTCAGCGTCTTTGAATTTTCATATAATGCTGAAAATGTGTTCTCATATTTTAACCTTCATGCATCCGTCTGATGTTGAGATCTATGCGGAGTAAATAATTATATCTAATTTTTCCTCTTTCCCTGCGCTTCAATTCGATGGCGCTCCTCCAGCTGTTGACGTTTTGCCTGACAGTGCTGAGTCGCAGGTTCGAGTTCCAAGCAGACGCGTTTGCGCGAGCCATGGGTCGAGCGACCGAGCTCTGCTCAGCCCTCATCAAGCTAAACAAAGACAACCTAGGGTTTCCGGTGGCAGATTGGCTCTTCTCGATGTGGCACTATTCCCACCCTCCATTGCTGGAGAGACTCCGGGCCATCAAGGACACCAAGAAACAAGACTGACGGTTCCACCAGGGGGCGCCACTTTCACCATCCGGTCCTCCCAGGAAGGGCCCCCGGTGGCCGCTTCTAGCTGTCTGAAGATGAAAATGTCTCTCTCAATAGTTGTTTCTTATTCCTTTAACTTTTGAGGGTTTATTTCACAATTTTTTTTGTACCCGTTTTAATTAGTTGGATTTAATTGGACTTGTGTACAGCCTACTGCTTCAGTGGAAGGAGGACTCGTAGAAGATCATACTCGTTAACACCCTGAATGACCTTTGAGCCGTTTGCTTTTCTTTAGAAAGGAAAATATTCTGTAAATAACATTGGGTTTTTTTTGTTTGTTTTTTTTAAGGAAGAAAATTTAGAGCGACTTAGAAAAAAGTTATTGACCAATGATGATAGTAGTTTTGAAATGTATTAATTTTTATTTTTGGTTCATTTTCTGTTGAGTGCCTCTAGCATATGGCAGAGTGTGGGGGAAGTGTGTGTGTGTGTGTGTGTGTGTGGTGTGTGGGGGGGGGGGGGGGGGGGGGGTAAAAAAAGTGATAATTCTAAAATCTCCCTTCCTTTTCATCTTTTTAATTATCTACATTAACAGGGATGTCTTGTTGCTTGCCATCAACCTTAGTTACTAAATGTATTTCAGTGTTGAAAAAATGCTTTCATTGCACTTAATGTTAATGTTTGCATGCTGGAATTAAGAGGCCGTTGAACTCCCATGTCATAGACCACAAACGTGCCAGGACAAATGGAACAGAGTAACGTAAAATTGTTTCTTAGCATAGCCCAGCTTGTGCAGAAGCAGGGATCAGAGTGTTGGGGTCAGCCACGATACGGCACCGCCCCCCACCCTAGAGTACAGAGCGCCTTGTTCAATGGCTTGGCGACACTGGGTTTCGAACCCCTGACCTTCTGATCAGTAGCCCAGCACCTTAACCACTGAGCTACTCTCCTCCTGTTTAAAGAACACAAGACAGGAATGGAAAAGCCATAACCAAGGATTTGTTAAGAAACTGTGGAGGCATCTCAGGTGTGTGTGTGTGTGTATGTTTATACATCTCTCTCTCTCTCTCTCTCTCTCTCTCTCTCTCTCTCTCTCTCTCTCTCTCTCTCTCTCTCTCTCTCTCTCTCTCTCTCTCTCTCTCTCTCTCTCTCTCTCTCTCCTCTATCTCTCTCATCTCTCTCTCTCCACGGAAAAAGTCTCTCTCTCTCTCTCTCTCTCTCTCTCTCTCTCCTCTCTCTCTCCATCGATCTCCATCTCTCTCATATATCTATATATATCTATATCTATCCCCTATATATCTCTCTCATATCTCTATATATCCTCTATCTCTCTCTCTCTATATCTCTCTATATATATATATATATATATCCCCTCCCCCTTTTGACATTTGCAGTGTGTGATCCAATGTGAATGTACCATCTCATGAATAAAACTTGACAGCACATATCCCATTTTTTTTCTTTTTTTTCTATAAAAGACCCCTTTGTCTAGACATTATTGGTTCAACTGAAATGTTTTGGTCTTGTACGTTGCCCATAGAGCCAACATCCAAATACTAAATTGTCACATTATTAGGAAACACTATTCTAATTCTAGATAGAACCAGTATTTCTCTTATGAATTTGATTTCTCAATGGTCAGGTCCATCCTTATATGAATACATCACACACACATTGTACCACATCCTACAGCTGCTCTACTGAACACATTCGTTGACTAGAGGGACCATATGCTGGAAGCTGGTTTTATATGATGGGCAAAAGTGATGAAAGGAGTCAGCAATCTCATTTACTCGTTTGTATTGGGATGTTCAGACAATGCTTAGATGTATTACGTTTAAAAAAATGGTGTCTGGAATGTTGACAAAAACCTTCATGCGAGTTCAGCACTGAGTTCCGCAGCCTGTGGATTTAAGGCGGATTTCATGTATACATGCTGCTGAAAATTGAAACTCTTGTCATGTTCTTATCAGCAGAAATCATACTGTACATCCAACCATGATTCATTACATATTTACAGTCTCAAAATAATTCAGTGACCTTTCCCAAATGAAAACTGCTCCTGGTTTTAGTAATTCTAGGCAATACATTTCACAATTTCCTGTTCCCTAGTACAGTAAAACAAATGTATATTTTTGTTTAACAACTGTTAATACTAAGGGGGACGGTGGTTTAGTGGATAGTACGTTCGCCTCACACCTCCAGGATCCGGGTTCTGTTCCTGTCTCGGCC
Organism: Kryptopterus vitreolus; assembly: GCA_030449085.1. Lineage (NCBI taxonomy): Eukaryota > Metazoa > Chordata > Actinopteri > Siluriformes > Siluridae > Kryptopterus > Kryptopterus vitreolus. Next base: position 23,599,256 of record JACRUU010000012.1, read on the forward strand.
ATGTGTGTGTGGAGTTTGCATGTTCTCCCTGTGCCTCTGGGGTTTTCCTCTGGGTTCTCCAGTTTCTCCCCAGTCCAAAAACTTGCACGGTAGGTAGATTGGCACCTTGGAAAATTGTCCCTAGTGTATGAATGTGTGTGTGCCCTGCAATGGGTGTGCATTCCATCCAGGGTGTATCCTGCCTTAATGCCCATAGACGCCTGAGATAGGCACAGGCTCCCCGTGACCCGAGGGACGATCGGATAAAGCGGTAGAAAAAAAAAATGTTAATTCTATAACAGTGCCCACTGACGTGTACTGTAAGTAAAATACCTGTGCTACCTATTCACAGACAGATCATTGCGGCAACTTATTCAGTGCAATGTATTTACACCCCTGCGATATTTCCACATTTTGTCACGTTATAACTACAAACTTCAATGTATTTTATTGGAATTAAATGCCATAGATCAACACAAAGTATGACTGTGAAATGCAACAATAATCATGCATGGTGTTAAAGGCCTTTTATAAATAAAGGTATATATATATATATATATATATATATATATATATATATATATATATATATATATATATATATATATATATATATATATATATATATATATATATATATATATATATATGCGCCCATTCTCTCTGGTCTGACCTTAACCACTGAGCTACCACCTTCCCATCTCATCAATTCTATTGTAGCTCTGGCTGTATGTTTATGGTCGTTGTCCTGCTGGAACGTGACTCTCCACCCCAGGCTCATGTCCTTTGCAGACTCTAATGGGTTTTCTTACAGGATTGCCCTGTATTTAACTCAATCCATCTTCCCTTCAACTCTGACCAGCTTTTTTTTTTTTTTTTAATGAGGAAATAATGGAATGTCTCATTTCGATATTGTTTTTGGAAAGCGGGTCGATTTCTCCAACGATATCAAGCGGTGATTTAGTAGGTCGAGCAGGGAAAGTCGACATTGTTCCAAAGCTACGAATTTGCAAATATCTAAAGAAGTGTGTTTTTGGTATGTAAATCTTTGCCCTTATTTGATAAAACAACATAAAGCTATGACCACTATACAGATCTTTCAAGTCCTTTCTCCGCTCCGCATTTAAAAACAGGATCTCTAGAAATGAAACACTATTTCATTTTGATTCCATCCCTGTCACCATCTCCACATTGTCCTTACAACTGTCTGTTTATTTTATTTTTTTATGTATATATAGATGTTTCACAGTAGGAGGAAGACCCTTGAACCAAACATGAGTTACATGCATGCTAACAAGCTGATTGCAAATTATAGTGTTTTATTTAACAAGGGTTAAAAGAAAACCAGAATGTGCTTCCTTGCAGCCAGCATATAGTTACAACCCCATGCAAAAAAACTCCTTTGCATGCAAAACAGCATCAACTATTCTAGCAGGTAGGTTTTATCACACAGCTTGGAGAACAATAATAATATAATATAATATAATAATAATAAGTCTGTCTTTTCCGGTAATCCCAGACACACTAGTGTCCTACCTAGAATAGACAGCCCATGAACTGATCTCAGCATCATCTAGTGCTGGCCTGGCCAACCCGTGGCTCCCGAGCCTCATGCGGCTCTTTAACTAGTTTCATGCAGCTCTTTAGGAGCTTTCACATAACATGCGTCAATGGGAATGGGATGATGTTCATGTGTACCCATGTGTATGATGTGGCTCTTTGCAGTAACACAGAAAAAAAAGTGGTTCTTAGCTTCCTACTAGTTGGCCACCCCTAATCTAGTGTCTAGATGATGCTGAGATCAGTTCAAGGGTTGTTTATACTTTTCTGTGTTGAAAATAGTTTGGGGTTGTTGTCCTATTGCAGAATAAATTTGGGGCCAATAAAAGGGATTGTCCCATCGAATATCGAAAGCATTCTTCATTTCTCCACACCTACCTAAATCCTTTTCACAGTACTCTGTGCGGGATAGTTTATTTGTTTGTTTTGCTTCGAAGCTCCAGGCTTCGAAGCACAAACATTTCACTAACAAATCTTCTTTTTTGTTTTCATTCAATGTTGCTTGTAATCAACATATAAAATTACAAAAACTGAACAAGCGACAGTTCACAACCATCAATTACAAAATAAAAAAAAATAGAAGACAAGTAAATACAGGATACAGGGGGAGGTGAGATACAATGATAAACAAAGGAAAGATTATAAGAATTATGGGTCATCAAAAACAGGAAAAAGATCACAAACATATAAAGTTTGTAAAGCTTTTTTTGTTCTGTGATAATTTGAGAATTAAAATGACAAATATTACTGAACTTCTTTTTTAAACACAGCAAAAATCTGTCTGGAATTTAACCAATAATAGAATGAGGTTCTGATTAATTAGTGTATTAGTAATTAGTGAATCCCAACACTACATCCTTAAAGAATAGAACACTGTTCTTGTAAATTTTAGATTTAAATAAAACAAGTACTAAGGTGCACGGTGGCTTAGTGGTTAGCATGTTCGCTTCAAACCTCCAGGGTCCGGGTTCGATTCTCGTCTCGGCCATGTGTATGTGTGGAGTTTGCATGTTGCCTCATGAGTTTTTCTCCCGTTTCCTCCCGGTCCAAAAACATGCACGGTATGTTGATTGGAACCTTGGAAAATTGTCCCTAGTGTATGTGCCCTGCGATGGGTTGGCATTCCATCCAGGGTGTATCTTGCGTTGATGCCCTAAGACGCCTGAGATAGGCACAGGCTCCCCCCGTGACCCGAGGGAAGATCGGATAAAGCGGCAGAAGATGAACCAATGAATAAAAAACAAATACATTTTGCCAAAAAGTGGTTGTAAAAGAACGATTCCAAAAATAGATGAACTACAGCAGGGGTGGCCAACTAGTAGGAGGCTAAGAGCCACCTTTTTTCTGTCTTACTGCAAGGAGCCACATCATACACATGGGTACACATGAGCATCATCCCATTCCCATTGACGCATGTTATGTGAAAGCTCCTAAAGAGCCACATGAAACTAGTTAAAGGCTCGGGAGCCACGGGTTGGCCAGACCAGAACTACAGTTTCCTTAGCTTTAGCATCACAAAAAGAGTAACAACCGGAGTAAGTTTAAAACTTTATTCTTAAATAATCGCTTGCAGGATAAGATTTATGAATTATCTTGTAAGAAATGTATTTTACTTTGTTGTTACATAAGAAAAAGATATGTGGAAGCATCCATACATTTCCCCAGCAAATATATAGTACTTCATTAAGCGGTAACATATGATAAGGGGAAACAATTCCCTTCTGTAACAATGAACGAATGGTTTTGCTATTATTTTTGAACGCATAGCTTTTCTATAGTGCAAACAAATCCTATAGTACAGGAGTGGCCAACTAGTAGGAGGCTAAGAGCCATTTCTTTTCTGTGTTACTGCAAAGAGCAGGGGTGGGCAAACTACGGCCCGGGGGCCACATCCGGCCCCTTGGTCCTTTTAATCCGGCCCGCTGAACTGCTTCAGCTTCTTTGTCGCACCAGAAGAAAGTATAACCGCAAATAGTGAGAAAAATTAAGGAAAAATACAGCGATTTTATTTATTCATTTTTTTCCTCCCCTTCACTTTTCCTTAAATAGTATATCCTTATTCTTTTGGTATCATAATGAACATCATTTACCGCTCTTTACAAGTGGAAAAAATTAATATTGAACATAAGTTCAATTTCCCTATTTCCTGGATGACAAACTCTTATGAAAGAGTGATATTTGGCTACAGTATATATATATACACACGAGTATATCATGTTTAACACAGAACTATTGAATTATACGAATTATAAAACTTATTGTGAAGAACGTCATTTGATATAGACATTATATGAATTCTGCATATCCAGCCCCCATTAAGGAAATCTCACTGTCGATGCAGCGGAATTGCCAAGACCAGTTTGTGTTGTAGAGGAAAGGGCGGAGGTCAAAGCGGTTGTCATCTGGGACAATGTTCAATGTTATTGTTGGTTCGGCCCACGAACACACCTCAGGTTTCTCATGTGGCCCTTTGGAAAATATAATTGCCCACCCCTGGCAAAGAGCCACATCATACACATGGGCACACATGAACATCATCCCATTCTCATTGACGCATGTTATGCGAAAGCTCCTAAAGAGCCGCATGAGGCTCGGGAGCCACGGGTTGGCCATGCCAGCAATAGTGGCTCTATATTAGGCAATTTTATTAATATAGCACATTTCATACACAATGGTAATCCAAAGTGCTTTACATAAAAGGGAATAAAATAATCAATACATAAATACATAATTGCAAGAAAATGAATAATCACAACAATAAAAACTATTAAAAGAGGAATTAAAATGATGATACATCAAATACAGTAGAATCGGTGATGACGTAGAACAGCGCTCATTCCGTAAACTGCAAAAACATATTACTCCCGTGATGCCACACGGACCCGCCTCCTTTCTGCAAAGTCTACCCAATCGAATTGCACACTACTTTAACTCTGTGCGCTGATTGGTTCGCGCTTATTGGGGCGCAATATTCAAAGTCAGCTAACTGTCGGCTCGACATTGTGTATTTTCAGTGCTGTGAGGAGCGGAGAGACTGTGAGGGCTTTATCCGTCCGGAAGGTCTCAAAGTAAACAATAAATAAATAAATACTACATTTTGGTTAATTTTATACCCCGTGTAAGACACCAACGGGGGGCATTTTGGGGGTAAGTTTTCAGTTCTTATTTTAATAACGAGCTCACAGCGTGGCCTTTTAAATGCGCTTTAGTGACTACCATCTTATCTTCACTTGCGGTTTATAAAGCTTTGTCTTACTGTCTATCTTTTTGTCTTATTTTATACTGTTTGTATGTTTACAATGTTGGAAATGGTTCATATAATAGCCGTTTTAGCATTTTAAACAGCAGCTTGATAACTCCCGAGTGAACAGTGGATGTATTGTCAGTTGAAGTAAATAGTATTTCGAATAAACTCTTCATCTGTTAAAAATGTCTCAGGAAGGAGAAAAGGGAGGCGACCAAGTTGAGTCCTGAAGACACTTTCTGGCCATGTCGAATCTAATCCCGGCGAGCAAAAAAGATGAAAAGGGCCGAAACATACAAGTGGTGGTGAGATGCAGGTGACCATCTTTTAATTACTTCTGCTTTGTGCATCCGTTTATTTCTATTGATCCCCGCTGATTTTCCTTTATTTTTTAATATTCAGATTGACATTTTACACCTATAGTTTTTATATGCTGTATGTGTGTAACAATAACTGTGTAAAAAAAAAAAACATACAACCCCCCCAATAATTATGAACATTGATTTGTACTTGCCAGGGAATCTTTATTTATTTGTACATTTATTTGTATTTATTACATACATATTTATCTGATATCTATCACTACTGGTAGATGTATAACTGTGTTTTGTTGCTGTCACGGAACAGGTTTGCGTTAAATCTTCCCTGTGAATTATTTAAGATATTTACTGATTGGGGGCACGGTGTAGTGGTTAGCACGTTCGCCTCACACCGCCAGGATCCGGGTTCGATTCCTGTCTCGGTCATGTGTGTGTGTGTGTGTGTGTGGAGTTTGCATGTTCTCCCTGTGCCTCAGGGGGGTTTTTCTCCGGGTTCTCCGGTATCCCCCGGTCCAAAAACATGCAAGGTAGGTTGATTGGCACCTTGGAAAATTGTCCCTAGTGTGTGAATGTGTGTGTGTGCCCTGCGATGGGTTGGCATTCCATCCAGGGTGTATCCTGCCTTAATGCCCATAGATGCCTGAGATGGGCACAGGCTCCCCGTGACCCGAGGGAAGATCGGATAAAGCGGTAGAAAATGAATGAATGAATGAATTTACTGATTGATGGATCACAGAGTTTAGAAATGCATAAGCTGTTTACATTGTAAATAACTGATAAGCGATCTATGTAGAGATGGCTTTATAGATGAAGAGTGTATTGCAGGTAATGTGGTGATGCAATTTAGTTTTTTTTGTTTTTGTGTAAACATTGCTGGTACACCAATGTGGCAAATTAAATATGCAGATAAAACCTCGCCTATGAACATTAACACCATTCAAAAAATATAATTTTTTAAGACTGGCAATGGAGAATGCCAACACAGTAATGTAAAATGAACCTTTCTTGTTTTTCTGATTTGATTTGCATGTTTTATCTAGAATTGTCTGTCACCAAGATGTGCTTCTTTTGTGTGCACATTGGGAGACAAATCCCAATCTGATTTTTTTTTTTTTTTTAAAGTGTTGTTGTTATTGTGAAGGTTTGTGCAGAACACATGTTTTGGAGAATTATTTTGTAGTTCTTTTGTAACTAGGGGTTAAAGTTAATTATGAAAGATTATTGTGGAAATTCGTTGGTTTGGTAATTGAGGGTATTTGTTGTAGATTTGTGCGTAATTTGATGGTTTGTAGTGGTATTTTATTTTTATTTATTATGAATATTTATTTATAGGGGAACGGTGGTTTAGTGGTTAGCACGTTCGCCTCACACCGCCAGGGTCCGGGTTTGATTCCCGTCTCTGCCATGTGCGTGTGTGTGGAGTTTGCATGTTCTCCCCGTGTCTCTGGGTTTTTCTCCGGGATCTCCGGTCCAAAAAAATGCACGGTAGGTTGATTGACACCTTGGAAAATTGTCCCTAGTGTATGACTTTGTGCGTGAATGTGAGTGTGTGTACCATGTGATGGGTTGGCATTCCATCCAGGGTGTATCCTGCCTTAATGCCCATAGACGCCTGAGATAGGCACAGACTCCCCGTGACGCGAGGGAAGATTGGATAAAGCGGTAGAAGATGAATGGATATTTATTGTAAAGTTTTTTTTTTTTTTTTTTTTGTACATTCTTAATATGAATGTGAATGTGTTCCAGGCCATTCAATACAGTGGAGCGGAAGTCCAACTCTCATGGAGTGGTGGAGTGTGAGAGTAACAGGAAAGAGGTGACGGTCCGTACCGGAAGCGCTACTGACAAAACCGCCCGCAAAACGTACACCTTTGACATGGTGTGTGGATTTCTACCATATGTAACCATGTTTTAATGCCACTCTAGCATTCAGCAGCTTTGCATTTAACATTCATCCAAATATTTCATTAATGATCCTCCGAGTGACTTCCTGAAATTCATCTGTAAAGCGTTTGAATAATCTGTTGTAGTGGAAAATGATGTGAAGGTTTGTTTTAATGATTAATGATTTTAATGATATTATTTTAATGATTGTTAAAAGGATTATCCACATCAACTAATTGGACATTATTTGCATGTTGTGAAATTTGTGATTTTGCATTTTATGGCCCGGAATAGTATTTTATTTATTTATTTTTAAATACATTAAATGTTGGATATTGGGCTAAAAGCATTTATTTTTATTTACTTCTGCAGGTGTTCGGCCCATCTGCAAAGCAGATAGATGTGTACAGGAGTGTGGTGTGCCCTATACTGGATGAAGTCATTATGGGCTATAACTGTACCATTTTTGCGTGAGTGACCCTTAAGCCAAAGCTGAGGTCTGGTTTTCATTTTTAATCACAGTTCTGAATCTTAATTAATGTTTCATTTTAAGCTATGGGCAAACTGGCACAGGGAAGACCTTCACTATGGAGGGTGAGAGGTCACCCAATGAGGAATTCACCTGGGAGGAGGTAAAATGTGGATTTATTCGAAGCGATCATTGCAGCGGGTTAATTTCCACAAGCGGAATCTTGAATTCTTCTGTAATTGTCAGGATCCTCTGGCTGGCATCATTCCTCGAACTCTTCACCAAATCTTCGAAAAGCTGACCAGTAACGGCACAGAGTTCTCAGTGAAGGTCTCCTTGCTGGAGATCTATAACGAGGAGCTGTTTGACCTGCTCAGCCCCTCGCCAGATGTCACAGAGAGGCTGCAACTGTTCGATGACCCCAGAAACAAGGTCTGGAATGCGTTCTACTATTGATCCCAGTTGTTTGAGAAATATGAATGCATTGGATATATTGGTTGGTTCTGATCGAGATATTATTATTATTATTATTAATATTTTTTTTATTTTGGCCTTCTCAGCGAGCTGTTATTGTTAAGGGACTTGAGGAAATAACTGTACATAACAAGAATGAAGTTTACCAGATTCTTGAGAGAGGAGCAGCTAAGAGGAAGACTGCTTCCACTCTGATGAATGCATATTCCAGGTAGGAGAGCAGGCTGAATCAACAAAAGCCTACAAGGATTTTTCTTGTTTTGATGAATCGGAACGTTCTGGTGTTCTTCCAACGTGTGCTCTTCTTACCTTTCTCTCCAGTCGTTCCCACTCTGTATTCTCGGTCACCATTCACATGAAGGAGATCACTCTGGACGGAGAGGAGCTGGTGAAAATTGGTAAACTGAATCTGGTAAGTCCGTGTATATCCCAAGGGTAAACGCATGTTTATTGGTGTATGCTGGAGAAGAATTTTTGTTGTATTGTTTTAAAAAAGAAAAACGCACGTATCTCCGTGTAGGTGGATCTTGCGGGAAGCGAGAATATCGGGCGCTCTGGAGCTGTGGACAAGCGTGCGCGTGAGGCCGGTAATATTAACCAGTCGCTTCTGACGCTGGGCCGCGTCATCACCGCTTTGGTTGAACGTGGTCCTCATGTGCCGTACCGGGAGTCCAAACTCACTCGCATCCTCCAGGACTCACTGGGTGGCCGCACCAAGACCTCGATCATCGCCACGGTCTCCCCAGCTTCCATCAACTTGGAGGTGAGTTTCACTTTGGTGCTCAGGTTTCTTGGACCCCCCAACCCCACCCTTGCTTTTTCTGCTGTGTATGTGCTGTATGGTGTAAGACAAACCCTTAATGCTGCTAATTCCTCTCGTTGAATGCAGGAGACGCTCAGTACACTTGAATATGCTAACAGGGCCAAGAACATAATGAACAAGCCTGAAGTGAACCAGAAACTTACTAAGAGAACCTTAATTAAGGTATGTACAGCTTTATTTATTTATTTTAAATTAAAAACCTCTGAGTTAATAAGTATCCCTTTATTTTTGTTTGTTAAACCTCCAGGAATACACAGAGGAGATTGAGCGTTTGAAGCGGGATTTGGCAGCCACCCGTGAGAAGCATGGTGTCTATATCTCAGCTGAGAACTATGAGTAAGTTCAGTCGTCCGGTGCGCTGAATGTACTGAATCGGAATTTTGGTGCTTTTGTTGCTTGCTACAAATGTTTTACTAAAACATGGCTAAAATATAACATTTACTAAAAATATAATGCACTGTTTGCACCCTGGAGGGAGGGGGTAGCACAGCGTGGAGGTCGTGGAGGGAACTACATAATTTTAGTTATATAAAAAGTTTTGACTGTTTGATGGATTCTTGCTCCAGGCCTGGTATCACCAAGGGTATCCCAAGAAGCTGGGGTATCTGAAGAAAGAATTTCACTATGCTGTAATTTGGGTGTGATGTGTCGACTTGTGGTGTGTGTGTGATTGTTAAATTTAACTAGCCCCCCCCCCCCCTTTATTTTTTATATAAATAAAACTCACTAGTGCACTATAAATCTTGTACTTTCTGTGTTTTGTATTAAAGTGATTTTAAAGTGGTGGTGAATATCTTTGTCTTGCAGGACTATGAACAGTAAACTGGTGAGTCAGGAAGAACAGATCACAGAGTACACGGACAGAATTGCCGCAGTGGAGGAGGAACTCAGAAGGGTGAATTTTTTTTTTTTTTTTTTTTTTTTTTTTTTTTTTTTTTTCTTCCCCATTCTTCTGCGTTTATTTATTTTTTCATATAATCAGTGACCTTCATATGTGGTTTTTCAGTTTGAGAGGTCTACATTTTATTCTCCTATGTCTTATTTAGGCGCTGGAGCTGTTCACAGACAATAAACAGAAGCTGGAACAGTGCAACGAGGACCTGCAGGACAAGAGCCAGCAATTGGAGGAGGCTCACAAGGACCTGACGGAGACCAGGCAGAGGCTCACGCAGGAGGAGTTCATCACCACGCAGCTGCAGACCACGGGGAGTCGGCTGCACAACACCGCAGGGCAGGTGCGATGGCGCGTAACCTTCAAATCCGCTACCGCAGGTCTAACTGGTTCACAGCGCGATTAACTTTTCCGAATGCCCTGTAGCTATTGAGTACGGCGGAGGTGAGCACGGCGGACGTCGGAGGTCTGCATGCTAAGCTGCAGCGGGTGCAGGCTGTGGAGCAGCACAACATCGCCGCTCAGGGCAACTTCGCTCAGCGCATCGAGCAGAGCTGCAGCAGCCTGCAAGGGGCACTTCAGGAGCACAGCCTCAAACATGCTGCCATGCTGGATCATTATCGCCATACCATGGGTGAGTATATCGCACAGTATGTCCATTTTACAACACACTGCACTGAAACACAAACAAAACCTCTGATATACGAGTGCACAACACCGGTTAGCAATGCTAAATGCTGAGACCCTTTAAATGGATAGATTTTTAGATAGATGATGCAGAAGGTACAGAAACAAACGGTACAATCTAAAGTGTTTAAGTCAAATTCAATGCTTTATTTGGAGGGTCTCAAAAGGATTCACCCAACACAACGAGGGCGTCCTGGTGCAAAAAGTTGGAGAACCCGTGCTGTAATGTACCTGTGTGTGTTTAGCGGACCTTCTAGGTGGGACGGGTCGTGTGTTTGAGGAGGCTGCGAGCTCAGTGTTGAGATCCTACACTGCTGTGCGAGAGGCTGTGGTGGAAGGAGTGGACTGCTGTAAAACCAAGCTTCTGCTGCAGGACGAGCTCACAAAAGGGAGCCGAGACGCCTTGCTTCAAATGCTGGTGAGTATGTATTACATACTCAGGATATTCACCTCAGGATTTAAGCTGGTTAAAACGAAAGAGATGTGTAGCTGCTTTTTCTTTTTCCTCCCCTGAGTGTTTTTTCTACTTGTCCACACTGTTATTTGCCTCTGACAGGATGAGCACAAACTTCATCTAGAAGATGTTCTGATTGCAAAAGCGATGCCTGCTATTGGATCGATTATGGCTGTAAACGAAGGACTGAATCAGACTCTGCAGAGATTTAATGCTCTGGCTGGACAGGTGGGTGGATGTGTGCGGTATAATGGAGTTAATGAAACAAATTTGTGTCCAAACTAACTATTGGATAACACGGCATCAGGCTATAGTAACTGTAAGTTCTGTCAAATTACCCAACAGTAACTAATCATAAAAAAAAAAGATAAAAAAATTAACTCAATAAACCATGTATTTTGAATATAATCCATATTGAGCTGTAAAAGGTGGAAAGGTTTCCTAATATAGCACAATTCAGAATGTTCGTTATGTACAGCCAAGCACTATAAATTATTCACGGCACCATTTCCTATTCAGTATAAGACTTTATAGAGGGACAGCATTCTCTTACCTGAATAAAGCTGGAATAGAGTAGAATAGAAGAGCCTTTGTCACACATACATTACAGCACAGTGAAATTCATTCTTCACATATCCCAGCTTGCTCAAGGACCCAAGGGTGGCAGCTTGGCCATTAAAGGGCCTCGAACCCGGATCTTCTGATCAGCAGCCCGGCGCCTTAGACCACTGAGCCACACCCCATCCCTAATACTGTTCCCCACAAGTGTTTGTCCTATACATTAAATGAGTAATTACTTTTGCAGTACTCCGCGGTCTTATTTATTCGCTCCCTCAAAGTATTAGATTACCTGGGAATACTATATTTATAAATAATGACCAAGTGGAGATTTACATTTTTATTCTCCTCCCCCTCTCTCAGATGGAAGGGATGAAGGTGGAGATGACAGAATTTTTTAATGGCCACGTGGAGACCCTGGCGATCATGCGGCAAACTGCTGTGCAGGGCTTCACGTCCCTCCAGGCTGAACATGGTAAACTGAACGAGCAGATCAACCAGGCGAGCCAGCAGCACAAAACGGTACGTGTTTTCAGTTCACCAAATGTATATTCATGCTTTTCTCTTTCTCTTCTCCATACCCTAATCTATATGACCTTCATTATGCACCACAAAGCCTAATACAATGTATTCATGATATAAAGGCTCTATGTGCGCTATTAAATGTACAGTGCCGTGTGCATTGAGGGGTTCTCTTTGTGTATGGCAGCGTGTAGAGCAGCTCCTTCGCTGTGTCCAGGATCAGATGAACCTCCTGGCCCTTGACACGCACTCTGACTTCACTAGGCTTCAGGAGGCTTCAGCTGCACAGGAAGCGCCAATGGAGACTCTGAAAAATACAATAGAGAGGTGAGGAGAGGACACTGGGTTTAATGATTGGTGTAAAATTGTAATGATTTGTATTAATATTATTATTTTTTCTTTTTATAGAAACCCTTATTTGGGTAAATATATTAAAGGTGATCTAAAAGTTAGTTTCTTCTTTTACTCAGCAAATGCTCAGAGGCCGAACAGGCGAGCTCGTCAGTCTGCGCTCGTCTAAGTTCGTGTACAGATGGTGTGGTAAAGGGGCTGACTGGAGTGGCAGAGGAGGGCCGCACGGCGCTGGAGGAAGGTGCCGGTTACTGTGGCCTCTTGCAGAGCTCTCTGGAGTCACTGTCCGATTCAAGCCTCCAGTGGTGTCACACGGCTAGAGACCTGACTGAGCGGCGTGCTGAGGAACAGCTGGCCCTCACAGAGGAGAACAAGACTTTAGTGCATGAGCTTCTGAAGGTAAGACGTGCACAGTCACTGATGGGGGAAATATGGGTTTATTTTTTTGGTAATACTAAGGCACTTCTTTATTAGTGATGCTTGCAAAAGCATCACTATTATAATCTCTCAAATTTTCGGCGTGTAACTAGTCCTGTAGTTTTTGTCCAATCGTCATGAATCGTACCTCGTATCGTGTGACCCGATGGTGTGAGTTGTGCTATTACTTTTATCAGGAATCGCCCTGTGGAATTTCGAACCCGTGGCCAAAAGCAGGATTTATTTTCCTCTTAGAAAATGGGGCGGGTCTTTCATACCTCACAGTGAGCGGCTGACATGCACATTTGACACATCCACTCATGGGTGAGATGGAGTAGGTTGCGAACATATGCCTGCCGCAAATCCGTGAAATGGTGAAACTCGGACACGGTCACGTGACCTCAACGCTCGGCACATCGACGGGAGTCGGACTTTGGATAATTTGATGTCTCATGCGTCATTGACCCCACACCCTCCCCCAAAAAAACACGCAAAACGGGCGTTTTGGGTATCTAAACACTCGTCTCTCCGAACAAGCTAGCATTTCGAAGTCAACACTACATATTATACAGACCAGGCTCTATTAGGGGTCACGCACGGAGCTGTGCTTTTGCATCGCCAAACATCACTCACATTTTCTTTTCATTTTCAGGAAATGTCCCATGTCTAGTTATTGTTATTGTACACACTGTATAGGCAACACTTGAGCCTGGAGAGATTTGGATTGGCTCAGAGCAGCTATGAAAGGAATTGGAATTTCAGTGACATTCTGTAATTAATTTAGCTTGGAGTGGAGAGCTTTAATTGGGAAGTGGATTGTAAATCATACTGGTCGTTGTAAATTGTAAATACTGGTCAGTTATGTGTTGGAGACTGCAGCTAATTCTTAAGAACACTGTAGGAGCTTGTAATAACAAAATTTGCAGTGCAAATCGCTGAGTCCTTCACAATTTCAGGCATAAAGTGAAACTTGAAACATGATTTGTGATCAAGAAAGTGTATAAAGATTTTTTGGATTATTAAGGTAATTTCGAGGCAGGTTTTTTTTTTAATATTAAAATATTCTTTTTTTTTTTTTTTTTTTTTTAATGAGTTAAACCCCTAGACGACAGAAGAGCTCGTCTTAATTTAAACTCTAATCAGCTGTTCTTGTATATACACACAGCGTGTAGAGGAGCGGGGTCAAGCCACGGTAGACGATTGCCGAACTCGTCTTGCTCCAATGCAGAAGGAAGTGGAAGGGCTCCTGAAGGGAGTGGAGGTGCAAGTGGGCGAAGACCAGGTCATCCTTCAGCAGCACAAAGAAGAACTCTCGACTCTCACCATGCAGACCCTGAATACAGTCAACCACTTCCTGAGTAATGAACTCAAACAGGATCTGCCAACCGGTGAGACAAGATGTTCAAATATTTTAACAGGAATGGGGGAGGTCTGCTTATGCAACTATAATCTGTTCATGTGCAGTTTTTTTTTTTTTTCCCCTCTCCTCACTTCTTTTCTTTCTCCCCCTGTGCATATCTGTCCAATCTAATTTGACCTTATTGATTTAGATAATAATGAATGTTTTCGCCCCGATTTATTGTCTCTCCTTATACTTTTAAAAGATATTTTACATCTTGGATTTAATGGATTGACAAATCGTAGAGAATTTTGCTTAGGGATGAATGATTAAGTAAAAAAAAAAAGATGACATTTATTTTATTTATTTATTGAATAAAGGTACAACGCCAAAGCGTAAGGATTACGAGTACCCACGTGTCCTGGCGCCACTGAGGAGCAGATCCGAGCTGGAGGATGAGTTTAAGGTTCAGCAGGAGCAGCTAATGAGTGCGCTGAGTCAGTGTGAAGCCCTCACTGAGGGAGAGGAGGAGGAGGAAGAGAAACCTGTCGATCAGGTACAATCCTCATCAAAGCTATTTCTACATGATCCACGGAAAGAAGGCTCGTGTTTGAGCCGATTGTTGCCAATGTAATGTAGTAACATGATCATTTCCATATTCAGGACTCTCTAGAGGATGAGGTTTGCAGCTCCAGTGAGAGTAACTCGACCCAACAGTCTATATCAGAAGAGAACTTGATGTGCTACGAGGAAGGAAGGGTTCCTTTCTTTAAGGTAAATTCCTTTCATACAGGTTTATTAAAAAAACAACAAAAGAAACACCCCAGTTTGGAAAAGAGCCTTGTGAATGTGATGGTCGGGTGTCCTCAAATGTTTGTCCATACAAAGTGTTTTTTTTTTTTCAGTTTACACAGAATATATTTAACGGCTAAATGAATAGATAGATGGATACGAGTGTAGTCCGAGGCAAAACCCTTTCTCATTTGCATTTTAAAGCTTTACCTTGCACAAAATCTTTTTGTAAATTGCAATTTTATTATAATATTTATTCTCTTTATCTACAGAAAAAGGCAAAAAAAGAGAACCTCAGCAACAAGTCTCTTAACCGTTCCAAGGTAGCTGAAAACGAGACCTCTGTGACGCCGCCTCGGTCCAGATTACCTCTTAGGACTCAAAATCAGTGACTCTCCAATTTCTTTTCTTTACCCAGTTACCAGTAAAACCTTTTTTGTGTACTTATTCTGCTTACAATGGATGTATTTTAAGCTGTCTCTCTTTTTGTCGTGGATTTAAACTATTGTTTTATGTGTTTGTCTGTTTTTTTTCTTCCTTCACTGAATGTTTGAATGTTCTGCAAAAAGTTCAGGGTGTTGTCTACCAGTCATTTTGTTTCACTTTCATTTAAAGGGTATTTGTTTTGTCTTCAGCTTTTGATAATGAACAATGACTTATGATTTTAAGGACTGTTTTAATAAAAAAAAATAAATAAAAGGAGAATGACTTCAAAACTAATAAAGATTTTAAGATTTTCAATAGTTGTGGCGTGACTGTGTTTATTCTCAGCATCACGTGCGTACAAAAACATTTATTTATTTATTTTGGACATTTATAGATGGGCAGGGAATTTTTTTTTTTTTTTTTTTTTTTTTTTTTTTTTTTTGTGCAGTGGACAATTTAAATGAACTCTGTTTTTTTGTGTGTGTGTTTGTGTGTGTGTGTGTGTGTTGTGTGTGTGTTTGTGTGTTTGTGTGTGTGTTGTGTGTGTTGTTTGTGTGTTTGTGTTTGTGTGTTTGTGTGTTTGTGTGTGTGTGTGTGTGTGTGTGTGTGTGTGTGTGTGTGTGTGTGTGTGTGTGTGTGTGTGTGTGTGTGTGTGTGTGTGTGTGTGTGTGTGTGTGTGTTTTTCAATATCGTCCCAGTCATTTCTGAAGCGGGATTTCTAATACAACTATTTGGCCAATCAAGTGCAAGTCCCCAGTCACGTGACCAACTTCCACGTCTAACCACGGCTCCGAAGGGCTAAAATAAAAACTAAGCATTCTTCCTACCCTAGCGCCCTACTTGGCGTGTAAAAAATGTCGTTTTTGCGTCCTACCTAGTTCACTTGATTAATCATCGAATGCGTTTGGGATTCGGGCACAGGAATTTCACCATCCGTATCTCAAGCTTCAGGACAGCTGCATAGGTCCATTGGTTTTGAGGAGAGGTTCAGCTTTGAAAGCCATGTGAGATGTTCTATCGGGAAATCTTTCTCCGAAATGGATTTAGAAGAAGCATATCAGCTGGTCGGCGAGTTCGGAGGACACCAGAAAAGGATGGTTGCCGTGTTGGTGCTGCTGCAGGTAATGTTACGGCTAGTCTGCTTCAAGGTTAGCAATCTTTATAAACATACATACACGTGCAGAAATAGGAGGCAAACCGCATGGATGCGTTATGCTTATTAAATCGCGTTAAAGCAGGACGAATAATGCGTCTATTATTTGTGAGACGAGAAAACACAGTCAAATCACTGTTTTAGATTCAAGCTGCAACTTTTCAGATCCAGTTTTTCAGGTCCTTTCACGTTCTATACTTGTTTTGTAAAAGAAATGTAGACACACCTTTACCTTCAGTGCTTTCCCCCTTCATTTTCAACATTTTTCGCATTGTACGAAGAAATACATAACGTGTTTAATGTACTGAACCAAAGCATGTTAAATAATTCGATTAATCATAGTATGCACCGTTTACCTTGATGACGGTTTTGCACACTCTATGTGGAGCCAAACAAATATCCATGCATAAAATAGTCAACGAGGGGGCACGGTGGCTTAGTGGTTAGCACGTTCGCCTCACACCACCAGGATCCGGGCTCGATTCCCGTCTCGGCCATGTGTGTGTGGAGTTTGCGTGTTCTCCCCCGTGCCTCAGGGTTTTTTTTTTCTCCGGGTTCTCCTGGTTTCCTCCCCCCGGTCCAAAAAACATGCACGGTAGGTTGATTGGCACCTTGGAAAAATTGTCCCTAGTGTATGAATGTGTGTGTGTGTGTGTGTGCCCTGTGATGGGTTGGCATTCCATCCAGGGTGTATCCTGCCTTAATGCCCATAGACGCCTGAGATAGGCACAGACTCCCCGTGACCCGAGGGAAGATCGGATAAAATCGGTAGAAGAATGAATGAATGAATGAATGAAAATAGTCAACAAGCAAGCAATGAAAGAGGAGCCTGGGTATCTGGAAAGAATGTGTTGAGGAATGTCTGGTCATTTTCAGATTTTTATAAAAATCTTTATTTAAAAAAATAATTGCATGGTTATTTTCTCGATTAGTCAATTAATCAGATATCAAATATATTTTGTAATGAGATGTGTTCATTATTATAATTATATAAAACCCTAATTCACAGTATTTTTGTTCGAAAGTGTACATAAAATAAATACAAAAGACACGAAATGGATGAACTATCTGTAATTTTGACATTTTAATGCTTGCTGCTGCTTGTTGAGGAGTGCACCAGGGGTTTGTTCATTCATTCATTCATTCATTCATTCATTCATTCATTCATTCATCTTCTACTGCTATATCTGATCTTCCCTCGGGTCACGGGGAGCCTGCGCCTATCTCAGGTGTCTATGTGCCTTAAGGCAGGATACACCCTGGATGGAATGCCAACCCATCGAAGGACACACACATTCACACACTTGGGACAATTTTCCAAGGTGCCAATCAACCTACCGTGCATGTTTTTGGACCGGGGTGAAACCGGAGAACCCGGAGAAAAAAAACCCTGAGGCACGGGGAGAACATGCAAACTCCACACACACACACACGGCCAAGACGGGAATCGAACCCGGACCCTGGTGGTGTGAGGCGAACATGCTAACCACTAGGCCACCGTGTTCCACCGGGGTTTGTTCCTTTAAGCAAATTTACTCGTGCTGGTTTGTTTCTGTGTAAAATAAAACAAATAGAAAAAAAAAACAGAATTTGTGTATGCCAGAGGTGTCAAGTAGCAATGTACAAATACTTACTTTAGGTACTGCCCTGTCACTCACTCTCATCTTAATACGGATACGAAGATTAAGATTATGTTTACTTTGTTTAATTATTGTACGGTGTTTTGTGAAAGCGCCTATAAATAAAATATATTATTATTATTATTATTTATTACTTAAGTAAGTTCTATTACGTAAGTAATTGTGGGTGTCTATACTTTACTGGAGTAGTTATGTTTCAGGCAACTTTTTATTTCTGCTCCTTACATTTTAAAAATAGCCCTCGTTACTCCTATTTCATTTCGGCTCGTTTTCATTCCGGCGTGTCACCGTTCATAAATCGTTCCATCCGACTAGAGTTAATGTGATTGTGGTTGGATGAGATATAAACATATACCATTCCGTATATTCCGTAGAATAAGTATAAACATATACCATATACCATTGGTTTGTACGCGATCCATCGCACATACACACGACACAAATCACGTCACACTCCAGCAAGGACGTCACCAGTGTTGGGGTCGTTACTCAAAAACAGATTATTTATAAAAAGTGATTTTTACTGCACTACTGACTCGTTCATCAAACGTGTGCTTTCTCTTCATCCTCCGCAATGTAGCTACAGTAGGGAGTTCTGTAGGGAGACGTTTGTATAAATGAATGATTGCGATCGGGCGGCCTAAGCTTTTGTCCTAAATGGATTTTTTTCCCCTTAAAAACTAATTTAAGTAGTTTTGAAACCAGTACTTTTAGACTTTTACTTGGGTAAAACGCTTGATTCTACAGAAGTCTGTATCTATAATTCTACCCGAATAATGAATGTGAATACTTTTGACATCGGTGGTGTATGCAAGGTGAAGCAATTTGTCTAAATGGACATTTGACGACATTGGCAGATCTTGTGCGACTGTCCGACGTTAACAAACACACAGTTTATACAATAGCAACAATTTAAACTGTACCATTTATACACGATAAGAGTTTACATTTTTTACTTACTGCTTACTGTGCTGATGCCTTCATCGGCGCACATGTTTTCTTCTCATGTGCCCTGGGAGCACTGTGGTACAGAAACACAGAAACAAAGAAACACACACACACATACACACACACACATATATATAGTTCAGTTTTGCATAACTTTAACTTAAAATTCTACCATTTCTTGGATAATTTGGGACGCACACTTGAAAAACGATGTTTGTTGACATGAATTTCATTGTCGATTATTAACGTTTTTACCAATTAGTTGTTGAAGCTCTATATAGTAACATTGACAACGGATTGTGTACAAATGTCTGCTGTTTCCCAATTGTTTATCATGTTGACTAAAATCTTGGCACCACTTCAGTGAAGTCATTTTTAGGCCTGGTTGAACTACTTTCAGTAATCTGTAAATCTTATCTCATCACAATTAGTGTGAAGTGGTAGCTCAGTGGTAAAGGCATTGGACTCCTGTCTGGAAGGTTGCAGGCTCAAATACCATTAGCACCAAGCTGCCACTAGGGGGCTCTTGTTGGTCTGGATAAGTGCGTCTGCCAAATGTCAAAAATCACATTTCAACCTTTTCATTCATTCATTCATTTTCTACCTCTTTATCCGATCGGGTCACAGGGACCCTGTGTCTATCTCTGGCGTTTATGGGTATTAAGGCAGGATACACCCTGGATGGAATACCAACCCATCACAGGGCACACACACACACACACACACACACACACCCACATTCATACACTAGGGACAATTTTCCAAGGTGCCAATCAACCTACTGTGCATGTTTTTGGACCGGGGGGAAACCGGAGAACCCGGAGAAAAAACCCCTGAGGCACGGGGAGACCATGCGAACTCCACACACACATGGCCGAGACGGGAATCGAACCCGGATCCTGGCGGTGTGAGGCGAACGTGCTGACCACTAAGCCATTGTGCCCCCCCCCCCCCCCCCCTTCCCAAAAAGTGTCTCGAATTGATTAATTGTGCAGACGAATCATGAATGTCACTAATGAATGTAAGTAATGAATGAAACTATTTTGCTAATAAGGGTGAATTGTGTGAACCTTAAATTGCCGACAGAGCAAAACACAAAAATGGATGAACCAACAGCAAACGAACAAACACTAGTACAGTACATTTAAAGTCTGAATCCTGTCTGGTCTTGCTTGTGAACAATAGAATGAAAGAATGAATCGAGAAATGCAGGTGTAGATGCAGAGGTAAAGTGCAACTCGTGACCGATGTGTTTTATTTACATTTCTTAGAATAAGTTTGGTGATAGGTCAGGGTTCCCTCAGATTTTTTGTTTCTTTTTTCCCTAAGGGTGAATTACATACATATTACATACTTTTTCTTTCTTTTTATTTCTTTCAGATCTACATGGCGTGTCAGTGCATGTTCATCGTTTTGATCGGTGCCATTCCTGAGTATCAGATGGAGACCGTGACGCAGCGAGGCGGCGAGTCTACACAAACGGTGACGTTCAGGGAAGACGTCAGCTCCATCGCGACGGAGGTGGGAGATCATGATTTTAAGCAGGCATATGTCGGGATAACTTTCGATTTATTAGGTAGTAACATAACAATTCAATAAAAAAAGGAACATTATTGTGTTCTGAATTAACAAAGGGTTGGGAGAGCTACTCATTTTGAAGAAAGGATCATTTTTATCCATTTCTAGTTGCCAAGAGACCTCTATCTCCAAGCGTCATGTGAATACAAGGGCAGGCAGATGCAAGGGCAGGTCGGGGTTTTAATCACAACAGCATACAAATCCCGCGTGTAATGCAAAGCGTACTTAAAAACAGCCAAAGTTTGTGAAACATGAGATTAAATGTGTGACCAAGACAGTTTGGGAACAGAGTATTAAAACCAACAATAACAAAGATACAAAGATCTTTTATTTCACAGGATTTTTTGGCGGGGATGAAAACCCTTTAAAATACAGTGTGTGTGTGTTTACGTGCATACAATTGGGAATACTTATGATTCATTAGTAGCACGGAGAGTCAGAATGTGTGTGTGTGTGTGTGTGTGTGTGTGTGTGTTTGGGGAGTTGTAATTACCACTGCAGGTACACATGTCGGCTGCAGCGAGTTGTTGAGTCTCCTGCTGTCTGAGATCCAACACTTTCCTGTGCTGGAAAACAAAGTTGGTACACAAGAGACTCCATTCACACAAAATTGAATAAATATGTTTTTCACAAGTGAAAAAAACAAAGAATAAAACAGGCTTTTACTTTTCATATACACCGACCAGGCTTAACAATATGGTGCCAGAGGTGGGCTTGAACCGCCAGCAGTTTCAAATGACACCATGGTTTCCTGTAGGGCACCAAAAAGTTTGGCAATCCTTTTTTTATGTGGTGGAAGGCAACAGGAAGTTTCCAAACTATGGGATGTTTAACGAAATCACAGTGCGTTTACTTTTTTTTTAAGAATGTGAAATAGATTTTTATATTGTTATTTATGATTTTTAATGTTTATATTTGTATTTACTAGGGCTGTCAATAGATGAGTTAACTTATCAATCTGTTCTCAGTGTAGCATAAATTAATACTTATATATATTTTTTTAATACTATAACTAATTGTTACTGTATAACAATAATACTATAACTAAGATGTTATAAATATATAAATCTCTTTTCAAAATAAAATGATGAATTATTTTATATTTATTTCATTCTGGAAATGATTCATTTAAAATAAATTTCTTGTTCAGTCATTCATTTCTATGTAATTTTTTAGCGGTTGTTTTAATAGTTCAATACGGTACGTGGCTCCTTTAAGAATTAGGTTCCGGTTTTGGTTTCTTTCCATATAAGCTGGCGATACGTTTAGGTTCCATACAGTAACATACGCTAATATAGTGAGGAGATCATGCCTGTTGTGAATGCGTAGCTAGTAGGTGTAATTCGTGGGAAATATAGGAAGCGTGAGTGGATGTTAATAAGACACATCTATCACCTCTTTTATATTCCATCATGACATTACAAGCGGTAAGCACGGCTGAGGAAAGGTCAATTCTGAAATTATCTGGGAAGGCCACAGACTGAAGTTTTGTTATTATTTTGGGTTTTTAATTTACATTTATAGCGGTTAGCAGACGCCCTTATCCTGAGCGATATACAAAAAGTGCTTTAAATTAATATTGGTTAGATCGATTACCAAGACAGCCTTAACTTCTGAGTTGTTTGTTGTGCGTGTGTGTGTGTGTGTGTGTGTGTGTGTGTGTGTTTTAATGAAAGTGCAAATAGGAAGGAAGAAGTGCTAGTTGTTTCTGGAAAAGATAGGGGTCTTGGAGATAGCCAGTGATTCTGCTGTTCGGACTTCCAGGGAGTTAATTCCACCACCTGGGTGCCAGAACCGAGAAGAGCCTTGAGCTAGACTTACCTCTTGCCCTGAGAGAAAGAGTAAACAGTCGAGTAGTGCTAGACAGTTTCAGGCAGCGAGGTGTGGTATGGGGGGGGGGTGTTGATGAGATCTCTAAGGTAAGAAGGTCCAGGTCCATGTTTGGTTCTGTAGTCGAGCATGAGTGTATTGAATCCAGTAGAGAGCAGCTTCCTATTTGTCCAGAATGAAAAGTGCCAGAGAAGTTGTCCGGTTGTCATTCATTCACCAATGCAACGCAGAGTGAAGGAGCAGATCACTTCCATAGTAATGCACCCTGCGTTAATCACGTGTTAATAACTTGAGCCAACACCATATCAAGAATTACGCATATTTTAAAAGCCTGTTACTACAGAACCGGAAGTGTGTTATAACACATGCTTTACCATCAGAGCTTCTGTTCACCAGCCTTAATATCTAAAACAGGAAAACATTCTTTATTACCTTTGAGAAGAGCAGATAATGGTGTTGTTATTGTTCGCTATTTCCACACTAAATAATAATAAAACAGCACTGTAATACACAAGATGCACAATGATAAAGTACGTACAGTTCATTCATTCATTCATTCATTTTCTACCGCTTTATCCGATCTTCCCTTGGGTCACGGGGAGCCTGTGCCTATCTCAGGCATCTATGGGCATTAAGGCAGGATACACCCTGGATGGAATGCCAACCCATCGCAGGGCACACACACACATTCACACACTAGGGACAATTTTCCAAGGTGCCAATCAACCTACCGTGCATGTTTTTGGACCGGGGGGGAAACCGGAGAACCCGGAGAAAAACCCCCTGAGGCACAGGGGAGAACATGCAAACTCCACACACACATGGCCGAGACGGGAATGACGACCGAGACGGGAATCGAACCCGGATCCTGGCGGTGTGAGGCGAACGTGCTAACCACTACGCCACCGTGCCCCACGTACAGTTCAGCGTATGCGATATTGTTCAGTAATGAATATTAACGAAACAAAGACAGAGATAACGCTAAGACACTTCTCCTGCTATGAACCCAGCAGGGGTTATAACTGACTGCGTGACTGAGCGTTGTGGCGTCTTGCACCCTATTACACCATAAGCCTATCCATTTCTTTTTTCAAATCCCATCCTTTAAACTGAATATCTCGTATACCTGTACACTCTTAATCCGAGGTTTCACTGTATTCTTTATGTGATATTAGGAAATTGTGCGTGCGTAATTAACACTTTTTGCGTTTGTGTGCCTTCCGCAGTGGTACCTGGTCAAAGAGGAGGCGTACAAAGTGAGCCTGGCCGGATCGCTGTTTTTTGTCGGTGTGCTCGTGGGGAACGTGCTGTTCGGACCGATGTCTGATAAAATCGGCAGGAAACCCATCTTCCTCATCAGTACTGACACTTCTCTCTTATACAACCATGGATTGCCTTATTCACTTATTTTAATTATTATTGCCATTATGAAATCGTTATTTTTACCATTATGACAACAAATGCTTTGTTTTTAATAAGCACGCATGGGGAAAAAAGAAAGTACACCATTGTTTTGATCCCGTTTTTATTTATCAAGGCGTTGTTATCTATAGTATGGGCCTCGCTGACTTTTATAATCATCTGACAGAAAAACAGATATAATATTGTTTGTTTTTTTTTTTTTTTTTTAAATGAGCCGTGATATTGGTTTCACACTATAGCGAGGTGGGTACAGCGAGGTGGGTGATAGCTTAGGAGTTACGGTATTCGCCTCTGTACCAAAAGAATCACAGTTTCAAATCCCTCTACCGCACCACCGAGATGCCACTCTTGGGCCCTTGAGCAAGGCCCTTAACCCGCCACTGCTCAGTTGAAAGTGGGTTTGGATAAGGGTGTCTGCCCAACAATATAAATGGTTGTGTATATGTTAATACATTTATAGACAGAGAGATGGTAGGGAAAATATACTAAACTCAGTGATAATATCAGGTCGTGATAACATGTACTAGGCATCTGAAGGTCATCTTCTGTCTGTGTTTTTACTTTTGCCTCTCTCTTATTCTCTCAGGTCTGTTTTTGGAGTTGCTGTTTGCCTACGGCAGTGCACTGGCCCCCAATTACGAGCTCTTTGCTCTGTCACGACTGATGGTGGGGATGATGAACGGAGGGATGGCGCTTATCTGCTTCATTCTCTCGCAGGAGTATGTGGGTAAAGCCTACTGGGCTCTGACAGGTTAGCGCCATCCGGTGGACAAACAGAACTCACACATTAATGATCTGTATATTCAGATATAACACAACATACACTCAGTGGACACAGTGGTATTTTACAGTCATATGTGGTTTGTCCCTCACTCTATCCAGATGGAGCATTGTTTATTGTTTTGGTCTTTTGAAGCCGGAATGAAAACAAGCCGAAATGAAATGAAAGGCTATTTTTAAAAATGTAAGGAGAGGAAAAGTATAGACGATCGCAGGAGATTGTAAAAAGTAGGCTGAAAAGTAATTAAAAAGTAATTGTCAGGTGTCCACACACCTTTGTCCATATAGTATATCTTTTTAATGCGTACATTCAACTAGCTTCATTGTAGTACAAGTAAACAATAGTGCTCACTAGGACCTTATATATGTATTCAACTTATTGGGACTTGAAATGGAATTTTCTAATATCGATTATGTTATGAAAAATAAAATGACTTATTTAAAATAAATTATCCACTTAAGACAACTTCACGTACAGGTTTACAACTAAATAATGTGGAAAAGTTTAAAAGAAGGAATAGTTATAGTGTGTGTCTGTGTTTGTGTGTGTATGTTTGTGTGTTACAGGCACAATTACCAATATGACCTTTGCTATCGGCATCGCTCTGTTCGCTCTTCTCGGCTACTACATCAGGTCCTGGAGAAACCTGGCTACAGCTGTTAACTGTCCCGGAGTGCTGCTGTTTCTTTTCTGCATGTACGTATGAAAATATTTGTGTAACGGCTGTGACGACAGTATACCCAGCTCCGTTGCTTTTTATTCATTCATATTCTACCACTTTATCACGGGGAGCCTGTGCCTATCTCAGGCGTCTATGGGCATTAAGGCAGGATACACCCTGGATGGAATGCCAACCCATCGCAGGGCACACACATACACACTCGCACACTAGGGACAATTTTCCAAGGTGCCAAACAACCTAAAATGCATGTTTTTGGACCGGGGGGAAACCGGAGAACCCGGAGAAAAAAACCCTGAGGCACGGGGATGCAAACTCACCTATTTTTTCATATATAGTTAATTAAAAGTAATATAAACATGAAATAAAATTTGAAATAAATATAATTTATATATAAATGCATATTTTTGTCCAATAAAACAGCTCAACTGTGTATTTGTGTATTAGTGATATTGTGCAAGAGTATTCTCTGTATACAAATAAGATCATCAAAAAATTGATTGAATAAATTACATAATTACATAATACACACATTAATACACACAAAATGTACAAAAATATACATAATCATTTTTAAATGTGTGTGTGTATTTGTGTTCTCTTAAAAAGATAATTTCCCAGTAAAATAATTAAACAATTATTTTTATTTCATATAAAACATTCAAATAATGATAATGAAAAGAAATAATTGTTGCCGCTTAATTCTGGAATTGTTTGTTTGTGTGTGGTGTTGATAGCATGCTGCCTGAGTCTCCACGCTGGCTGTACTCTCAGGGTCGCACGGCGCAGGCGGAGAAGGTGCTGCAGGATTTCGCTTGCCGGAATGGGAAAGGAACCGTAACTCTGAAGCTGCGGAAAACTCCAGGAACAACAAACAGCGAGACGCCGAGTGCAGGACTGCTACAGCTGGTCAGACACCGTGTGCTGCGCTGCAGGACTATCGTCCTCATGTATGTCTGGTGAGTAACAAGTGTGTGCACTGAGGCTGCTGGAACATTTTAAGGTAACTAGGTGGCATGGTCATGGTTCTCTGGTGTTCCCTGTGGCTACTTGGTTCTGTAAACAGAGAAAGAAGTGGTTATAGTTGAATCCAGGGAATGCATTATTACATTCACTATAATACATTAACTGTAATAAATTAGGGGCACGGTGGCTTAGCGGTTAGCAGGTTCGCTTCACACCTCCAGGATCCCGGTTCGATTCCCATCTCTGTCATGTGTGTGTGGAGTTTGCATGTTCTCTCCGTGCCTCAGGGCTTTTTTCTCCGGGTTCTCCGGTTTCCCCCCGGTCCAAAAACATGCACGGTAGGTTGATTGGCACCTTGGAAAATTGTCCCTAGTGTATGAATGTGTGTGTGAATGTGTGTGTGAGTGTGTGTGTGTGTGCCCTGCGATGGGTTGGCATACCATCCAGGGTGTATCCTGCCTTAATGCCCATAGACGCCTGAGATAGGCACAGACTCCCCGTGACCCGAGGGAAGATCGGATAAAGCGGTAGAAGATGAATGAATGAATGAATGCTGTGTATCTGTATGTGTGTTATGTGTGTGTTGCAGGTACGCGTGCAGTCTGGTGTATTATGGACTGACGATGAACGCAAGTGATAACAAAGGCAACCTATATTTCACTGTAGCCATGTACGGCCTGGTGGAGCTGCCAGCGTACCCAATGTGCATATACTTCATCAACAAGGCCTGGTATGTATTTATGTGTGATTATGATATGCGATTTTCGCTATAATATTATATTAAAATATAATGTATATTATTTTAATTTCATATTTGGAAAAAGAATTGCACACTGATAAAGACATTGAACATTTTAGTTTAAATAAAACACTAATGTTTTAATACATGTAATTCTTTTTCCTTAAATCCATCTTTTCATTTTCACTCTCCTTGATTCCAGGTCAGGGAGAAGAAGATCTTTAACGAGTTTTCTCATCCTTGCCGGCTTGTGCTGTCTTCTCTCTGTTGTGGTGCCTGTTCAACCTGGTGAGGAGATAATACTGCATTTCCTCACAAAAAAAATCTACACTTACCTGCAATGATAACTAACTACCCCTGTTGTATTACACTATGGCCAGTGAAGCATTGGCCCAAAATGTTTACTTCGACAGTGCAGTTTGTTCAGAGAGACTCGAGTCGAGAGGTTTTTATTGTCATTTCAAGTATATATAGCTGACACAGTACACATGTTCCTCCAGAACCTTAGTGCTACATAAAACGACATATTCACGTCACACAACACACGACATAGAGCTACATAGAGCTTATTGCCCAGATAATGAGGCTAGCTTTTTCTTTTCTGCGAGGCGCATCATTGGTTTATTCTGATATTTATTTTAACAGGCAACACATGCAGTATAATTCTATAT
This sequence comes from Kryptopterus vitreolus, assembly GCA_030449085.1. Taxonomy (NCBI): domain Eukaryota; kingdom Metazoa; phylum Chordata; class Actinopteri; order Siluriformes; family Siluridae; genus Kryptopterus; species Kryptopterus vitreolus. The sequence goes on from JACRUU010000012.1 coordinate 23,626,854, forward strand.
ACAAATGTTTTTGATATATGTACAATTTGTTTTCGCATTCTTGCTATGAGCTTTTTTTCACGAGGTTCAGTGACCAGTGTAAAGGGTTCGAGTCGCCATTGCCATCTATTGTACCCTTGAGCATGGACCTCAACAGAAGATTTTCTGACCTTAATAGTCAGTTGGCATTAATGTTACCTTATTCATTTGAAATCCTGAAGGAATGACTATGTAGAGCTGCTATAAAGTCACCTGTTTGTAACCCTGGTCAGTAAAAACCATCTGTCCTATGTGTTTGAGTTGTTTACCTGCTCTGACATGCACACAAACAAGCACACATACATATATACATATACCTGAGGGAGGGATTCTAATATATCGATAAGTTGAATCCGGTTTGAAGGGAAATGACTAAAATGGTGCAGTAATATGTTCTCTATGACAGAAAGTAAGTTTTGTGGTGTTATCAGAGAATATTTAGTAACAATTTAATAATCTAAAATTCATTCTTTCATTTTATTTTAACCAAAAATGTATTGGAAAAACAAGGGGCACGGTGGTTAGTGGTTAGCACGTTCGCCTCACACTTGGGTTCAATTCCCGTCTCCGCCATTTTGCTTATTCTCGCCAATTTGCATATTCTCCCCGTGTCTCATTTGATTGTTTGCCTCTATCTCTATGTTATCTTTTTGCCTATTCTTTTATCTGGCCGTCTCTATAACTATATTGCTCTCTCTCTCTCTCTCTCTCTCTCTCTCTCTCTCTCTCTCTCTCTGTGTGTCTCTCTCGCAGGTTCAGTGATCAGTGGCAGCTCTTTTGCTCTGTTGGGAAAACTGATGGTCAGTGCTGCCTTCAACATTGTCTATGTGTACACATCAGAACTTTATCCCACAGTTATCAGGTACACACAAACACACACACACACACACACACACACATATACTCACACATACTGTAGAAATGTGTCGCAGATTCATTCAAGTACTCATTCTCATCATCCTGCAAGTGAAGTTTAGACTAGCCACTTTGTAATTAATACATAAAACATTTTTGCATGGGCACGTGTGTGTGCGTGTGTGTGTGTGTGTGATATAGGAATGCAGGACTTGGTGTGTGCTCCATGTCTTGTAGAGTTGGAGGCATTTTGGCTCCTTTTGTGCCTAGTATGGTAAGTACTGTATTTAATGTCATTTGTAACACCTCTTTTTACATATCGTGTAAGTGTACATATATTCATGTTTGTGTATATATTATATACACAAAAAACCCCAAAACACACACACACACATATATACTGTTATATATATATATATATATATATATATATATATAGAGAGAGATATGATATATATATATATATATATATTATATATCAAAATATAATACCATATAATATATCATATGATATATTTCATATCATATATATATATATATATAGTATATCGATATATTATATATTATATCAACAGTACTATGCAAAAAATATTGATTAGATTTTCTCTTTTCTTCATTTACTGTGTTTCAAAGTAAATAATTAACACTTCCAACACAAGCATTCCTTGTTTACAGCATTTTTTCACACCTGCCTAAAACTTTTGCACAGTACTCTATATATTATATATATATTATATATAGATATATATCTATATATATATATATATATACATATATATAAAAAGCACAATGCATAAAATCGTGAAGATAAAGGTGAAGAGCTACACTTATTTTCATATCAGACATCCGGTTGGTCCAGCTTGGGTGAGTCTGTTCCCTCTGTAGTGACAGAGTCCTGCTCATGGCGACATGATTTGTTCTGTAGCTGAAGGTTTGGCATGCTGTGCATTATGAGATGATCTTTTGCGCACCAGCGTTCCAAAAGTGGTATTATTCTTATCACAAATAAGAATAGGAGGCTGTTCAAACTAGATGTTTTGCTTGTTTGAATCTCAAGCTCACGTTCATGATTCATAAAAGATTTCGGTGAACTTTAACTTAAGCTCTTGACCTGCGTCTGCATGACTTTACGTACTGACTTGGTATGATGGCATGAATGAACAGGCATACGGATATTTAATAAAGTGGCCGTTTGCACATTGCCATGCACAGATTATTTTTTCAGATACACTAATCTTAGCACTAACGTGTTTTTGTCGCTTATTCAGAAAGTGCTGCATGCGTCGATGCCATTCATGGTGTTCTGTCTGACTGGGGTGTCGGCCGGAGCCATGGGACTCCTTCTCCCGGAAACCTTTAACAAGCCAGTGGCCGAGACGCTGGATGAGCTCTCCGCCCCTGCTTACCAACGAATCCTGGACACGCAGGTAACATTATCTTCACCTACACTAGCTGAGATAATGTAGGTATTATTCAGTACTTTCAGAACTGTAAGGTGGATTGTTGTCTATTTTTGTACGCAGGTTCATCTGCTGGCAGATGAGCACTTGTCAAAACGCAGAGGATCTGAAAGTGAATGATGCACACACACAGAGAACACAAAGGCATGGACAACTGCAGCAAAGGACTCGAACTCTTGTATATAATTCCGTTTTGACACAAACACCATGAGTGTGTGTGTGTGTGTTTGTGTGTATGTGGCTGTACTGTATGTGTCAATGTGCGCTTAGTGCCTTCTCAGAACATAGCACCGAAGGGATCAAGTGAAGCTGCACTCCAGCAGATGAGCTCATGACCAAATGCTGACTACGTAATTCATTCTTCATTCCGTTTCACAATCATCCCATGAATGCTGCTGCTAATGAATAACTCTGGATTGATATCCGCGCTGACATCGCTGACTCACTGGTATTTCACGTCAGTAATTGGCATTATGGATGCTTTAGAAAACACTACAACATTACACACTAGCTTTAACGGACTTGTGAAACATTCATAAAGGATGTGACTGATGTAGCGCGCTATATAATATATATATATATATATATATATATATATATAATATAGATATAGCTATATATATATATATCTATATATATATATATATATATATATATATAAATGTGTGTGTGGGTGTGGGTGTGTGTATATATCTATATATATATATAGATATATATATATATATATATATATATATATTTATGTTGTGTAATTATAGGGAATTTCTATGGAGTGGGAAGGGGAGAATATAAAATAAAAAAATATAAAAGTAAAAAGGAGAATGTGCTGATCTACTAAAAATTATGTAATAATTTTAGGGCTGTTGAAATGAATGCAAATTTTAATATTATAATTTCAAATGAATATCATTTCATTTTAATAATATATATAGCACACATACACACAGATATATATATATATATATATATATATTATATATATATATATATATATATATATATATATATATATTATATATATATATATATATTATTTTTTTTTTTCTTTTCTTTTCTTTTCTGGATTCTCTTTCTAACACGCAACCGTCCCCATTTATCTTGGGACCGTCACTAAGAGTGGACTGACATGTGCAACCCTAATGGCTGTGGGTAAAGCATTTTACTTCACTACCTTTGAGGAAACTATGCCATCTCTTCTTTATTTACTCCGAGTAAATAAACTGAGTTATAATGTCCTACATGATCCACAAAGCTTGAAATGAAAGTTGTGCAGTTAATCATATTAGTTGCATTGAGTTGAAAAGACAGTAATTAATGTAAAGATTATACAATACACACAGGTTAATCATATGGCAATTACGGGAGAATGTGCAGCACTGTAAAAATGAATATATTCAGATATACCTGGTATTTTGACTACATTAAGTTATTCATTTTAGACCACTTGACTTTAAAGACATTTGTTCCCAAAACACAGGATATTAAGATGATTAACTTTATTTGATCTTATATCAAGCTTAAAAAAATTATTTCATCTCAAACATTTATAGCTAGAAAGATCCAAAACTTTGACAACAGAATAGCAAAACTACAAACTTTACATTAAAAAGTAAATTAAGTCAAATAATTCTGGAATCTAATGTTTAGTTATTAGAATCTTATGCTAAGAAATACTATGTACATCTGATAATATTAAAGTTATTTTCAATTAGGGTTGAGGTTTTTAAAGTTTTAAATGACATTGGACATTGGATATTTGTTTTTGTTAAATTGCCACTTGTTTTTTGATGCTCTGGCTTTCATCCAATGTTTTGTGCAAAGATAACGGAGCCAGTTTAACAAGCATTTCTAAAGTAATCAGTGCATGAAAAAAAAAAAGAATCTGTCCAATCTCTAAAACCCTTCTAACTATGTCTGATCTCTGATTACAGCCATGTAATTCTTTGATTAAGTAGATGGATACTGTAGCTATGTGCATTACAAAAGCTGTAGCTGCATGCAGGTATATACGCTTTATCTGTTAAATCTGTAATCAGATATCGACTGTACGTATGTAATTGATGCTTCCGTTTCTGAATGGAATCTTCTAATGCAATTTTCCCCCTATAATATGCATTACTTTCAATTATGAAGTCTGCTTAAAAAACATCAGACACAATGTGAAAGAATGCTGCCACAATTGATCAGATAGTGTCTTTTGCACTTTGCCATGATTTTATCTTTAAAAAAAAGTCATTCACCCTTTCAGCCTAAAGTGAAACTGCAACCCCAAGAATGCACTGAAATCTTTATACATACCCAAAGACAAATACTAGGGTTCTTATTTTTCTCACTAGTGAACTTAATTCTGTCTGTTTGGTTGGTGAATGAAATGTATTTGATTAAAAGCCACGTAAAATGTATTTACAAATCTGATAGTGATGTTTACCAAAAAGAAATACAGGTTAAATATTTAGAATTATTAGGTGGTCGAGTTTAAGACATATTTATGTAGATCTTTTTGGAATATTAAGGCTTTTGACTCAGAATGACATGAATAGGAAACCTGCTATTGTCTGTATGAGTCACGCACCACAGAGCCTTTCTTTCTTATTCCTTCATGAAAAGACTTGTGTATAAAGCATTATTAAAAAGCATTCATAACATACATACAGTGCTTGCCATTCTAATCTGGTATACAGATAAAGATGTTTTATATAACATTTTAAAATGTACAGATTGTGTATACAGGTACCTCTTCTGAGTGATGCCATGTAATCATTTGCATAGTGATGAAGATAATGTGTACAGGGCAGTCTGTATAAGTTATATTATTATATATTGGTAGGAATGTGTGGTTTCCAAGGGAGATTTCCCCCAGGGTGAGACTTGAGCACAACCTCTTAAAAGGAATGTTTTAGCAAATCTTGAGGATTGGAAAGCACCTGACAATTAAAACAGCCTGTTTAAGAATGTCACTCAGACGAAATTATTTTGTTTCAGGGAGTGATGGTAGAAATGTCAGTATAAATCAATTCTATGCTGAGAGGTACTGTGTCAACTGTCAAAACCAAAAAGAAACACATCAAGCCTAACATTGCTTCAAGAACTGTGAATCTAGAGGATATCAATGATAAATACATTCTGCAAAATGTACTAATCAGGACCCTCATTGCAAAACTGCTGTTTGAAGCCATGCTAGAGTTCCACATGAAGACGCTCTGTGTGACACAAAAAAAATTTCCACTTGGCTCAGTTTATTTTAATCCAAATTTGACCCAAAGATAATGTTGGTGTTTAGGAATTATGTTTACATGTGGCTTCTTATTTGCATAATAAAGGTTTATCCTGCATTTGTGGTAAACTCTGTTTACAGACAATGTTTGGTGGAGGTTGATGCATTGATTTTCATTGTAGAATCAAGTCTTTTTTTAATTCACTATTGATTTTCAACATTTGTCTGTTCCAAAGAATAAAGAGGGAAATTATTTTGAAATTGTTCCACAGTTAAACATACTTTTCTTTTGTATTTTGGTGAATATTTTTACTTCCCCAGGCACTTGTTGTCCATTAACCTAATAACCCAAAATGTTGCTCCAGCTGTTTCTTTATAGTAACAGTATATTTTCCATTTATGTCTTACGCCGTATCCCAACTTCTTTAGAATCAAGCTTGTATGTGTTTCGTTCCCCTAGGGAAGGGGCAGGGCAGTGCTTTAAGGTACTGGGCTAATGATAGGAAGGTTGGGGGGGGGGATTGAGCCCTGGTGTTGCCAAGCTGCCACCCTTGGGTCCTTGAGCAAGGCCCTTAACCCTCTGTGCTCCACAGGTTCTGTATCATGGCTGACCCTGCACACTCTTACCCCATCTTCCAAAAAACAGCCTGGGATATGGGGATATGTGGCTTTATTTTACTTTATTTGATTCCTTACAAAACATTGAAATTCTTTCTTCATATATACTTTGTATATTTCTTTGTATATACAAATATATATATATATATATATATATATTTTTGAAAAACCTGCTCTGAATATTTTTACAAGTGATGCTATCAAAACAGTCCATTGAATATAAATGCTGACCAACAAGCAGCAATAACACACAGCTGGTAACATCAGCATGAGAACACATCCTGTAATTCATTAACGGTGGTAAGCATTGCTGATAAATATGCACTTCATAATGTTTTTATAATATATAATCATTAAAATATATAATTTATAATTTAATTAATAATTTATAAAATATAATAATTATATATATATATATATATATATATATATATATATATATATATATATATATATATATATATATATATATATATATTCCATTTCTTAAAAACTTGTTTATTTATATGGTAAAGAGGATGGTTAAAAATATTTTTTTATGTGTAAAATGTTAGAAGGTCTGAATTAAACTTTAAAATAATGACTATTCCAATTTAAATGCATCTCCTACAGAAAAAAAAGACTGCTACTAAATTTGGGATTTAATTTAGCGTTATCCAAATGAAGACTGAACAAACATATTGCTTGAAATGTATTTATTTATTTATCTTCCTTAGATTCCCGACGCCCCCCATGCTCATTCCAGCAGTTTTACTGAAATATGTGAAGCATTGGGAGAGGCACGGTGGCGTAGTGGTTAGCACGTTCGCCTCACACCACCAGGATCCGGGTTCGATTCCCGTCTCGGTCATGTGTGTGTGGAGTTTGTGCATGTTCTCCCCATGCCTCAGGGGGTTTTTCTCCGGTTTCCTCCCGGTCCAAAAACATGCACGGTAGGTTGATTGGCACCTTGGAAAATTGTCCCTAGTGTATGAATGTGTGTGTTTGTGTGTGTGTGCCCTGCGATGGGTTGGCATTCCATCCAGGGTGTATCCTGCCTTAATGCCCATAGACGCCTGAGATAGGCACAGGCTCCCCGTAACCCGAGGGAAGATCGGATAAAGCGGTAGAAAATGAATGAATGTGAAGCATTGGCAGCGGTGTATCTGTAGTGATTTAGGCTATAAGTCAATTGACGGTGTGACCACTAGAGGGCATCTGTTAATTAGGAGTCCGATCCTGGTTTATTTTAAGTTCCCACTTGATAAAAGTCGGTTCAAACTCACTCTAAACATGCGTGCATTTGTAATAATGTCCCATATTTGATATTCTTCCATACAAACTATGTCTGTATACATTTTCAAGCTGCATTTTACTGTCGGGTTTATGAGAAAAGTTTGATCTCTGATGCAGATGTAATACCACAGATGGTTTCATTGTGTTTGTTCATAAAGATAGCCAACAACGTCCCCCAGAGAAATTAGGCTTCTTTACTATGTTTGTTTATCTCTAATATATAGGTATATTCTTGCTCGTTTGCTTCTTCTTTCTTTATTTTTTTAAGCAGTTTTTTTTTTGGCAGTCATCTTTTAGGAGCATCGCTGCAACCTGCTGGACCAAATCGGCGAGATTTGTGAGAGCTGGGTCTCTGTTCGGCTTCTGCTCTTTTTGTCTCTTTTATTACATGTGTTTTCTTTGTTCAACCACCAGATGTCGCCATTTTGTCTATGTCCATCTTCATTCATTCATTCATTCATTCATCTTCTACCGCTATATCCGATCTTCCCTCGGGTCACGGGGAGCCTGTGCCTATCTCAGGCGTCTATGGGCATTAAGGCAGGATAAAACCCTGGATTGAATGCCAACCCATCGCAGGACACACACGCACAATCACACACACATTCATACACTTGGGACACTTTTCCAAGGTGCCAATCAACCTACCGTGCATGTTTTTGAACCGGGGGCAGAAACCGGAGAACCCGGAGAAAAACCCCCTGAGGCACGGGGAGAACATGCAAACTCCACACACACATGGCCGAAACAGGAATCGAACCCGGAACCCTGGCGATGTGAGGCGAATGTGCTAACCACTAAGCCACCGTGCCCTATATATGTACATCTTCTGCTAACAATTGTGTAACAATCACCGCAGTGTTTTTTAAGTTCCGCTTTGTCTCAATTTTCTGCTTCATTTTAATGTTTGGTGATTTTGTCTGGTGTGATCTATTTCCCCACTGCTACCTTGACTTGCACAGTGAATGTTCTTGTGCTTGTTTTTGCTTTACTCTGACTTCCAGAGAAAGTTGTTCTAAATGTTTTACAATTTCAGGAAACGGATCTGAAATGTCTTGAAAATGTCATTGTTATTGTTCCTTCTTGATGAATATCATACTTGTTTCGTTTCAAATTAAAGTATTCTAAACACACTAATATATTCATGAACTCACTGCAGAAATTACATATTAACTATTAATAACTATTAATTGATCAGTTACTGCATGAGTGCAAATAAAGCTATAACCTGAATATCTTATTCTTTCAAATTGTCATATACACATGTATATATAGAATGTGGTCATAACTTTTTCCTCAAATCTTTTTCTCTACGTGACCTTTTGAATGCACCGTAGAACTGAATCTTAAGTGGAAAAGATGCTAAGATTTTAATTCACAACCTTCTGATTGAATTCAATGAAGTATCCACTAAAGTGCAACTTCCTTACATGGAATATGATCAGTAATCCTTGTCATATAAACTTTCTACAACTACAATACCAAAATGTGTGTTTTTCTTCAGTAGTGTTGTTTCTTGGTGCCTATGAACACAATAGATTTCATGAATTATTCGCTATAATGCATATTGTTAAGCCAAATTTAACATTTTATTCTCTTTTCAAAATGGAAGAAATCTATTGGTTGTGAGCACGAGGGGGAACCTACCAGCTGATTGGTCAGTCTCACAGGCCCATGATGTCATCTGGACCAGTTGTTTGATTGGAATCATGCTTCAGTCTTCGTGAGAGGATGGATGAGCTTTTCTGTGTTCTTCTCTTTTACAACTTCCAAGTGCTTCCATGTTTTTGGACCGGGAGGAAACCGGAGAACCCGGAGAAAAACCCCCTGAGGCACGGGGAGAACATGCAAACTCAACACACACATGGCCAAGACGGGAATCGAACCCGGGCCCTGGCGGTGTGAGGTGAACGTGTAACCACTAAGCCACCGTGCCCCCCTGCTTAAAACATACTGTGTACAATACATTATAGGCCTTTGTTATTGCTAGCAGTTGGTATCTGTTAAACTAACTGGCCATGTGTTTAGTTTGAAGTGTTTGCAGGTGATATGTGGCTTGAGTACTCTGTTTTGTAGTGTGAATTAGTTGAATGTTTTTAAATTATTTTGTTATTCATATTGTGATTTGTATAATGTGATTTTTGTATTGTTTGTGTTCAGGTAAAGTGTTGAGACAAACATCATTGGACAAAAGTGATTGAAGACAAAGCATTGTTTAATATACTTTTCAGTAATGAAGATCCCTCTTTTGAGTTTTTCCATGCAAACTTCGGGCTGACATTGAGGCAAATAAATCAGGAGATATTGCTATATGTTGATAACAGATGTGGCACGCTGCTCCTTTAAGAATTATTTTTCGGTCCGGGTTTCTTTCCCTACGTTCTTGCTGAGAAGAGAACGCCTACACACTTAAGTGACTATTAATTTGTTATTTTCATTTGTTTAGTATAAAAAGTCATCATAAAAATCATCCTTCTCCATTCTACCCTGCCCTCTACATCTTCCTCTTTCACACCAACTACCTGCATATCTTCCATAACCATATCCATCTCATAAAATCTCAGCCTTGGCCTTATTTTTTTCCTCCTGCCTGCCACCTCCATCCAAGTTTTGTGCATAAAACTCAAAATGATTTATCATCATTTATCATTTAAATCAAGGAAGAGAACTATACTTTTCAGGGTCTGACATGAACACACACATGGGAGGTGGTGGCTTGGTGGTAAGGTGATGGTATGTGTGTATGTATTATGTGGTGTACACATACTTGCATGCATACCTGAACTTTTTGAACCTTTTAAAATAAATTCAAGCGTAAATCTCTCTCAGATTTCATTGATTTGTACAGAGAGGAACTATGCAACAGGATAAAATAAATAAATTAATAAATGAGTAAATATATAAGAAATAAGTAATTAATATGCATTAAAATATTTTATTGTCAAGAATTTTCTACACTTTTATTCCCCTGTTGTGTACCTTTTATAAAAAAAAGAAGGCAGTAACCTGTGTGCTTTAGAAAATCTGTTTAATATTGTTTAGTAATTAGAAATTAGTAAAACCTTAGTAATTACAGCAGCAATGAACAAATCCTTAGAAGGGATTCATTAGACTGTCTCCCCCCATAATACTGTGTGGAAGTTGGTATTTGCTTTTGCTGTAAACCAAAATTGAATAGTGAATCATTCACTTTATATCTTCAGAAAACTGAACAATTTCTATGAAATGACACACCTTGTGCAAGGTATTTTTCACTCGCTATTTCCTGCAACAGCAAGTTAATTTACTTTCAGTATTAGAATTTGAATAAAACTAGCTCAACAGAAAGACGACCGGTATGAACCTGCATCCTAGCTTCGAGCATATTTGGTAAGCAATTTTGGCAGTGTATAATTTGTTTTAGTGAATTAAAATGTATTTTATTAGCAAAATAACAAAAGAATGTAAAAACTAACATGATGTTGGTTTTTGGTTATTTGGCATATATTTTTCACCCTTAGTTCACACTGATTACTGTCTGATAAAATTGTCTGGGTTAAATGTAAGGTTGACAAGTTGCATCCTGTAACTGCTTGTTAAATTATTTAAATGTGTAGCCAGTGTTAAGTCAGCTGATTATTCCTTTATTCATTTTTGACTGATTTTAGAAGCACACATGCAAGGGATTTTGTATACAAGTTAAATATATTGAAATAGCATAAAAGCTAGCATTAAAAAAACACCTAAAAACTACACTGTTTTCATTTTACCACTTTTAACATCCAACATCCATAGTGTTGTGAACTACATTGCCATGCTGCTGTGGTGATGTCATTTTTGTGATTCTATAAGGGGGCATTTTGGAAGCAAGGAGTACCACATTTATAAGTCTTTCCTTTCTCTAAGAATTTAGCATAGCCCTAATATACACTTGCAATCCCTGCTATTTATATATATATATATATATATATATATATATATATATATATATATATATATATATATAAATAAACACAATAGATTTTCTTTATCATTGTCTATAAATCCACATTTACATATCAAATTACATAACCATTTACCTTTACCTAACATGTAATCCATCAAATCATCTACTTTGTTTTTCTCTACAGGTATTTCCATTAAAGCTATGGTGTAAAAACATATTTTGGTACAGATGATACAGACTAAAGTATGATATACATTTTAATATTCATGCATGTCTGAATTTAATTATTTATAATTCAATACTTTGCTTCAATTAATAATAGTTTACGACTGCAAGCAAACTATCTGTATCTAACTAATACTGCATCCCTTAGAAAAAATTGTGACTCGCGATCAGCAGAGATGGAGTCAACGCATCTTAAAGGTGTGTAAATAATAATTATATATAATTATATAAGGCACAAATTAATGCAGTACACATTACAATGAGTGATCTGCTCAGAAACTTTAGTCTGTGTCCTTATCAGATCATTTCCAAACCTTCCCCCAGTCGTGCAAACCGCTTGTAATGTTAGGATGGAATATAAAAGAGGCGATACATGTGTTTTATTAACAAAAACACGGAGCAACGCGCATCAACTCGCGCTTTCGAAATTTACCGAAATAGCTGGGGTTTGAGTAACCGCATGATCCTAGGAGCTATGTTGTCGGGGGTTATATGCCCCTGGTAGGGTCTCTCAAGGCAAACAGGTCCTATGGGACGGCTCAGACGAAGAGCGGTTCCAGATCCCCCTTATGAAGAAAAACTGAAATCGAGGACCATAATGTCGCCCGGTATGGCGCAGCCAGGGCCCCTCCCTGGAGCCAGGCCCGGGGCTGGGGCTCGTAAGCAAGCACCTGGTGGTTAGGCCTCGACCCATGGGGCCCGGCCAGGCTCAGCTCGAATGAGCGATGTGGGGACACCTTCCCGTGGCCCACCACCTGCAGGAAGGCTCATAAGGGACCGGTGCAATGTGGTTCGGCTTATGTGGGAGGTTGAGAGATACCGGTAAGAGACAGTCGGGCTCACCTCCACTCACAGTCTGGGCTCTGGAACCATACTCCTCGAGAGAGGCTGGACTCTCCATTATTCTGGAGTGGCCTACTCATAGCCCCCCAGTTTAGCCGGCATGTGTTGGAGTTTACCCCGGTAAACGAGAGGGTAGTTTCCCTGCCCCTTTGGTTTGGGGAAAAGTCTCTCACTGTTGTTTGTGCCTATGGGCCAAATCGCAGTGTTGAGTACCAGGCCTTCTTGGCGTCTCCGGGAGGGGTGCTGATAAATGCTCTGACTGGAGACTCCATTGTTCTACTGGGGGACTTCAATGGCCATGTGGGCAATGACAGTGATACCTGGAGGGGCGTGATTGGGAGGAACGTCCCCCCCGATCTGAACTTGAGTGGTGCTCTGTTATTGGACTACTGTGCTAGTCATAGTTTGTCCATAACAAACACCATGTTCAAACACAAGGGTGTCCATCAGTACACATGGTACCAGGACACCCTAGGACGGAGATCGATGATAGACCTCGTGGTTGTTTCATCTGGTGTTGTGTTTTGGACACTCTGATGAAGAGAGGGGTGGGGCTGTCAACTGATCACCACCTGGTGGTGAGTTGGATTCGATGGCAGGGAAGGAAGCTGTGAGGGTGTGCTGGGAACGCCTAGCAGTACCCCCTGTCAGAGATATCTTTAACTCCCACTTTCGGCAGAGCTTCAACCAGATCCCCAGAGCTTCAACCAGAGCTTCAACTAGGAAGGTTGGAGACATTGAGTCTGAGTGGACCATGTTCTCCACCTCCATTGTCGATGCAGCCAATCTGCGCTGCGGCCGTAAGGTCTCAGGTGCCTGTCATGGCGGTAATCCCCGAACCCGGTGGTGGTCTCCGGAAGTGAGCTGAAGTAGAAGTCTTTCCGATCCTGGTGGGCTCTTGGGACCCTTGAGGCAACTGATGGGTACCATCAGGCCAAGCGGGCTGCGGCCCGGGTGGTTGTTGAGGCAAAATCTCGGGTATGGGAGGAGTTCAGAGAGGCCATGGAGAGGGACTATCAATCGGCCTCAATGAAGTTCTGGCAAACCATCCGGCATATCAGGAGCGGGAAGCAGTGCCCTACCAAAACTGTCTACAGTGGAGGTGGGGAGCTGTTGACTTCAACTGGGGACATCATCGGACAATGGAAGGAATACTTTGAGGATCTCCTCAACCCCGGAGTCATGCCTTCCGATGAGGAAGCAGAGGCCATGGGCTCAGAGGTGGCATCATCTATCAACCAAGCTGAAATCACCGAGGTAGTTGAGAAGCTTCTTGGTGGCAGAGCAGCGGGGGTGGATGAGATCCGCCCTGAGTACCTGAAGTTTCTGGATGTTGTGGGGCTGTCTTGGCTGACACGCCTCTGCAACATCGCGTGGCAGTGGGGGACGGTAGCTGGACTGGCAGACAGGGGTGGTGGTTCCTCTTTTTAAGAAAGGGGACCAGAGGGTGCGCTCCAACTATAGGGGGATAACATTCCTCAGCCTTCCTGGGAAAGTCTATGCCAGGGTACTGGAGAATTCAGCCTTTCGTCAAACCCCGGATTCAGGAGGAACAATTCGGTTTTCGACCTGGCCCGGTAGTAAGTCAGACCTGTTTCCGGTGCATGTTGGACTCCGGCAAGGCTGCCCTTTGTCGCCGGTTCTGTTCATTATTTTATGGACAGAATTTCTAGGAGCAGCCAGGGGCTGGAGGGAGTCTTTTTGCAGATGATGTCCTTTTGGCTCCATCAGGACAAGACCTTCAGCATGCACTGGGAAGGTTTGCAGCCGAGTGTGAAGGAGCTGGGATGAAAATCAGCACCTCCAAATCCGAGGCCATGGTCCTTAGCCGCAAAAAGGTGGTTTGCCCACTTCAGGTTGGTGGAGAGCTCCTTCCCCAAGTGGAAGAGTTCAAGTATCTTGGGGTCTTGTTCACGAGTGAGGGGAGGATGGAACGCAAGATCAACAGGCGGATCAGTGCAGCCTCTGCAGTAATGCGGTTGATGTACCGGTCCGTCATGGTGAAGAGGGAGCTGAGCTAAAAGGCAAAGCTCTCAATTTACTGGTTGATCTACATTCCTCTCTCACCTATGGCCATGAGCTTTGGGTCATTCCCCGAAAGGGAAGTCAGCTGGCGTGATTTGGGCATCTATTTCGGATGCCTCCTGAGTGCCTTCCAGGGGAGGTGTTTCAGGCATGTCCCACTGGGAAGAGACCCACGTTGGAGGGACTAGGTCTCTCAACTGTCCTGGGAACGCCTCGGTGTGCTAGAGGAAGTGGCTGGAGAGAGGGAAGTCTTTGCATCTCTGCTTAGACTGTTGCCCTCGCGACCTGGTCCCAGATCAAACAGATTTATAGGATATTTCTATCAAATGTAAACTGTATGTTTCTCTAAATAGGCATTAGCATGTTTAGTAGAAAGGGGCACGGTGGCTTAGTGGTTAGCACATTCGCCTCACACCGCTAGGGTCCAGGTTCGATTCCCGTCTCGGCCATGTGTGTGTGGAGTTTGCATGTTCTTCCCGTGCCTCAGGGTGCTTTTCTCCGGGTACTCTGGTTTCCTCCCGGTCCAAAAACATTCACGGTAGGTTGATTGGCACCTTGGAAAATTGTCCCTAGTGTGTGAATGTGAGTGTGTGAGTGTGTGAGTGTGTGTGCCCTGCAATGGGTTGGCATTCCATCCAGGGTGTATCCTGCCTTAATGCCCATAGACGCCTGAGATAGGCACAGACTCCCCGTGACCCGAGGGAAGATCAGATATAGCGGTAGAAGATGAATGAATGTTTATTAGATATGTATTTGTATGTTATTAAATAATAGCAATATTACTGTCTTTCAGATGATTTTCTTGGATTTCTGGAAACATTGGGTCTAAAAGATTATTACCCAAATAAACTGACTCTGAGGTCTTTGCTGGAGATCAATGTTGCCAGTGTATCTGATGATGAGGTGAACTCAGTACAAGCACTACCATGGACTTTCTTACGCAAACTACTGATGGTTAATTCAAATTCAAGAAGTTTAAAATTTTTACCTGGGGAAAGTATTGAACCAGATGATTTGTTTGATGAGCAGGTCTGTGATTCTACACCAAATCTTCTAGATCTCCACACTGCCCTCTTTGCTTGTGCTGACAGTTTCCTTCAGCAAGAAATGGCACTTAAAATGTCTCTGTGCCAGTTTGCAATTCCATTGCTGTTACCTCAAGGAGTCCATAATAAATGCACACTTATGCTATGGGCCCTTAGAGGTATCCTGAAAGAATGGCGTCCACATTCAATGTCCGAT
Organism: Kryptopterus vitreolus; assembly: GCA_030449085.1. Lineage (NCBI taxonomy): Eukaryota > Metazoa > Chordata > Actinopteri > Siluriformes > Siluridae > Kryptopterus > Kryptopterus vitreolus. The sequence goes on from JACRUU010000012.1 coordinate 23,642,554, forward strand.
TCTAAAGGGTTTGTTGAAGACAGTGTTGTTCATGCAAAAATTCCATTGATCTCATTTGTGAGGCTAAACAAGTGCAGCTTGTCCAAGTCACAGGTTGTGAACCATGTGCTCAACAAATCGCAGCAGCATCATGACTTTTTTTCACATCGAGAAATGATCGGAGGATCCACTCCTAGGCAAATTGCTAATGGAATGGTTGAAATATTCTGGAATCTGCCATGTGGAAACAATAGCATTGATGTCTTTCCTGAGCCAGTGGCTATTGCTAATTTAAGAGGAGATGTTTGCACTTTTGAAACTCAATTCAGTTTCCTTACTCTGGTTTCAAAAGCTGTCTTTGTGTTCTTAGACACTGTTGATGAAAAAGAACAAAGGCTGTTTGCTTCTTTACAAGAAATCAAATCCAAACTTTTTCTTGTCATTAACTCTAAGACAAATATGAATGAGAATACAAAGTCACTAATTAAAGCAGCAATTAGTACACTTCAACTGGAAAGAAATCACATAATTCAGAAGAACCAAAACATGAATTTGGCTACTTTCTCTGCTACCTCCATCACTTATGTCATTCAAAAAGTGCTAAGCGACCCTCACCTCTCATATGATATTGAGGCCATGAAGAGAATTGCTCAGGAATTAGGTCTCGGCATTGATGAAATGGAAAACAGAGCATGTGCATCAGCAGAACAAACAGCAGAGGAAATTGTGAAATGCATTGGAGTTCGTCAAGCATTGGATTTTAAAAAGAACTGTTTGCCGCTGCAAGGTGAAAACTGGAAAAGAATGGCTCAGATTGAGAAAGAGCAATGCAGATTACAACATTCAGCAGAACGAAATTTAGAAGAGTACAAGGCCCAACTTCAAACAGAAAAAGAAGAAATTAGAAACAAACAAACCCAGTGTAAAATGACAAAACCAATGGACATCTTAATAAAAGCGTTGTCGACCCCTGATGACACTGAGCGAGCCTTTTTTCTCAGATGGCTGGGACTAAAACTAGACACGCGATCACGCAAACAGATGTCTGATCTACGGAACAAGTATACATGGTGTGAACAACATAAAGACAGAGATGGTATGGCACGATTACACCAGGAACTTCTTGAGTGTTCGCTTGGCATTGAGCACTTCATGAGAGAATTGGGACAAATCTATGAGGCTGCTTCATTTGGATCAAATAAAATGTCTGAAAGAATTAACAATCTCCCTAAATTGGCAGCCAAAATGCTTCTAGCTGGGTTTCCTCTTGAACTACTTGATGGAGATTCTTCAAATATCCCAGAGAAATGGGTGTGCGATGTCCTCATGGAGCTTCACCGGATGGTTGGAGAGAAGAGCCGTTTGCTGGTTCTGACTGTGCTAGGGGTTCAGAGTACTGGTAAATCAACGCTGCTCAACACCATGTTTGGAGTTCAGTTTGCAGTAGGCAGTGGTCGATGCACACGTGGAGCATACATGATTTTCCTTCCTGTGGGTGATGACTTGAAAGATGTATTACTTTGTGACTTTGTCCTTCTGATTGATACAGAGGGTTTGAAATCACCAGCACTGGCACAACTGGAAGACAGTTATGAGCATGACAATGAACTGGCTACATTCGTGATTGGTCTTAGTGACGTGACCATCATCAATGTAGCAATGGAGAATTCCACAGAGATGAAAGATGTCTTGCAGATAGCAGTTCATGCTTTTTTACGGATGAAGGAAATTGGTAAAAAAACAGTTTGCCATTTTGTCCACCAAAATGTTGGTGGTGTATCTGCACATGATAAAAACATGACAGACCGAAAAAAACTCCTTGAGCAATTAAATGAAATGACACTGATAGCAGCTGAAATGGAGAAGAAGCCCAATGTGAAGAAATTTACAGATGTCTTGGATTACAACTTGGAAAACAATAACTGGTATATACCAGGTCTATGGAATGGCACACCACCAATGGCACCAGTCAATACAGGCTACAGTGTAGCTGTTCTTGACTTTAAGAAAAATCTGATGGAGAGGCTTAAAGTAAGAAAAGATGAAGAAGCCTTTAAGATCCCAGAGTTCCTGAAATGGATGAGTAGTTTGTGGAGGGCAGTGAAGTTTGAGAACTTTATCTTCAGTTTCAGAAACAGTCTCGTGGCCCACGCCTATGACAATCTTTGTAAAGAGTTTTCAGACTGGGAGTGGTCTTTCAGGAGACATGTCCTTTCTTTGCTTCAATCTGCAGAAGTACAAATATCCAATGCTGAAACCAGTTCTGTTCATGAGATTATTGAACCATTTAGGGAAAAATCAGATAAAGAGATTATTCTTCAGACAAATCTAATGAATGAGAAATTGAAAGACTACTATAAAAGGAAAGACCGTAATGTTAATTTGGTGGAAAAGTACAAAATTGATTTTGTCAAAAGCATTAAGTCTCTGGAAAGTGGACTTAAGGATGAAGTGAATAAAAGATTAAACGATGCTCTTGAGATGAGAAAAAGCAAAGAAAAGGTAGAAGAGTTACACGGTAAACAAGCTGCAATGATTGAACATCAAGTCCTAAAATTGCTTCAGAGTTACAAGCATAGGGAAGAGGTACCTGATGAGGATCTCAAATCGGATTTTGAAAAAATGTGGAGTAAAGAGTTGTCAAACATTACTGGTCTAAAAGAAAGGGACATTTCTGATGAGATTTTAAAGCAGTTAATAGCAAGTTGTGGAAATCAGAAATTCAATGAGTATTTGGAGAAAGTTAAGGATTTGTCACAATGTGGGAAAAAAGATTTCCAAGTCCAGAAAAAACATGTAAAAATAAAGTTTGCAAATGTTTTTAATCTGAAAAGTACACAACACAATTTGGAGATTATTGCAGTTGACACTATTAAGAGTTGCAGTGGGTTGATTGAACAGTTCACACGATCCAAATGTGACTACCAAGTAACATTTACAAAAGATGTGCTTGATAAAATTACTGAAAACCTCAAAAAAGCAAGCTCCAAATACAACACCAAATTTGAATTTGACCTTAAAGCACATATTTGTGGCATTGCCTCTCGGAAATTCACAGAGATGCACAGGAAGTATCTCTTTGAGCAAGACCCAGTAAAACATTTACAGAAATTTAAGAGTCAGTATCTCTATGATTTCATTGATTTGTACAGAAAGAAGGACCAGTGCCAAAGAAAAGCACAAGACTTCACTCAACTCTGTCTTAAACCTGCAGTGTTAGAGTACATTGAACAGTCTCTCGGATCGGACATTGTTGATGCGGTTTTGGAGAACAAAACTACTGAGTATAATTCCCGAATGCTGTTTCAGTACACAATCCTGAAAGAACTACTGGAAAAATCAACCTTCTGTGACTATGTAGAATACATTCTGCATTATGAAAATTATGTCAAAGTCTGGATCTACAATCACATCATTAAATGCTTTTCTAAAGACATATCTCTGCAAAAGCTGAAAGAGAAGAAGCTGCAAATCATAATTACGAAACTCATTAAAGAAATGGAAACATCTAAGCTGAAAGCCAATGGCTCTCCTTTGCCCAACAGCGCAGAAGGTACAACAATTTTCATCCATAATCATTGCAAAGCTATGAGTGACATCCTCTCAATATCCATGAACACTGTGCAAAGGGTCATGTTTCAGAACACAAGCTGCTGTGATCCATTTACCAAAAGTCTCTATGGATGTATTAATGACCTAAAACAGCAAATAGCAAAGGATATCTTCGAATCAAGTGACATCACTGAGACCCTGAAAAACGTATCAGTAAAACCGCAAGACGAGCTTTTTAAGCGAGTGTTTGGATGTGGAGCACAGTGTCCCTTTTGTAAAACACCATGTGAGGCAGGAGGAAAGGAACATCGGCTACACCATGCAGCTGTGCATCGACCACAAGGACTTTGCACTTACAGAGATTGTGTGACTAATGTGCTATTTGAAGAGATTTGTACATCTAGTGTACATGGCGATGGGGAGTTTGAAAATCATGAAACAAATTACCGGCCTCATCTATTCAGGAACTACAGGACATTCTACCCTGACTGGCATATTGCACCTGACATGTCCATAGAGAGCTCAGATTACTGGAAGTATGTGCTGGTGACATTCAATGAGCAATTTGCCAAGCTGTATGACGCAGAGCCAGCTAGGTATCCAGGAGCATGGAATAGAATAACGAAAGAAATGGCTCTTTATAGTCTAAAAGCGACTTTTAACATTACATGAAACAATATATTTTTTGCCATTAATACTGTACTATTTAATAACACAAGCTTTTAAAGTCACATGCTGAGGTGTGAGCAGTAAAATGTTTGAGCTGGTGGTGTAGGACTTGTAGAACTGGTTTTGAAAAAGAAAGCTTTGAGCTCCATTTATTCATGTTATGATTGACATCATGCTTTTGATAAAATGCAAGAAATGAAAATGTATACAAATAATCTAGTACATGCAGAATGAAATGAAAGTGACAAGAATAATCTAGTACATGCAGTTTTACATACATGAAAGTGATAAGACGAACCTGGGTCATGCAATTGTTTTACATACATAAAGTCTATATATTATTGAGATGGTCATGCATATGTTAAGTATAAAAAGTCTAAATTATTGAATGTAATATGTTAAGTGAATGTGTATTACAATGTGTATGTAAGTCCATGGCATAAATTAAGTGATGTTTTCTTTCTTAAAATTTCATATAAACTATAAGATTTAATCTATACTATAAGAAATATTTTTTTCATAATTTAAATTGAAAGTAATAAATCTAGAATCTTTCTGATCTTTTTATAATTAACTTTTTTTAAATACAAAGAATACATTAGCATTTTCAGAGTCATATTATCACCATGTTAATGTCATTGTTAATAAAGTAAAAACCTGAGTATGTTTAATGAAATTATGACATAACTTTGTGTATCAGCTGGTTGAAATAAAAACGCTCCTTCACTGATGTTGTGTTGTCCCGTTTTTTGTACTCTTTATTTTTCTTTAATTGGTCTTCACAACAGGGGGCACGGTGGCGTAGTGGTTAGCACTTTCGCCTCACACCGCCAGGATCCGGGTTCGATTCCCGTCTCGGTCATGTGTGTGTGGAGTTTGTGCATGTTCTCCCCGTGCCTCAGGGGGTTTTTCTCTCCGGGTTCTCCGGTTCCCAAAGTTTCCTCCCGGTCCAAAAACATGCACGGTAGGTTGATTGGCACCTTGGAAAATTGTCCCTAGTGTATGAATGGGTGTGTGAATGTGTGTGTGTGTGTCCTGCGATGGGTTGGCATTCCATCCTGGGTGTATCCTGCCTAAGTGCCCATAGACGCCTGAGATAGGCACAGACTCCCCGTGACCCGAGAGATCGGATAAAGCGGTAGAAAATGAATGAATGAATGAATGGTCTTCACAACAACCTTCACAACAACATGAGAGGTAAAACAAAACAAAAAACAATAGTGAAAATCTCATATTAACATTTAACTAGGAATATTAAAAACCACAAAAAAGAGCATTTAAAACTAAAATTACCCACAAATAATACATATATAACTGACCTTGTGCTCCTTTCCAACCAGATACATAAACAAAATAAAATATTTCTAAACATCTATGAATAAACTTTAACTCCGTATCTCTGTCCGCTAGCAATGAATTTTTTCCCCGTGTGATTGTCGCGCATATGCACTAGCCGTGCTCTTCTGGCAACCCGCAATTTCACCATACAGGTCTCGGTTAAATAATAAACCGGCAAATAACATTTCAAATAAAATACACGGTATAATTATGACAATATTGTCACGGTTTCCTCTCTCTCCTCGCTCCTCCCTGCTCTTTTCCCCACACTCACTACCCTAATTGGCATCAGTTGCACCTCAGCCCGGACTAACACAGAGGAACCCGGAAGTCGCGGTTCCGCCGCGGTACGGAAGATCGGAGACAGCCGAACCCGGAAGTTGCTGTTCCGCGCGTTTTTTTCTTCTTTTTTTCCTTTTTTTCTCGTCCCTATGCCAGGCTCACAAGCTCAGATGTCTCTGCAAGCGGCATTCGGCATTTGGGACACGCCCCCTTCAAAGCCCGCGGATTCCGCCGTCGTTCTCTACGCGCGCTACGCTGGCTCGGAGGATGATTGCCACATTCAAACCTGTTTGCTAATGAACGTGCTAAGGTATCCTACATCATGTTGCAGTTGACAGGTCCCTCCCTCCGTTGGGCGGCTGTAATCTGGAGCCAGGGAGGACCTCCCACGCAGTCTGCAGGCAACTTCATGAACCTGATCTGGGCGTTTTTTGGGGGGAACGCGCCAAAGAATTTTTTTTGGGGGGGCCCTACCGTTTTCCAGTGTGGTGGCCGCCCCGATGGCCGCCAAACCCACGTCCCCGTGTAAGATGGCCACTGAACACGCGGCCCCATGCAAGATGGCCGCCGAACCCGAGGATCCTGTTGTGAGGGCCTCCGAGCCCGAGGACACACCTCTGAGGGCCTCCAAGCCCGAGGTTCCTGCCGTAAGGGCCTCTGAGCCCGAGGACACGCCCGTGAGGGCCACCGAACCCGCGGCCCCTTCCAAGATGGCCGCCGAACCCGCTGCCCCGTGCAAGATGGCCGCCGAACACGAGGATCCTGCTGTGAGGTACTCCGAGCCCGAGGACACGCCTGTGAGGGCCGCCGAACCCGCTATGTCACGGTTCCCTCTCTCTCCTCGCTCCTCCCTGCTCTTTTCCCCACACTCACTACCCTAATTGCCATCAGCTGCACCTCACTTTCTCTCCCTCTCTCTCTCCCTATTTAAGCCCGGTCCTTCCCTCCATTCCCACGTCCGGGCTCGTAACACTTACACTTACATTATTTCCGTCGTATGGTAATTAACCTTATGTCTGATTTCCTAATCAGGTTCCATTCCCGTCTGCTCCCGCTACCCGGACTTTCAAGTCCCACGGACGCGACCTCGTCCGCTGCCGCTCTCCAGTATATCCTGTTCCACGGCTCGTATCGAGCAAGGCTCCCTAGCCTAGTTCTCCTGAGTCTCCTGACTTCTTTGTTATAAATAAATCCTGTTTTGTTTTGATTCCCGCTCTCCGTGTGTCTGCTTCAGCACTCCGTTACAAATATATTAATGACACAAAAATAAATGAACGTTATTTACACTTTGCAACATGTGAAACAGGTCTTGAGAATGAAGAATATCCTTTTCTGTGACATATACATTACAGCACAGTGTAATTATTTCCTTCATATAACACAACATGTTTGGAAGCTGGGGTCAACCATGATACAGTGCCCATGGAGCACTGGAGTTAAGGGCCTTGCTCACGGACCTAAGAGTGGCAGTATGGTGATACTTGTGTGATGATACCTGATCTTCCGATCAACAACCCAACACCTTAACCACTGAATTACCAATACATTTTAATAATCTATTTTGCAAAACTATGTGTGAGGCAGAAGGAAAGGAACATCAGGTACACCATATATGTTGATGGAGAACAAACACTTTGCACAGAGATTATGAGACTATGTCCTATTTGAATGATGTCCTGTTTGAAGAGATTTGTACATTACGTTTGAAAATCATTACAAATTCCCATCTTCATCTTTACCAGTCGAGGAATTAACCAAAAGTGAAGTCCTCTATTAAATCTTTAGCCTTGCTGAAGTTCAAGAGTAGATTTTGGAAAGCAAACAAAATGGAAGAAGCCTTGGATTAAATGTATCCACAATTAAACCACACACATTAATACAAGCTCAGATTTCTGTTGCGATAACTGTTAATAAAAATGTTTAAAAAAAAATTTCCTTGTCTTGGCATGTAATGTAGGAATTCCATTCCTTTTCAGTTTCATTTTCTTAGAAATGCTATTGGCATTTCTTGACAACTGGAGTTGTGTATCATAAATACTGATCACCACCAACTTTAACACAGAGAGACTAAAGTTGGTGGTGCCATGAGCAGTCATCCTAGAAGTAATCCTAGCACATTTGGTAAGAAATTCTATTGTATCACTACATAATTTCCAACTTATTTTGTTAATTTATTTAAGATTGTTTACATCTTTATTCTATTTTATTTTGTTGTCAGATACAAATATATGCATTTATTGCCTGAAATTTGGTGAAATTTTACATGGAATTAATGAATGAAAATACATTGAATTAAAAACTAAATTAAAATCCATCTCGTTTGAAAGAAAATAGAGGAGATAAAAAAATACATACAGTCGGGTTTGTTTTGGACAATGCAATGTTCAGATTAAGTTTCTTCGGATACATGGTCTGACAATAAACCTAAATTAAATGTCTAATTAATATTTTGCATATCCAGTTGAAACTTAAAAAAGTAGAATATCTTGTAAAAGTTCATTTATTTTAGTAATTAAAAATTTTAACTAATATCTGAGATAGACTCATTCCATGCAAAGCAAGATAGTTCAAGCCGTGATTTATCATAATTGAGATGATTATGGCTTATAGCTCATGAAAACCCCAAATCCACAATCTCTGAAAATGAGAATATTGTGAAAAGGTGCAATATTCTATGCAAAGTGTCCCACTCTAATCAGCTAATTAAGACATAAGACATGCAAAAGGTTCCTGAGCCTTTAAATGGTCTCTCAGTCTGGTTCAATAGGAATCACAATCATGGAAAAGACTGCTGACCTGACGGTTGTGCAGTATCATATTCCTCTTATCAAGCCATTCATGGTCTGTTGCTCAGTAGTACAAAGTCCTCTTTAATGACGAGAACAAGTTTGTATCTCATAACACAGACCCAGAGTCTGGAGGAAGAATGGAGACACACACTGCAAGATGCTTTAAGTCCAGTGTGAAGTTTCCACAGTCTCCACAGAGGAGAGACACCACACTGGCTTCTTCATTCTGAACAAACTTCACATTGTTATGCAGTGTTTTGTTATGCATATGTGTTTTGTTTACATGTGTCTCAAGTTACCCCAAGTTTTTGCTCTTTTCTTCCTGTGGCTGTTTTGTTTGTCGAGGATAATTTCTATCTTTTGTTTATAGAAAATTGACTGTTTTTGTATTTTTTTCCTACACTTTAGATGTATTTTGGGGGATTTTTTGATAATGTAAGTGTGGAACTTTCAAATGGTTTGAGGTTATTTATGTAGTAGGGTTCATTGCCCTCTGTTGGCAGAAGACACCCAGACGAGATTTCCCGGGTGGTACAGTCCAAAGTGTTCAGGAAAATGGCACCAGACATTTGTGGTTTTACTTATAATGAGACAAAGCTTGATTTGTGGGATGAAGAACAGTTCTATATACTGTTGACAAATTGAAAGTCCATGACATCAGTGCATGACAAGCCTGTCTTGCCTTACAGCATTCTATTATGTCACAAGCAATCAAAGCTACTGTAGCTAAATGCTCCGAGCCCCATGTGATTTAATGCACATTAGGGCTCGAGGTCAAAGGTGCCAGGAGTAGCATCAAGGTCCAAATTGTAGGACCTGACAAAAGTCAGTGGGGTGGATCTCTAGCATCTCAAATGTCTTGCAGTGGGACCCCAGAGGACAAAGCATTCAAGGCTTCCACACCCTGGTTGTATGGGCTTTCAACCACTGTGTGGGGAAACCAGAGGAGTCATAAGAGATAGTAATGGCATACACAATCCATCTGCTAAGAGTATGCTTATTATCAGAAGCCCCTTTCTTGAACACACAAAGAGCTGGTCTTAATTCCTCCATGGGGCAATTCTATGGATGTAGGTATCCAGGGCTCATACTGGACACACCTGATTGAGGAGTTCATGGTCGGGGGACCTGAATGGAGGACAGAATGCTCATATCTTTACGGGATGAGGGGTGACATACGGCACATAGCCCAATTTAAGGGCTAATTCTGTCTGTATATGGAATTGTTTTTGGTTGCTGCTTTTCGTTTAAGACAGTTAAAGTGCTAGTAACATGTAAAAGTTAGATAAAAGTATGCTAAAAGTATTGCCAAGTCTCTGTCGATCCCAATAGTTATCTTATATTCTCTTATAAAACTTATTTTTAGTCTGGTCTTTAGTATTCTATAATTCCTGTTGACTTGCCCATTTGGAAATACAGCTGCCAAATGCTGAAGTAGAAGACAAAGTACCATAATTTTTTTGGCTCTTATCATAAAGAATTTAAGACAGTCTTTAGGTCTTTCTATATCGGGCTGACAATCATTCGTTCATTCATTCATCTTCTACCGCTATATCCGATCTTCCCTCGGGTCACGGGGAGCCTGTGTCTATCTCAGGCATCTATGGGCATTAAGGCAGGACACACCCTGGATGGAATGCCAACCTACACTAGGGACAATTTTACAAGGTGCCAATCAACCTACCGTGCATGTTTTTGGACCGGGGGGAAACCGGAGAACCCGGAGAAAAAACCCCTGAGACATGGGGAGAACATGCAAACTCCACACACACATGGCTGAGACGGGAATCGAACCTGGACCCTGGCGGTGTGAAGCGAACATGCTATCCACTAAGCCACCGTGCCCCCCATGTGCTAACAATCAGTGATCAGTGTGTAAATGATTCGTTGACTGTTTTGAGAATCCAAATAAGGATATTTACACATTTATTGTACTAAAAATGTTTGAGTAAGGAAAGTGGCTGCATTCAAGGCAAAAAAATGTATCACACAGCACTTGTACTGTAGCTATAATAATACAAAAAATATTACATAACATATAACAATTTGATCATATTCTGTTCTTCTTTTTGTAGATATTTCTGCAAAGCTCTGAAACATACCAAACCTATGGTGTATAAACCGCTGTTGCCACATGACAAAGTTGAAAGTAAGACATACAAAATAGTATTTTAATGTTTGTTTGCTTTTTATTAATAATATTTATGTCTAAGCAGGACAATATTTGTTATTAATGTACTGCAGGACAATTGTTTCTTATTAATTAAACATGTTAGTGCCCCAAAATTAGTAAAGATCTTGGCTCAGGATCAGCAGAGATGGAATTAAGGAAGCTCAAATGTGAGTAGCAATAATAAATATATATATATATATTGATATATAAGTAAAAACTAACAATATATCTATAATACTGTCAGTAATATATATATATATATATATATTATATATATATATATATTATATATTATATATATACTATATACGAGGGGAAGTAAAAAATTAAATTAAAGCAACATTTTGTAATACATTTTATATATATAAAAAATTCCTTTACTTTTTGACTCAGTGTCCTCATATATATATATATATATATATATATATATATATATGTAGTATTTGATATAATTTTTGAAGCAGCATCAGTTTTGAAAATATATCACACTTTTTCAGAGTGCCAACTAGTGGACAAATGAAAATAATCAAAAAGTAATCAAATGCAATTTACATTTAATAATCAAGTAATTGAAAAGTTACACTACTTATTACATTTTACATTTTGAATAGAATAGGATACTTTGTAATCTGTAACACGGTACATTTCCAAAGTAAACCTTCCCAACAATATATATATATATATATATATATATACGTATATATATATATATATAGTATATATATATATATATATATATATATATATAGATATGGAGAAAAAAGTGGTACAGAAAAAAATAAGAATTCAGTTCTCTTTTCCTTTCTTTTTCTTTTTTTTCTATACTTTTTTTCTTTAATAGTGCATATGACCAATGTGTAAGATTAGCAGACCAATATGTAAGATTAGCATAGGTTAGCAGAATTAATAATTTAGCAAATATATGACACAAGTAAATACATTGGCTAGGTCAGGGGTCACCAACGTGGTGCCCGTGGGCACCAGGTAGCCCCCAAGGAGCACATGAGTAGCTCTCAGGCTTGCTATAAAAAGTGCACAACTCATCAGTGAGATGCGTCTATAATGTAAAATGTAGTTAATTCGTTGTTGATAGTCACTGTCAAGTGTATTTACATAGATAAATGAGTATCATTAATAATAATAATAATAATAATAATATATAACTAAAGGTAAATTTGTTATTTCAGAGGAGTATTTCAAACTGGTAGCCCTTTATATGACTCGGTGTCCATGTAGTAGCTCTCTGTTACAAAAAGGTTGGTGATCCCTGGGCTAGGTTATAAGATACTTTTAAAATAGATATGAGAAAAAAAGGAAATGTTTTTCAAATAAGAGGAGTATGAGAAAAAAAGGAAGCTTCTATCAGAAATTAAGAAAAAAAGGAAATGTTTTTCAAATAAGAGCTTCTATCAGAAATAAATTAGTAAATTAGAAAAGAAAAAGGTAGACAATCAAAATCTGTAAGAAATATGGCATTTTTCATTTTTTTTTCTTTTGGATTTGCACTTGTATGCTACACCTGACTTGTGCCATTGTGGTTTACAAAGTGTCTCTTGAATAGATATTTTGAGATTCACTGCAGTAAATGTCTCCTCATCATGGCTGAAAGTTTATTTGTTTTTGTTAATCCGTTATTTTATGTTTATATTTAATCTGTATAAAAATAGTGATTATTAAAAGGTAAACAGTGAACCGTACAAAAGGGATCAGAGACAGAATATAGGTTCTGACAGCATGTTGGTAACAGAGTAGTGTATTTTAATTAACATTACATTTGTGAAAATATGTTTTTTATAATAATAAACATATTAATAAATAGAATAAATATATTAATATATAATATAATAAATATATGAAAATATATGAATAATTATACTCATCTACATATCTTTTTGTTTAGGTGGTTTTCTTAGATCTCTGGGAACACTGCATCTAGCAGGTTATTACCCAAACAAACTGACTATGAGTTATTTGCTGGAAATCAACAGTGCCAGTGTATCTGATGAAGAGGTGCACTCACTCCAAGCCGTGCCATGGACTTTCTTACGCAAACTACTGACGGTTAATTCAAATGCAAGATCTTCAATAAGTGTACAAGGTGAAAACTTTGAAACAGATGATTTGTTTGATGAGCAAGTCTGTGATTCTACACCAAATCTTCTAGATCTCCACACTGCCCTCTTTGCTTGTGCTGACAGTTTCCTTCAGCAGGAAATGGCACTTAAAATGTCTCTGTGCCAGTTTGCAATTCCATTGCTGTTACCTCAAGGAGTCCATAATAAATGCACTCTTATGCTATGGGCCCTTAGAGGTATCCTGAAAGAATGGCGTCCACAGTCAATGTTAGATTCTAAAGGGTTTGTTGAAGACAGTGTTGTTCATGCAAAAATTCCATTGATCTCATTTGTGAGGCTAAACAAGTGCAGCTTGTCCAAGTCACAGGTTGTGAACCATGTGCTCAACAAATCGCAGCAGCATCATGACTTTTTTTCACATCGAGAAATGACTGGAGGGTCTGCTGTCAGGAAAATAGCTAATGGAATGGTTGAAATATTCTGGAATCTGCCATGTGGAAACAAAAGCATTGATGTCTTTCCTGAGCCAGTGGCTATTGCTAATTTAAGAGGAGATGTTTGCACTTTTGAAACTCAATTCAGTTTCCTTACTCAGGTGTCAACAGCTGTCTTTGTGTTCTTAGACACTGTTGATGAAAAAGAACAAAGGCTGTTTGCTTCTTTACAAGAAATCAAATCCAAACTTTTTTTTGTGGTCAACTATCAGCCAAACATGAGCCAAAAGATGAAGTCATCAGTTAAAGCAGCAGTTGATACTCTACAACTGGAAAAAGATCACGTAATTGTGAAAAAGCAAAACATGAATTTGGCTGATTTTTCAAAGAATATCAGTTCTGCCATTAACACTTTACTAAGCAATGTCCAGAAATCATGTGCAATTAATTCAATGAAGAGAATTGCAGAAGAACTAGGTCTTGGCGTTGATGAAAATGAAAACGCAGCTTCTGTGTCAGCCAAAAAAACAGCAGAGGAAGTCATCAAATGCATTGGAGTTCGTCAAGCAGTGGATTTTAAAAAGAAATGTTTGCCACTGCAAGGTGAAAACTGGAAAAGATTGGCTCAGATTGAGAAAGAACAATGCAGATTACAACATTCAGCAGAACGAAATTTAGAAGAGTACAAGGCCCAACTTCAGAAAGAAAAAGATCAAATATGGACAAAACAAACCCAGTACAAATTGACAGAACCAATGGACATCTTAATAAAAGCGTTGTCGACCCCTGATGACACTGAGCGAGCCTTTTTTCTCAGATGGCTGGGACTAAAACTAGACATGCAATCACGCAAACAGATGTCTGATCTACGGAACAAGTATACATGGTGTGAACAACATAAAGACAGAGATGGTATGGCACGATTAGACCAGGAACTTCTTGAGTGTTCGCTTGGCATTGAGCATTTCATGAGAGAATTGGGACAAATCTATGAGGCTGCTTCATTTGGATCAAATAAAATGTCTGAAAGAATTAACAATCTCCCTAAATTGGCAGCCAAAATGCTTCTAGCTGGGTTTCCTCTTGAACTACTTGATGGAGATGCTTCAAATATCCCAGAGAAATGGGTGTGCGATGTCCTCATGGAGCTTCACCGGATGGTTGGAGAGAAGAGCCGTTTGCTGGTTCTGACTGTGCTAGGGGTTCAGAGTACTGGTAAATCAACACTGCTCAACACCATGTTTGGAGTTCAGTTTGCAGTAGGCAGTGGTCGATGCACACGTGGAGCATACATGATTTTCCTTCCTGTGGGTGATGACTTGAAAGATGTATTACTTTGTGACTTTGTCCTTCTGATTGATACAGAGGGTTTGAAATCACCAGCACTGGCACAACTGGAAGACAGTTATGAGCATGACAATGAACTGGCTACATTCGTGATTGGTCTTAGTGACGTGACCATCATCAATGTAGCAATGGAGAATTCCACAGAGATGAAAGATGTCTTGCAGATAGCAGTTCATGCTTTTTTACGGATGAAGGAAATTGGTAAAAAGACAGTTTGCCATTTTGTCCACCAAAATGTTGGTGGTGTATCTGCACATGATAAAAACAGACCGAAAAAAACTCCTTGAGCAATTAAATGAAATGACATTGATAGCAGCTGAAATGGAAAAGCAGCCCAATGTGAAGAAATTTACAGATGTCTTGGATTATGATGTGGAAAAGAATAACTGGTATATACCAGGCCTATGGCATGGCACACCACCAATGGCACCAGTTAATACAGGCTACAGTGTAGCTGTTCTTGACTTTAAGAAAAATCTCATGCAGATGTGTAAAGTAAGAAAAGATGAAGAAGCCTTTAAGATCCCAGAGTTCCTGCAATGGATGAGTAGTTTGTGGAGGGCAGTGAAGTTTGAGAACTTCATTTTCAGTTTCAGAAACAGTCTCGTGGCCCACGCCTATGACAATCTTTGCAAAGAGTTTTCAGACTGGGAGTGGTCTTTCAGAAGGCCTGTCCTCTCTTTGCTTCAAACTGCAGAAGTACAAATATCCAATGCTGAAACCAGTTCTGTTCATGAGGCTGTTAAAACACTTCAAATAAACCTGGACAAAGAGATTATGCTTCAAACAAAAGCAATGAATGAGAAATTGAAAGACTACTACAAAAGGAAAGACCGTAATGTTAATTTGGTGGAAAAGTACAAAATTGATTTTGTCAAAAGCATTAAGTCTCTGGAAAGTGGACTTAAGGATGAAGTGAATAAAAGATTAAACGATGCTCTTGAGATGAGAAAAAGCAAAGAAAAGGTAGAAGAGTTACACGGTAAACAAGCTGCAATGATTGAACATCAAGTCCTAAAATTGCTTCAGAGTTACAAGCATAGGGAAGAGGTACCTGATGAGGATCTTAAATCGGATTTTGAAAAAATGTGGAGTAAAGAGTTGTCAAACATCACTGGTCTAAAAGAAAGGGACATTTCTGCTGAGATTTTAAAGCAGTTAAGAGCAAGTTGTGGAAATCAGAAATTCAATGAGTATTTGGAGAAAGTTAAGGATTTGTCACAATGTGGGAAAAAAGATTTCCAAGTCCAGAAAAAACATGTAAAAAAAAAGTTAGCAACTGTTTTTAATCTGAAAAGTACACAACACAATTTGGAGATTATTGCAGTTGACACTATTAAGAGTTGCAGTGGGATGATTGAACAGTTCACACGATACAGATGTGACTATCAAGTAATATTTACAAAAGATGTGCTTGATAAAATTACTGAAAACCTCAAAAAAGCAAGCTCCAAATACAACACCAAATTTGAATTTGACCTTAAAGCACATATTTGTGGCATTGCCTCTCGGAAATTCACAGAGATGCACAGGAAGTATCTCGATGAGCAAGACCCAGTAAAACATTTACAGAAATTTAAGAGTCAGTATCTCTCTGATTTCATTGATTTGTACAGAAAGAAGGACCAGTGCCAAAGAAAAGCACAAGACTTCACTCAACTCTGTCTTAAACCTGCAGTGTTAGAGTACATTGAACAGTCTCTCGGATCGGAAATTGTTGATGCGGTTTTGGAGAACAAAACTACTGAGTATAATTCCCGAATGCTGTTTCAGTACACAATCCTGAATGAGTTACTGGAAAAATCTGACTTCAAGGACTATGCAAAATACATTTTGCATTATAAGAATTATGTCAAACGCTGGATCTATAATCACATCAATCAACACAAAATACCCTCACAGAATTAAATGCTTTTCCGAAGACATATCTCTGCAAAAGTTAAAAGAGAAAAAACTAAGCATCATATCTTCAAAACTGATCAAAGCAGAAAGAAGGACCAGTGCCAAAGAAACACAAGACTCACTAACTCTGTCTTAAACCTGCAGTTTAGAGTACATTGAACAGTCTCTCGGATCGGAAATTGTTGATGCGGTTTTGGAGAACAAAACTACTGAGTATAATTCCCGAATGCTGTTTCAGTACACAATCCTGAATGAGTTACTGGAAAAATCTGACTTCAAGGACTATGCAAAATACATTTTGCATTATAAGAATTATGTCAAACGCTGGATCTATAATCACATCATTAAATGCTTTTCCGAAGACATATCTCTGCAAAAGTTAAAAGAGAAAAAACTAAGCATCATATCTTCAAAACTGATCAAAGCAGTGGAAACATCTAGGCTTGATGAGAATGGCTCTCCTTTGCAGAATAATGCAGAAGGTACAGCAAGTTTGATCAAGAATCTGTGTGAAGCTATGAGTGATACCCTCTCAATATCCATGAACACTGTAGAAAGGGTCCTGTTTCAGAACACAAGCTGTCGGGAGCCGTTTACCAAAAGTCTCTATGAATGTGTTGAGGACATGAAACGGCAAATAGCAAAGGAGATCTCTGAGTCAACTGACATCAATGAGACCCTTAATATTGTGTCAGTAAAACCACAAGATGAGCTTTTTAAGCGAGTGTTTGGATGTGGAGCACAGTGTCCCTTTTGTAAAACACCATGTGAGGCAGGAGGAAAGGAGCATCGGCTACATCATGCAGCTGTGCATCGACCACAAGGACTTGGATGCTATAGATATGCAAAGACTAATATTCTTTGTGAAGAAATTTGTACCTCTAGTGTACATGGCAATGGGAAATTTGCATGTGATGAAACAAATAATGAGTATCATCCCTGTAAAGACTACCAGAAATTCTACCCTGACTGGCATATTGCCCCTGACATGTCTATAGAAGCCTCAGATTACTGGAGGTATGTGCTGGTGACATTCAATAAGCAATTTGCTGAAACCTATGAAGCATTGCCAGCTGTTTATCCAGATGTGTGGAATAAAATCAATAAAACTCAGGCTCTTGATAGTCTAAAAATTATGTTTAATGTCAAATAAGAAATGAAATAACAAGGAAGATATCAACCATAAATATTGTCATTTGTCATCTCGATCACTGACAGTTCAATCACTAATGTTATTGCTCAGGTTCATCAGAAACTGGAGTGCTAGTTATGTTGGAAATCTGAGATCTTTTTTTTTTTTTTTTACATAGAATCACTATTAGTAAAGGAAATTACAAATAAATATATATGCTTGCAATTAGTTAAATATATGATTTAGGGTTTTTGTCAGGAATTTTTTTTTATTATGGTGTAGGAAATGTGCATTTCTGATGTCAACTCAAATGTTTTAATAAGGTCTTGTGACAGATTATTATCTTTGTTGTGAATTTTACAATTATGTTTAGTAATTATTTAGAAAACATTGTATAAACATATGATTATATTCTTAAACTAAGTGCATAAATGACATACCATGTGACTAATAAAAGATTAATAAACTTATAATTTCCTCACATTCTTCCAATTCAACACTGTCATTATACACACATTCATGTGTATTAAAATCCAGCTTAGAGTGCAACACTTGTATGCATTTAATAGTGATAATGCAAAGAACATGACACACATCACACATGACACACAAGATAAAAAAAGGATTTCAGGACATTTTGCTGATTCTACAATACATTCCACCATACATTATATTCCAAATGCCCGAAACCATGTACTAGAGGACTAGATTAAGGTTCACTATAAATCAGGATGTATAACGTTTATTTTTGTAGAATGAAAGATAAAAGACAAGCATAAAACAGAAATCTTAATAAAATTAATTAAAAATTAATAAAACTGTCCCGGGTCAGGGACTGACGGGACAGTGGGCCAGGGCGGAGCCGGCGGGTCAGGGACTGACGGGACAGTGGGCCAGGGCGGAGCCGGCGGGTCAGGGACAGACGGGACAGTGGGCCTGGGCGGAGCCGGCGGGTCAGGGACTGACGGGACAGTGGGCTGGGCCAGGGCGGAGCCGGCGGGTCAGGGACTGACGGGACAGTGGGCCAGGGCGGAGCCGGCGGGTCAGGGACTGACGGGACAGTGGGCCAGGGCGGATGGCCGGCGGGACTGGGACAGGCGGGAGGGTGGGCGGCGGGACCGGCGGGACTGACGGGGCAGTGGGCCTGGGCGGAGCCGGCGGGACTGACAGGGAAAGGACTGACGGGACAGTGAGCTTGGGCGGAGGGCGGAGCCGGCGGGACTGTGGCTGACAGGGCAGTGGGCCTGGGCGGAGCCGGCGGGACTGTGGCTGACAGGGCAGTGGGCCTGGGCGGAGCCGGCGGGACTGTGGCTGACAGGGCAGTGGGCCTGGGCGGAGCCGGCGGAACAGGGGACCTGGGCGGAACAGGCGGGACCTGGACTGACGGGACAGGGGACCTGGGCGGAACAGGGGGAACAGGCGGACCTGGGCGGACCTGGGCGGACAGGGGGAACCAGGAACTAAAGGGACAGGGGACCTGGGCGGAACAGGGGGGGCACCTGGGCGGAACAGGCGGGACCTGGACTGACGGGACAGGGGACCTGGGCGGAACAGGCGGGACCTGGACTGACGGGACAGAGGACCTGGGTGGAACAGGCAGGACATGGGGACCTGGGCGGAACAGGCGGGACCTGGAACTGACGGCAGGAGGACCTGGTGGAACAGGCTGGACAGGGTACTGGGCGGAACAGGGGACCTGGGCGGAACAGGCGGGGACCTGGGACTAAACAACGGGACAGGCAGGGACAGGGAGCCTGGGCGGAACAGGCGGGCGGACACGGGACTGGACTGACGGGACCTGGACTGACGGGACAGAGGGGACCTGGGCGGAACAGGCGGGAAACATGGGACCTGGGCGGAACAGGCGGGACCTGGACTGACGGGGGGACAACAGGCGGAATGGGACCTGGGCGGAACAGGCGGGACATGGGACCTGGGCGGAACAGGCAGGACCTCGGGCTCGGAGGCCCTACGGGGCGTGTCCTCGGGCTCGGAGGCCCCCACAGCATCCTCCTCGGGCTCGGAGGCCCTCTCGCACGGGGCCGCGGGTTCGGAGGCCATTTTGCATGGTTGGGCCGCAGGTTCGGCGGCCATCTTGGGCTGGGCCGCAGGTTCGGCGGCCATCTTGGGCTGAGTAGCCGCCGCACTGGAACGCAGTAGGTCGCTCCCCCCAAAAAAATTCTTGGGCGAGTTCCCCCCGAAAACCTCCCAGATCCGGTCCATGAAGCAGCCCGCCGACTGCGTGAAAAGTCCTCCCTGGATCCAGACCTCAGCCGCCCAATGAAGAGCGGGACCTGTCAACTGCATGGCGATATGGGCGATTTTGGCACGATCAGTTGTAAACAGGTCTGGATATTGGCTGAATGTTGCCATACAGCGAACCAGGAAGGCGTGGCAGTCTTCCTCCGAGCCGGCGTAGCCCGCGGGGGGAGCGACGGCGGCACTCACGGGCTTCGAGGGGGACGTGTCCCGAATCGTGGCAACTGGGTGCAGAAACATGGTGGCGCCCGTGAGTCTGTGATGAAAAAAAGAAAAAGAAAAAGGAAAAAGGAAAAAGGGAAAAAAATAACCTGGGTCGCGGCGGAGCAGCTATTACCGGGTCCGGCTTACTTCGCTATCCGTACTGCGGCGGAGCCGCGACTTCCGGGTTCGACAGTCGCGGACGCGGCTTCCGTACCGCGGCGGAAGCGCGACTTCCGGGTTGCGCTGTTTCGGTCCGGGCTTCTGTAACGGTCGTGGTGCGCTGCACAGACACACAGGGATTCGGGATTCAAAAACAAAGGAATTTATTTAAATAATCCAACAACAAAAGAGACGCCGCTCAAAGGAGCGGCCAGACAGGCTAGGGAGCCTTGCGCGCTGCGCGCCGTGGTGTGTGTGTGTGTGTGTGTGTGTGTGAAAAGAGCAGGAAGGAGCGAGGAGAGAGAGAGAGAGAACCGTGACAGATAACACTTTACCTTGTATTTAAAATTGGTTAATTGGAGTTCTAATCTTGCAACTGCCTTCCCTAAATATTTTTACAATATTGTTTTCTTTCTTGTTTACTCATGATCACAAATGTATTTTCTTGTGAAAATCTCGATCGTCATTTTCTCATTTTAACAGCTTAATTTTTTCCCCTGTGATCTCATGATATGTCCCTTAGTTTTCACAATTTCATACAACCCTCGATAAATTTAGTTGTAATCTATTTGGTTAAATGTCAATACATTTTCTTCCTCTTTCTTCTCATTTCAGCCTATCAAGCCTTTTTCTATTATTATGTGGCTTTTTCAACCTTTCTGGTTATCACGCACCTCAGACATATACTAGTCTATGAAGCTAACAATGAGGAAAGAAGAAGGCAAGAAATCTGGCTAAAAGGGATGAGATAGAGGAGTCTGTGATGTATACATGTCTGAGAACATGTTCTGAACATGTGCCTGAGAACACGGCTCTTCTCTGTTCTGGCATCGAGGTGGTGGAACTTACAGGGGTATGTCAGAACAGCAGAGTCACTAGCTATCTTCCAGAAACAACTGAAGACCTCTATCTCTTCCAACAACACTTCTTCCAAAAAAACCCTGAACTGAGCGTATAATTAAATGATTGTTGTCTATAGTTAATCTTAAATTTAATCTTAAAGCACTATTTGTACGTCGCTCTGGATAAAGGCATCTGCTAAATGCTGTAAATGCGGAACATACATTCCTGATAGCCTGATCATCATCATCTTTTCTCTGCTTTTGTTAAATATGGAGTCTGTTCAGCCTGAATGGCTACTTTATACTTAAATACATGTCAGACCATGCTTTAGTTTGAGTTAAAAAGTATAGTCAGCACTTTAACATTTACCAGTCTTTTAAAAAATATGTAATTATAAGCGAAAGACAAAGTCCACAGAAAAAGTAGGGACTGATCACGATGAAAAACATCTTTTCTAATGGAGAGATAATTATGTTGTGAGCACAAGAAAACCAATCTTATGTGGAGATAAAAAAAAAACAAGAAAGGATAAGATATTATAATGCATGAAATTTGAGGATTTCCGTAGTATGTCTGTATTCCTCTGTAAAATGTAATAAATAAATATGACGACTTATTCTCTTCACACTCTTGTGATATCGCACTTTGTCGCCAGATGGCGCTGACACACGGCGAATGGTGTGCAACACTCAGATAAATCGTCGGAAACTAAAGCTGAAACTGGAGGCCTGTCTTTGTCTCTAAATCCACCCAGTGATTAAACCTCTAATTACTATTTTCACTTTTTTTTTTTTTTAAAGATTTAAACAACATAGCAGATTTAAACACTGACACAATGGTAAGGATTTCCAAGGTTACACGTGTGCATAAATATAAGGTGCTATATTTACTAACTACTACAATATAATTTAATCAGTATTAGATGGTGTATCTCAAAGCATATTGTTTATTTTCACCAGGACCTGATCAACACTTTCATCTTAAATTTTATATCTATTAATGATGAAAAGTTTGCTATTCAGTAATGGTTTATCCTCCCCCAAAAAGCTAGTTTTACAATCTAAGCATGAACTATATTTATAAATTGCACGTGGTTCATGTGTAAACTACATTATAGTCAAAGCCTTTTGCATGGCATGATGTTGAATCAGGCAGGCCTGGGAAGTAAAACAAGGGACAGTATCACTATTACCTTAAATCAAAAGGGTGAAAAAAAGAGCATAGGGGGAGCGGAAAAGAAAGAAACATTTGATTATTGTGTATCTTTATTATGTTGTGCAATATAATCAACATTTATGGACTTTGACAAGATTAGCTATGACAGGATAACTAAAATGGAGATCTACACGAGAGAGTTCTGGGATACCAGACGGCCTGCCAACAAATTGTTTGAACTTAGACGACAGCATTCAAACATTGCAATTTTCCAGCGCACTATATAACCATATCTGCTAAAGATCCATCCATCCATCTTCTTCCACTTATCCGGACCGGGTCAGCAGAGAGAGATGCCCAGACTTCCCTCTCTCCAGCCACTTCCTCTAGCTCCCCCGGGGGGACACCGAGGCATTCCCAGGACAGTCGAGAGACATAGTCCCTCCAACGGGTTCTGGGTCTTCCTCGAGGCCTTTTCCCGGAGGGACATGCCCGAAACACCTCCCCTGGAAGGCGCCCAGGAGGCATCCGAAATAGATGCCCAAGCCACGCCAGCTGGCCCTTCTCGATGTGGAGGAGCAGCGGATATACTCTGATCTCCCCCCGAGTGACTGAACTTCTCACCCTATCTCTAAGGGAGCGCCCAGCCACCCTGCGAAGGAAGCTCATTTCGGCCGCCTGTATCCGGGATCTTGTCCTTTCGGTCATGACCCAAAGCTCATGGCCATAGGTGTAGGAACGTAGATTGACCGGTAAATTGAGAGCTTTGCCTTTTGGCTCAGCTCCCTCTTCACTACGACGGACCGGTACATCGACCACATTACTGCAGAGGCTGCACCGATCCGCTTGTCGATCTCCCGTTCCATCCTCCCCTCACTCGTGAACGAGACCCCAAGATACTTGAACTCCTCCACTTGGGGAAGGAGCTCTCCACCAACCTGAAGTGGGCAAACCACCTTTTTGCGGCTAAGGACCATGGCCTCGGACTTGGAGGTGCTGATCTTCATCCCAGCTGCTTCACACTCGGCTGCAAACCTTCCCAGTGCATGCTGAAGGTCTTGGCCTGATGGAGCCAACAGGACAACATCATCTGCAAAAAGCAGAGACGAGATCCTGTGGTCCCCAAACCAGACTCCCTCCAGCCCCTGGCTGCTCCTAGAAATTCTGTCCATAAAAATAATGAACAGAACCGGTGACAAAGGGCAGCCTTGCCGGAGTCCAACATGCACCGGAAACAGGTCTGACTTACTGCCGGCAATGCGAACCAAACTCCTGCTCCGTGCATACAGAGACCGAGCAGCCCTCAACAGAGGGCCTCGGACCCCATACTCCCGGAGCACCCCCCACAGAGTGCAGCGAGGGACACGGTCGAATGCCTTCTCCAAATCCACAAAGCACATGTGGACCTCACATCATGGGATCATGGGAGTTGGGCAAACTCCCATGATCCCTCCATCACCCTGTAGAGGGTATAGAGATGGTCCAGTGTTACACGGCCAGGTCGAAAACCGCATTGTTCCTCCTGAATCTGGGGTTCGACTAAAGGCCGAATTCTCCTCTCCAGTACCCTGGCATAGACTTTCCCAGGAAGGCTGAGGAGTGTGATCCCCCTATAGTTGGAGCACACCCTCCTGGTCCCCTTTCTTAAAAAGAGGAACCACCACCCCGGTCTGCCAATCCAGAGGCACCGTCCCCAGCTGCCACGCGAATGTTGCAGAGGCGTGTCAGCCAAGACAGCCCCACAACATCCAGAGACTTCAGGTACTCAGGGCGGATCTCATCCACCCCCGCTGCTCTGCCACCGAGAAGCTTCTCAACTACCTCGGTGACCTTCAGCTTGGGTGATAGATGATGCCACCTCTGAGCCCATGGCCTCTGCTTCCTCATCGGAAGGCATGACTCCGGGGTTGAGGTGATCCTCAAAGTATTCCTTCCACCGTCCGATGATGTCCCCAGTTGAAGTCAACAGCTCCCCACCTCCACTGTAGACAGTTTTGGCAGGGCACTGCTTCCCCCTTCCTGATATGCCGGACGGTTTGCCAGAACTTCTTT
Source organism: Kryptopterus vitreolus (assembly GCA_030449085.1). NCBI lineage: Eukaryota > Metazoa > Chordata > Actinopteri > Siluriformes > Siluridae > Kryptopterus > Kryptopterus vitreolus. The sequence continues at coordinate 23,666,898 of JACRUU010000012.1, forward strand.
GAGGCCGACCGATAGTCCCTCTCCATGGCCTCTCCGAACTCCTCCCATACCCGAGATTTTGCCTCAACAACCACCCGGGCCGCAGCCCGCTTGGCCTGACAGTACCCATCAGCTGACTCAGGGGTCCCAAGAGCCAACCAGGCTCGGAAGGACTCCTTCTTCAACTTGACGGCATCCCTTACTTCCGGAGACCACCACCGGGTTCGGGGATTACCGCCACGACAGGCACCTGACACCTTACGGCTGCAGCTCAGAATGGCTGCATCGACAATGGAGGTGGAGAACATGGTCCACTCAGACTCAATGTCTCCAACCTCCCTCGGGATCTCGTTGAAGCTCTGCCGGAGGTGGGAGTTAAAGATATCTCTGACAGGGGGTTCTTCTAGGCGTTTCCAGCACACCCTCACGATACGCTTGCTTCTGCCGAGTCTGTCCAGCTTCCTTCCCCGCCATCGAATCCAACTCACCACCAGGTGGCCACCACTGATCAGTTGATGACACCACCCCAACCCCCCCCCCCCACCCCCCCGCTCAATCCAACTCACCACCAGGTGGTGATCAGTTGATAGCTCCGCCCCTCTCTTCACTCGAGTGTTTAAAACACACGGACGGAGGTCAGATGAAACAACCACAAGGTCTATCATCGATCTCTGTCCTAGGGTGTCCTGGTACCATGTGTACTGATGGACACCCTTGTGTTTGAACTTGGTGTTCGTTATGGACAAATTATGACTAGCACAGAAGTCCAATAACTGAGAACTACTCGGGTTCAGATCAGGGGGGGCGTTCCTCCTAATCACGCCCCTCCAGGTATCACTGTCATTGCCCACGTGGGCATTGAAGTCCCCCAGTAGAACAATGGAGTCTCCAGTCGGGGTGTTTATCAGCGCCTCCGCCTTCGACCACTGCCCGAACCACATTGCACCGGTTCCTTATGAACCTTCCTGCAGGTGGTTGGGCCCACGGGAAGATGTCCCCACGTCACTCATTCGGGCTGAACCCGGCTGAGCCCATGTGTGGAGCCCCGGGCCTGGCTCCAGGGAGGGGCCCCGGCTGCGCCATACCGGGCGACATTACGGTCCTTGATTTAATTTTTTCCATAAGGGAACTTGAACCGCTCTTAGTCTGAGCCATCCCTTAGGACCTGTTCTAGCCCCCGACAACATAGCTCCTAGGATCATCCGGTTACTCAAACCCCTCCACCACGTTAAGGTGGCGGTTCAAGGAGGGGTCTGCTTACTGCCTTACCACTTTGAGAATCTCTGCTAAAGATCTGCTTCTGAAAAACTGTTCACAATAGCATTCAACAAATGTATTTTTGACCTTGCCTTCAACACTGAGACTTAACACTTTATTACTACAATAACATGTTGTTAGCTCAATGTTTGGCCTGATGGTAACCAGATTTCTAAAGAAAAACTATCTTATAAGACACAAATTGGTCACATGATAATGGATGCTATTCTGTTTTCGTGATTTGCTTTCCTGGAACGTTACGCTGTCGTTGAATGTTGTGTAAACATTTTCAGGAGAGGTCCTGGACGAACTCAAAGTCAAATGAAGTTTCCGGTTTTATTGCACACAAATAATACTGATCGTTTCTTCCTCACCATTACTTTGTTTGACCCATGTTTGAACAATGGTCAAGAATCATATTAAATATGAAAATGGCTCTCAACATGGAGGCACCCGCACACTCAGCCATAGCATTTTCTTACCAGACACTGGGGACTTCTAAATAAATAAGAAAGGTTTAACATTACTAACTCACAACCTTAATAATGGTTGCTTTTTGGTTTCAATATTCCTTCTAAATATCACTGATGTCAGTGATCGGAGCTACCGTTGCTAGCGTGTAGCTAAAGAATATAGCTAAAGCTAATTATGGCTACTTGAGATTCTCCTGAGAAGAATCAACTACTCTTGTTCTTCTCAAATTTTGGTACTTGGTCCACATTTGCTGTTTACAAAATTCACCTGGTGTATTGTATTTCCGACCTAAATACGTTGCTCTTTCCTGAACCAAGCTAATTATCTGCATTTCCTGTCTCTCTTTGGCTAAAGTTTCTGCAGCTATGTAAACTATATATTTTTTTTTACCAAACTAACCTTAATTACAAAGTCCTGATGAACTAAAGTAATTAAAAGGACATGCGTGGAAGTATCAGAGGCGATGTTATGAACAGCTGAATTTGTTTGCATTATCAGGTGATCTCTCGCAATTGTTTCCGTTGCTGAGATAAATATGCCCACATGCCACGCTGTGTATCTGTGTATTCGTCTGTGCTGTGTGTGGGAGAGGATGTGATTAGTGTTTGTATGAAGCTAGTAGTTAGTCATGTATGCAGGTATGTCACCCTGAGGTGAGAGAGAATGCTAGCTTGGAACACCTTGACCTACTGTTGAACTTCCACAGAAAGTTTTCGAAGCCACCCGGGGCCGGATCTAACACTTGCCAGTCATGAAGAATATAATTTGATAATTGTGAGATGACTGCGAACTTGAATCAGGGTGCAGTGGCAATTAGGACGAGGGTAAATGTGTTCTTATATAATTAGAGTGCCAGTCAGCTTTTGCAATGAAGCCTGAAATACTCTTAACGTCTGCTGGATTTGTGTCAGTCAACAAAAACAAACATTATCAAAGAATGACCTTAGGCGACACGGAGACTGTCTCTGATTGTTCATTTGTGAAGTGCTTTTATTCTTCGTTAAGCCGAGGTGTCTGAATAGTATTTAGTAGAGAGTCTATGTCTGTACATTCTCAAGACAAAAGGAAGCAGACTTGTCACATAAAATCCGTCGATATAAATCCATGTTGTCTTGTGTAGTCTGTACTGTGTTGTATAGTCTGTACTGTGTTGTATAGTCCTGTCTGTAAGTTATGTATAGTGAAATACTTTTCTGTACTTGAGTCACCACCAGCTGAAATCAAATTCCTTGTGTATGTAAACACACTTGGCCAATAGATCCGATTCTGATTCTGACATAGTACCATTAATTGTGCTATGTTTGTGTCCTTGTTTTGTGTATTCAGGAAAATGTGAGTGCATCAGTGGATATGAAAAAAAACTGCTTTCAACATTACAAAGGGTAAAAGACACAGATTAAATGTGCCTAAGCAACACCGAAAAGTACTCTTTGCTTCCTTTCTTTTGCATATCCAATACTAGAACAAAGTCCTTTCCAGTGTTCTGGTTTAAGTGGCTAAATGTCAAGGGTTTAAAAAAAGTGATTAGGTCATTTGAAAGCTCCCTAATAAAAACACATCAAGCCTGCTGTACATGTGTATTCATCAAATGTATCATTTACTTATTTTTTAATTTCAAAATCTAATTGTTATGATATGCAGATCTTTTGCTACAAGTCATACTCCTTGGCAAGCTTACTGTGCCGTCTTCTTGAGATTTCTCCATATTGCAAACTTCAAAGAGTCAATAACGAAAGGTCAAGTAGAGTGTGTTTGCATAGCTCACACACCCTACTCGGAAGAAAGCTTCCAGCATCCCACCTACGCCATGTCTCCACCCTCATTCCATTAAATTCATCTCTTCTTTTTTGTTTATCAGATCAGGTATGGAATTTACCTCCAAGGCATAATCACCTTATGATTGCTCTTCGTTCGATTAAGTAATAGCTTGAATATGAAGATCTTTGAGCGCTATATGAGACATGACAATGCTGGCTGATGTTTTCTTAATCTATGCATATCTATGCTGTTTTTTCCTTAAACCTTAAATTCTTTCTTTAGCACGTTTCCAGTACACATCAGGAAGTAATAGAACAATAACCTGGGTGTATTTACACAATGAGCAAGATAATTAAATTAAATATTTAAATAAAATATTTAATAAAATAAAATACACAAAATATCTTTTTGATGACAGAAACTTTGAAAGGAATTGGACTCCACAGAGGACCTCCTCCTGGCTACAGTTGGATATATTGTAGTACTACACACTGTGTTTGGAGGGTCATTAATGCACATTGTAAATAAGTGTAGTTATGCAAATAAGAATTACATTCAAAATGTTTTCTTGTCATAAACATACATTAAGGAAGAAATGTGGAATGCTAATGCTCTGAATTCCTTTTCATAAGCTGGTAGACTTTCAGGTTTCTTGGAATGACTTTGTTCTGTTTGATCGAGTTAATATTTCCGGGAATGATTGTAAGCAGTAATTATGTTGGTAATTAAGAAATCACTCATTCTGTTTTGCTGTTTAAGCTGGTTTAATTTTCCTTCCTATAGCCTACAAATTACATGCATTGCATGTATAGGAAGGTGGTAGCTTTGTAGTTAGGGGACGATCGCAGGCTCAGATCCCACCACCACCAAGTTGCCACTAGTGGGCCCTTGAGCAAGGCCCTTAACCCTCAACTGCCCAGTTGTAAGTCTCTCTGGATAAGGGCGTCTGCCAAAAACCACAGACGATCATATCAGATTCCCATGCTGAAAGCTTAAATTGGCCAATAATTTGTTTTTGACAATTTTGGGTTGTTGCTAAATGACAAAATTTATGCCTGTTCCTTCATTTGATATTAAGTCTTTGGGTTTATAGTAGCATAAAATAAAATACCCTGAAAAAAACCCTCTAACATTGACATTAAGAAATAACACATGTGGCTGACATGGCCTGGAGCGCTCTTTCCCTCTCTTAGCGTATCTGTAACAGATACTGTCATACATATACATCTGTCCCTCTATCAGTCTACCACTTTTTCTTTCTCTCTCTCTCCAAATGTCTGTTTGTTTCTGGACATTTTATACTTGCATCTCACTCTATTTCACTTTCCACTTTACTCTGACATCATGTCTTTCTTTCTCCCAAGCCAAGTCATCATGTCTTTGTCAAGCCATTATCAATGCTTATTTATAATAACTTTATTGGTCTTGTGGTTAATGTAATATCACACCCATATACTAGTAAAACTAGTTAAACATTTTATCATAAAACCCTACCTACAAAGTAATATTTTTCAAGATGTTATTACTATGGGGAACGGTGGCTTAGTGGTTAGCACATTCGCCTCACATTGCCAGGGTCCGCGTTCGATTCCCGTCTCGGCCATGTATGTGTGGAGTTTGTATGCTCTCCCCGTGCCTCAGAGGTTTTTTCTCCGGGTTCTCCGGTTTCCTCCCGGTCCAAAAACATGCACGGTAGGTTGATTGGCACCTTGGAAAATTGTCCCTAGTGTATGAATGTGTGTGTGTGTGTGTGCCCTGCGATGGGTTGGCATTTCATCCAGGGTGTATCCTGCCTTAATGCCCATAGACGCCTGAGGCACAGACTCCCCGTGACCCGAGGAAAGATCGGATATAGCGGTAGAAGATGAATGAATGAATGAATGATATTACTATAATCAACATGGCCATGGACAAATAAGATATGGACAATTGTGCCTTATGCAAATGTATTTTTATTATTAGTGAAACTATACTTGGCTTAAAGCATAAACACAAATATTCGTGTGAATGTTTTAAAGCAATTGTGAAGAGAGCATAGAGTGTAACCAGTCTGTTTTGGTTATTTTACAAAAGCACAGTGCATTATGAAAACAATAAAAATAGTCAAACAGATGCATAGAAATACACCTACTTTATTTTTATTATATTGTTTAATCTATTTTTACACTCTGAATGCTTCTGATGCTGTTGCTAGAACTCCACCATTGCTGTAAAGAATATTATGGATAAAATAAATGGGTAAAATGCTATTGTATTATTTCTAACCAAATTACATCTTGCACATATATTTAATGTGATAAACCTATTTTGCACACATCCTTCCTCTACATTTATTTAAACCCCACCTCCTTCTCTTGTTTTTCATGTTTATATTATTACCTATCTATTTTTACAATCAATATTCTTGTCATTTTGTTCCATTTACATCTATTTTGTTGAATTTTCATTTTCTGCTGTTATTTAGAAATTTAGCACAAAACTGAAAAAAAAAAACTTTTAAAGTATTTCTGAAATGTATCAAGTACTACAGAGGTGATTGACTATGCAGACTGATGGCACAGACTGGATTTCTTATTTGCATATGACGAACCCAAGTGATTTTGAAAAAACAGGTTTACAGCAAAGTGAAACAACATTTAAACAACAAGAGTTGAGGTGGTAAACAACAGTAAAGCCTTGCTAGCAACACAAAATAATTGTGTCTGTTAGAGAGAGTGTAAGGGAGAGAGTGAACGAGTAAGAACAGCTTGAAGAGAGTGCCCTCAACTTTGCCCTCGTTTTTTGCACCATATTTTTCCTGTGTGTTTAGAGCAGGAAACATTGGTGCGAGGTTGTAATTACAGTGCAGACACCAGCAGCTGTTTCTGCATTCCTACACACACACACAAACACACACACACACACATGCTGATGAAGCCAATGGAGGTCAAGACCTACCCTACTCATGCACAAACTATCGGATCCCTTAGATCTGTATGGGGTATTTCATATCCTTTCATGGTCAATGATGTTTTGGTTTAATTTACAGAATACACTATACCAACTAGTCATAAAACTGTAAGGTGAACCATCACTGTCAGTATTTACGACAAAAGCGAGCAATACTGGAGCAATAGCATACATCTCTGTTATCAATGCATTCATGTTTTTCATTCATTCTTTAGGTATCCAAGGGCATGATGGATCTAAAGTATGATTACATGCAACATATGAAGCCAGACGGTCAAAATATAAAGCACATAATATAATCGCCCTCGGAGCGAATTTTACGTCAAAAATCGTGGTATGATTTTAGGAAGCTCTAAACATAACGAAACTCATTTTCTCAGCAAAGCTTTATTCATAAATTTAAATATGATCTAGCATGCATATTAAATGTGACCATAAACATTACTATCTATTACATTATACAATATATAAGAATTTTCCACCTGAGGCAGTGAGCCATCATGTAAGAGCAATGGAACTTGTGCAGTTTTGGGGATTGGATCAATTTCATGGTGGAAGCACTTGTTCTACTTCGTGTCAGGCTTTATTATAGCATCTTTTTAACTTTTTAATTTACCTTTTTTTTCTGCTCTATATTTCTGCTCCTCCAAAGTCAGTTCTGATTTCCATTCGTCATTTGGTTGCTTTCATATATTTTTTCCTTCATATATTTCTAATCTCTGGGTTACACCTCTGTAGCTGACTATACTCTCCTCCCCTCATACAGTTCTAATAAATGTCTGCATGCCCTCAAGCTGTATACTTAGTGTGTGTGTGCTCGCAAGTGGCTCGGTGTCAAACAAATTCTTTTCTCAGCTTTATGTCTGTACATGCGCGCATCAGTGTGGTGACCCACTTTCTTGCTTTCGGCAAGTCTCGCAAAACATATCCCTAGCTTCACTAGAGTCTGGTTCGTTTTCTTATAATATATACAGGCATATAAGTAAGAACTCACTAGTGGGGTAATGGACATGACAGAGATTTATATATATATATATATATATATATATATATATATATATATATATATATATAATATAACAAATCTGCAATGGAATTACTTAAGATTTGCATTTTATATGCATAAAAAAAACTAGCTGTTACAGGTGTTAACCCTATAATCATTATTATTTTAAACAATGATTGTTAATCAACATCTCAAGTGGTGAGTGTGCTTCTGCATATTGAATAATGGAATTGAAAAAAACAACAACACTGCTTTAGCATAAATAAACCAGATATATTTATATATATATATATATATTTTATTAACAAGTCTTACTCAGCAGGAGAAACACTGAATGCCAGTCAGCTGTAGGCATATTTAAAGACTGATGTAGCAGATAATAAAGAATACTGAATAACTGTCCATGGAGACATGCGCCAAACAAAACAAAAGTCACGTACAAATATTATTATAAATATACAAATAAAAGTGTAAAAGTGCTGCTGGTTTCTCCTTCCCTGTTTTAGACAGATCCTTCCACAAGGACCTTAATTCACAGTTTGCAATATTTAATAGCCTGTTAACTATGCGTAAAACTTAACGCACATTTCTACGCACGTCAATGCCGTGAGGAAAAAAAAAAGTCATACATCATCATACTATTGGAGACATCTGGGATAAATGTATAGTTAATTACTAACATGTTCACACAGTGTGAGCTAATATCACATTTCTACATTTCTACCGTAAACATCTGGAATCCAGCACTGACAAATAGCAATTCCAGGTTGATATAGTAAGCCTTGTAACTACAGATTCATTTTTTTTTTTTATCATTTTTCTTTTCATTTCTCTACTTAAAAATTTATCATAAATAGAGCTTATTTAAATTCCTACTTCATTTACCAAACAAAACCACATTTTGTTTATAGATCACATACACGTGAGAGTAAAAACAATGTAAAAGGAAAGGTTTCTCTCTAAACAAGAGCTTGGTTAATTAAAGTTATACAGATGTTTAAGTACCTTTTAAAGCCCTATATGGACTGGATTAGGATGACATGGAGAGATGAGGTTATATAGTTATTACTCATGTGTCTCGGGTATTTTAGGTCCATCCGAGTCCATCGTGTAAGTCAATTGTGTGTGCATGCATCTAGAACGACAACCTCATATAGACAACCTCAATAACACACATTCATTTTAAAGGGAAATGTTAGAGAAATTCTGCTTCTAGGGATTCTAGGGATGTCATGTGATCTAGTAATGCTCAAGCCCTAAATCAATAGGTATTAATAAAGTTCTACATGAATTAAACAACAATCTTTTATATAAAATAAGTGTAAATATTTGGTATGGGATTTTTCAGCCACACAGTCATCGCCATTAAGAAAGCCTATCAAAGGAAAACGGGTCCCACGCCACATGTACTGTACATGCATTTCTCTCAGAAAGTATTGAAACCGCAAGGAAATTTCTTTTGTTTTTGCAATACATAGAAGTCTTTGGGTTTTTTTAAAAACAAGAAATAGAGAGAAAATAGAGAGTGAGGGGAGCACTAGCAGTGAGGGGAGAAGGAAAGAATTTGCTCATGAGCCAAAATACACCAGCTCACCTTGGAGGTACAGGGATAGAAAGAAATCTGCAAAAGTACCTCAACAGTTTGTTGATGCCAGCAAGATGCATGCAAACAAAGTTACTACATTATTCTCTCTCTCTTTCTCTCTCTCTGTTCCAGTACTTTTGCACAGCATAAATTTGGTATGTTGGTTAAACCCTTTTAACGAAAACAATTGGAAATTTTGATCAATTTGAGGAGAGAAAGCGTTCAGTATATATCAAAAACAAACTAACTGTTGATCACACCTTCAGCATTCACAAACTGTCTATACATCTTTATCTGAATAGTACTTGTCTCACCATAAAGCCATGCATTTTCAACAAACTGTAAGCCACAAAAAGCAGTTCACAAATCCGTCAGTCTTTGCCTGCTTATTTGGCTTAGGTCACATTAAGCATTCTGTCTTAAATCTATTTTCTTCTATCTAATAACATTGATTGATTTGCCTGTTTCTAGTTTTTGCTCATTGTATTAAGATTAGTTGTGTTTGAAATGTACTTTCATCTCCTGTGTGCTGATTTTATTAATAGAGTGGTGAAAAGCACTCCAATGCTGTTCAGACATGATGAAATAAGTGTAATTTATATATTTGTGTTTTTTTGTCTGTGTTTGTTTTTATATGTGTGTTGATTCCCGGCGGTTTCTTCCACTGGGATGATTCCTGTAGCTGAAATGGACATGCAGTCCGTTGACTGGGTGAACAATGGGGACTGTCTGCAGTTTGGGATAAGTCTTCGTGGCCAGCGTCCACTCGGCTGTGGCCAGCAGCTCCACGCTGAGTGTCTTGAGAATGAGCAAAGCAAGCTCGCGCCCGATGCATCTGCGAACGCCACCGCCGAATGGCACGTAGCTGAAACGATTGCTTTTGCTTTCATCCCGGTCGACAGAGAAGCGCTCGGGGTCAAACAGTTCGGGGCTCGTGTAGGCAGGAGAAGTCTCGTGCGTGTCCCGGATGCTGTACATGACGCTCCAGCCTTTTGGGATCTGGTAACCCTGTAAGAATTTTTTTTTTAATGCACAATCTATTATTACAGGACTAGCTTTATTATCTATCTATCTATCTATCTATCTATCTATCTATCTATCTATCTATCTATCTATCTATCTATCTATCTATCTATCTATCTATCTATCTATCTATCTATCTATCTATCTATCTATCTATCTATCTATCTATCTATCTGTGTGTCTGTGTGTCTGTGTGTCTATAAATTTGAACACATCTATCTGTCTGTTTGTCTGTCTGTCCGTCCATCCATCCGTACATCTGTCTTATATGTCTCTCTATAATTTTGAACACATCTGTCTGTCTGTACATCTGTCTATATGTCTGGGTGTAACTTTGAATCTGTCTGTCTGTATGTCTATATGTCTGTCTGTAACTTTGAATCTGTCTATCTATCTATCTATCTATCTATCTATCTATCTATCTATCTATCTATCTATCTATCTATCTATCTATCTATCTATCTATCTATCTATCTATCTATCTATCTATCTATCTATCTATCTATCTATTCATCCATCCATCCATCCATCTATATGTCTGTCTGTAACTTTGATCTATCTATCTATCTATCTATCTATCTATCTATCTATCTATCTATCTATCTATCTATCTATCTATATATATATATATATATATATATATATATATATCTATATATATATATATATATATATATATATATATATCCATCTATTTAATTTGGACCTCGTGCATCATTTACAGATGTTATTTATCCTTGTGATTATAGGAGTTGCATTGTGATTTTTTTTATTAAAAACTATGCCACTTGTTTTAAATAATAATTTCTTTATACTAGTTTTGTCTACTCACGTTCAGCTCAAACGTCTTCAGCACTGTCCTGTATCCCCCTGACACAGGGGGTAGAAATCTAAGTAGCTCCTTCACCACACAGTCCAAGTAGCACAGCTGGTTGAGTTTCTCTAGCCTCAAGTACGGGACGCTGATCCGCAATCGATGGCCTTCTGGTCTATAAGGGCAGGTTGTTTTATCGAGCAGTGGTTTGCATTTGAGATGGTGCCTTGGCGTATGATTTGTACACTTTTCCACCTTACTGTTTGCACTCGTGTTGCTGTTTACGGTACAGCAAAGGCAACAGAAACTGGGAGTATCCACAATCAAGCCTTCGGCCTCCAGTTCGGCCCTTGCCCGCTCTGTGACCTCGGAATTCCGCATCAGTTGAAGTATGAGCGATGTGGACGCGCTTGCCGTGGTGGAGTGCGCGGCGAAAATCAGTTCCACCGCCGTTTCCTGTTACAAAATCGTAAACAGTTTAATTAAGGTAAAATCCTTATTTGCTAAGAAGCCAGTAACTTTTAAACCAAAATAATGTTTATCAATACACTTTGCCCTTTTATAAATCAATGCTAATAATGATTATCACACTCATTTAAATTCTTGCGTATCTGTATGTGTATACACCTGTCATTAGGTATATATATATATATATATATATATACATACATACACACAATAAATACAATCTCTCTCTCTCTCTCTCTCTCTCTCTCTCTCTCTCTCTCTCTCTCTCTCTCGTCTCTTCGGTCTGATCTCTATATATATATATATATATATATATATATATAATCTACATAGATTTATTAAATAGGACTTTTAATGTAAATTTAATTTATGTTATGTATTTTCTGGTTGCATATAATGCATTCCACTTCAGAAGTGATTGCAGAGTTGCTTCTGTTCCTTTCGGACCTTAAAACAAAAACAAAAGCTTTTCACAAGTACATCCAATAATCATAAATATAAGCAAATAAGTTATTTTCAGGCTAAGAAAGTAAACAGCGATGCATATTTTTTTTTTACTTTCTAGAGTAAATAAACCTTTTTTTTACTCTCAACCTTTGACCATTAGATTAAAGCTTTCGCTATTGCTGTGGGACTTAGTGCAAGTTTCCTAGGTGAAGATACATAACCATGTGTGCCACCGGGTCTGGACGTCAAATCAGAGCTTTTTTTTTTCTCCTTTTTTTTAAACAAATATACCTTGAGCTCCTGCATGGTCAAGTTGTAATCATGTTCCTTAGCAGCACTCAGCATGTAGTCGAAAGCATCGCAATAATCATCTGAATTCTGCTTCTTCAGTTTCTCTCTGATGATGAGCTCCATCTCTGCATGAAGAATATCACGTGCTTTTTTCCCCTGCGTGGAATATTTAAAAGTAAATACATATTCACCCTCTGCTGGTGTGCCACATGTACACTAACATCAACTGCACTCCCCAAAATGTATTTATGCCTTTGGTCTTGCCTTTGGTTACAGAATAAGTTAACTTATATTGTAATGTTAAAGACTGTCTTGTGCTCATATCTCCTCTGTTTGTATACAGCTGTAGATAAGTGGTCATTTATAATCACATCTGATTACATCTTCTGAGTCTGGATACATGTTGCCTCAACATTCCAACATTCCTATATTTACCACTGTTGCCTTTTGCTTTGCCACCAGAGAACTAAATGTATAACTAAATTTCTGTCATACTTGTACTGAACTGAGTGTTATCGCTCACAAAAGCGTTAAATAAACAAATCTCTGTTTCTAAAAGCATCTGCTGCACATCGGATTTTTACCGAGTTGTGTTTTCTTACTTTGCGCAGGCCACTGAGAGGTGCGTCCACAGGCAGAGAGAACAAGTTGTTCATGAGCTCCTCAAAGGTCTTTGAGAGGTGTGTGATGCGCTGTTCATCGAGCTTCAGGCCCAGGAGGACACGCACAGCGATGCGGAATGTGAGAGAGCGTGCAGCAGTATAAACTTCCACAGGACCGCCATCAGCACACCACTTGCTGATTTCCCCCTTCACGACGTCCTGGAGACGTGCCAGATAGGTCTCCAATGCTGTGCGACTGAACACACTCGCCAGGATCTAAGGAAATATAAAGGTTTAAAAAAAAAAGGTACATGCAAACCTGTCTGAATAGTTCATGATTTCTTGAAAAAAAAAAGCCAATATATTATATTTAAAAATTTTTTTTAATTATATATTTTAAACAAAGAAAATTGTGAATAAATGTGTGTGGCATTGGAATTTTAATTTGAGCTTTTTTTTATATACATGTATTTATTTGTGTGTGTGTATATATACATATATATATATATATATATATATATATATATAAAAGTGTATATATGTATGTATGTAAAAAGTGTATGGTGTATATATATATACTATATATATATATATAATATATATATATATATATATATATTCCGTCAAACATCTCATGTTCATTTAAACACGTCGTAATACGTAGGTCTTGCTTACTTTTCTTTTTTTCTTGTGCAGCTCACCCACAGAGTTGACGAGCGTGTTCGGTCCAATAATGATGCGCGTGCTCTGCGGCCACTGCGTGCTCACCAGCGTGTGTTCACCGAGCAGAATCTTACGGATGTTTTCAGCGCCAGTCACACGGATCACGGGCTTCCCCAGAAGGTGGGTCTTAAACACATTTCCGTGCTTCTCTCGCCTGGAGATGTGAAAGCTGGAGCCCTTTTAAGATTAAGGGCAGGTGGAAGAAAGAGACACAAGGAAAAAAAATTATTAACCATGGAGATTACAATTACGTTTGACAACATGGCGAGGAAGAAAGATTTAAATCAAGTGTGTCAAATCATCATCATCATCATCATCATCAGAAGAAAGACAGGATGAAAGGTGGAGAGAGAAGCGTATTTAGGGTCAGTTTGATGTTCTGTCTATGTGTCTCACTAAAGAGAGCAAAGCTAAATCTCAAAGTGCACTCTAATCTCCAACTGCAGTCCTACCAAGTTATGTACTGCAGTTCAAAAGCCTTTTGAAACTGAGCTTTTGGATTTGCCTTGGCATGGTTCAGTGAGTGCAACTGAGGGGAATTCTGTATTTTACTTTCAGGTCTATGCATGCAAAGAAATAATTTCTTACATGTATTAACAGAGCGATAGATGAGAAGATATTTTTTTAGTGCCAGAGATTGTGCTAGATTTTGAAATCTAGCACAATAAAAAAGGAATGGCCCCAAACAACTAAAAATAAGTATATACGTTCTGTAACTACGACATCGGACCCTCCCAAAACAGAAACTTATTGGCCTGGACTTTTATTAGTTCTGCTATCTATTGATATGTAATATCCTGCCACATGCTCCCTTCATCCAGAGCGATTTACAACTGAGCAATTAAGGGTTAAGGGCCTTGCTCAAGGGCCCACTAGCGGTAGCTCAGCCTTAATAAATCTCAGCCACGATTGACTTGGGACTTTAATACTGACGTGTATTGTGTATGTGTTCATCATCATCATCATCATCATCATCAGAAGAAGAATGATCAAACCTAGCAAAACCAATAAAACCCTATACCAGATTAGTTGTGAATATTTTGCAGTTTGTAATAATACAAGGTATTTCAAATACAAAGCATTAAAAGTACAAAGCGTATTTTCACTGCATAGTGATAATCCAAACAGGACTCTCTATTGGCAAAGTGTTGAAGTAGCCACACTGAAAACATACAGTATGCAGTGTTTTCAACAAGCAGTCAGTGACTTACACTTAACCTAGAAGACTTGGTCAGCAGAATGTTTTTTCTATTTTCAGTAAATATAATGAGGGAAGATCGGATAAAGCGGTAGAAGATGAATGAATGAATGAATGATAATGAGGACATGGCAAAGGTACTAATTCTGTTAGTCATCTGCATAAGTATTTATTATTATACTATAGGTGTAACTTTCTCAAACCTAAAGATCATCAGTGGGTATTATGCCAAAGCATTTCATAAAATGCATTTCATATCTATCTATCAATCTATCAATCTATCTCATTACAAAACCATGTGCATGAATGGTCTCTATCTATCTATCTATCTATCTATCTATCTATCTATCTATCTATCTATCTATCTATCTATCTATCTATCTATCTATCTATCTCATTACGAAACCATGAGCATGAATTCTATCTATCTATCTATCTATCTATCTATCTATCTATCTATCTATCTATCTATCTATCTATCTATCTATCTATCTATCTATCTATCTATCTATCTATCTATCTATCTATCTATCTATCTAAGAAGAAAACGTTCACCCTTTGTGACATCTGTAATATTATTATTGAATGGTGAGCCACAGATCTGCATGCCTCATTAAAGTAACACATATCACATATTATGCAGCGTTTTTCACCAAGAAACAGAAGTTGCAGCTTAATTAGATAGAAATTAATATCATATCAAAATCAGCTCAATGGATATTCAATAATAGTGTTATATTAACCTCGGTTTATATTTGCAGTGAATGGTTCTTGTTAGTAATTTAAAATTCTCACACTGGAACTGGGGTTCATTGGAAGGTCAAATATGTTACTCATGATTTTTGAGATCCATGTAGAGTGACAGGCAAAGCACTGGAAACATATTAAATTACTGTAGATTTGAAGGCTGGTCTATTACATCTATGACAAAACAATTTTACTTTCTATGTTTACTTTATATGTTAAGTAAGAAAACAAAAAAAAAACCCAAGCAAAATAAGTAAAATGAGCGAAGACAGTTACAGTTTTAATGCTAGAATAAGTGGGTCTTAAATGTAATACAATATTTAAGTATAATCTTTGTGGAAGGCATCTCGGATCAGCATCTGATTACTTTTTCCTGCATTTAAAAATCTTCAAGACAGAAGATTTAGTGTTTTGACGGATCTCTTTTTTGAGAACAACTTTTTTGAGAAAATGACTGTCCATTACAGCTATAATGCATGTAATAACTTGTCTCATAGTCTAACTATAAATAAATAAAATGCTCTTAAATGATACACTACAGTTGAGGAATTAAGCTCATTGTCATAAATGTGGTGATAATTTGGAGTGGCAATGGGCGCAGCATCATGCCATCAAATTTTACTTATAAACTTTTAATTTTGTTCTTTATACACATATTTTGTAACTTTCAGGTCGACCTGATTTTATGGGAAATCTGTTGCAAAATTGAAACAAGTTAGGGCAATGCCTTACAAATCTAGTTTTCCAGATTTTTAATTTTCCACATGAAGTCATCTGAAAAGGCACAAATGTCAACATTTTCCAAAATCCTAATCGCAACCAACAGAGCTGTGTAAATGGTTAGACATTTGCATGTGTTAAGAGACAGTGTGTACTTTTGCAGAGAGCATGAAAAGGAGAAGAAACAAAAGATGTTATGAACACTTGTATAATTTGGGTTCCGTCCAAAACCGCACTAAATTGTGTGCTGGAATAACACCAAAATCACACAGTGTACACAGCAGAATCCCTAGTGCTGACTTGATATCAGTGCACCTGAACTTGTATCATAAATCATTCGAACACCTCGGGTTTTAAAGAAACATTTGGATGGACTACTATAGAGTCTACATGCATACTACATGAATATTTATGTGCAAATCTCAAGAATAAGAAAGATTTAGCGCGAAAGAGAAGAGGTGCTTTAAAAGTAACCCACCGAATCCATCATTTGGATTGCGTCCAAAACCGCATTACATTGCTAGTGTGCACAGTAAGATAAAAGTTCATGCGAGGACATCCTAGGGATTCGTTTTATTAATATAATAATAATAATAATAATAATAATAATAATAATAATAATAATAATAATAATAATAATAAAATGACTACGATGAACCTTTTTTATTTTAAATTATAAATGTATGCATTTGATAGGCGCTTTTATCCATTTGTCTTATTCAAGTGAGCAACGTAGTTAAGGGTCTTTTTTAGGGACCCAGGAGTGTAGCATGACCTGACAAAACGACCAATGCCTTAACTACTAATCTACCCNCACCACACACACACACACACACCCACACACACACCACACACACACACACACACACACACTTTTATTATTATTTATTATTATTATTATTATTATTATTATTATTATTATACCTAATTCTTACCTGGAATAGCCAGTGGAAGGACTCTCCGATTAGTGGCCAGCCCATGGAGCCCTCCGGCAGCGGGAGCGCGCATGTCCTGTCCCGGGCCGCGCTCCACCTGCGCGCCCAGAGCCACCGCGACACCGCGAGCAGCAGCAGCGCCGGAGCCACAGAGCGGAGAAGCGCTAGGAGCGCTACTACCAAGCCGCTTTCACTACCGCACATCATCTCCGACCATAAAAAAAAAATATATGTATATATATATATATCACGTCGTCCTCGTCACTTTACAGTGCGGAAAAAAGGCGTCCGGTATCTTTTAAAGATGCTGAATTCCTTTTATCTGGAATTAGAGATTAAAGGCAAAAACAAAAAGCAAACTTTTGTTAGTTTTCAGAGAAGGGGGAAAAAAACAACATGCCTGGCACTTTCCATCTGTTTGAAACGCGCGACACGAAACTGACAGGTATGCCAAATAGTTTTACAAGTTACATGCGCTGGCATGTCTTTCATCCGAGTTTATAGAGTAGCCTTTGTACAGTTGCAACAGGACGACGGAGAGCGTGTAAGATCGCTTCTGTGTGATTTTGTGCAACGAGCAATCAGATTCCCCTTGCACATGCGTAATGACACTTTTCTTTTTCTTTCTTTCTTTCTCTTTTTTTTGTTGTTGCATAAATCTTACCTTGCGATTGTTTCTGGGCCCAAATTGACCTGTGATCATTTGAAATGTCAACAAAAAACTTTTCTTTATTTTTTTTGGATTAAAAGGACGGTAGTTTTTTTTTTTAATTAAAACCCGATGATATATATATATATATATATATATATATATATATATATATATATATATATATATATATATATATATATATTAACAATTAGATTTTGGCAAACAAATGCGCACCATTTTCATTCATTTATCCATTCATACAAATAAAACGGTTGCATATGAGTTTTTATAGTTTCCCTGCAAATAAACTGTGCACAAAAAGTTAATATTTCGTTTAAAGTACGAACCATATTCGAATATTACACTGATTAAAAGATGTTATGCTGTTGTTATACGTGGTTAAAGAGTTATTAGTATTATTAGTAGTAGTATTAATAATAATAAAATAATAATAATAATAATAATAATAATAATATAATAATAATAATAATAATAATAATGATAATAATAATAATAAAGGAAAGTTTTAGTTTTGTTTTTTGGAGCAAAGAGGGACGATACCGCTTTTGTTGCGCTTTTATACCATAATCTGGATTTAGGCTTTAGGCTGGATTTAGGCGAGATGTATTTGCAAAACTAAAACTAAACTATGCTTAAACTAAATTAGACTAAAACTAAATTAGGCTTAAAGAGCGTAAAGAGAAGAATATTAAGAAATGAACTTACCTAAATGTCACCATAAAAATATGAATCAAATAAGATCCTAGGGTTTTTCTTGCAAATAGAAAGGAAGTGAGCACTATGCCTGTCTTCGTGCTGAAAGGTGTGCGCTCTCCAGTCTAGTGTCTCCTCATGCTTTACTAAATATCTTCTGATGGAGGAATGTTTTTTCCCCTAAACCCTGAAGAACTCATTGATAAATCATCGGGGATGGGAACATAGAGAGAGAGAGAGAGAGAGAGAGAGAGAGAGAGATAGCAGGTAGCCAATCAGCTCTCTCTCTCTCTTTCACTTACACACACACCACACACACACACACACACACACACACACACACACACACACACACACACACACACACACACACACACACACACACCACACACCGTGTATTTCCCTCTTTCCCTCTTATGTCTGTCCTTTTCTTATTTCCGTTTTTTTTTGTTCTCGTTCGCGAAAATCCGTTATTAAAAATAATACACCACAAATGAAATTCGTTGATTCCCGACTTTTCTTCAAAAACATTCAGTCATATACAAACCGGATATTTATATAAAACAAACAAATGAATTACTTTTTCAGGTTTGTCTTTTTGCACTCTGAATTAATAATTCTAAATTAATAATTCATGTATTTTTCTTTCTTTTTCTGTCGTTCTGTCTTTCTTTCTTTATTTCTTTCTATCTCACTTTTTACACCGTTAATTTTAATTTCTTGACAGGTAAACTCTAAATGGTTGGAATTGAGATTGAACGAGGTTTAAACAAAAAAACAAAAAAAAAACAAAAACACCCAAAAATACACCCGAGGGGGGAAATATATATATATATATATATATATATATATATATATATATATATATATATATATAGATCCCCCATATTTGACATGATATCAAATATTTTCTCTCCACTCCATCCGATCCCGATTTCAACACTTCTTGTCGTCTTTCTCGAGAACAAAAAATTTCTTTCCATACCATCCTTTGCAGACAGACAGACAGACAGACAGACAGATAGACAGACATGTAGACATTCACACTGCAACAACAGATTAGATGGATAGTAGAAAATTCATGAATGCATTTATATGATTCTGGATTCGCCATTTTGAAGATGTAGTTGTAGAAACTTGTACTTTAGTAATTCTTTATTAAAAAAATAGTAGTTCAACCTGTTAAGAATCAGGATACTTTATTGATCTAACAGGAAAATTTTTGAATTTATATTTTTTATTTTATACATACTAGATATACAGTCCTTTAATAATATGTACTTTTTACATTCTTGCATGTATATATATATATATATATATATATATATATATATATATATATATATATAGAGAGATAGAGAGAGAGAGAGAGAGAGAGAGAGAGAGAGAGAGAGAGAGAGATTCAGGACCACATGTTGTATTTAATCCCCTACACTGCACACCATAACAATGATTAAACTGTAATGAATGGACATTCGGTGCCACCCAGATGAGGATTAGTTCCCTTTTGAGTCAGGTTTCTCTCAAGGCTTCTTACTCATCTCAGGGAGCTTTTTTTCTTGCTACATTTGCAACTGGCTCACTCATTAGGGATAAACTTACACTTTTAAGAAACACGCATACAAATTATTGATAAGAAATGCTTTATCTTTGGAAAGCTTCTTTGAGAAAATGTCCATTCTTATAAGTGCTATTTAAATATAAATTATTTGAATTAAATGTTCTTAGTTTGTAGAACCAATTATTCATTCATGTATTCCAGAATCTTTACATTATGAATACAAATCATTTCCATTTATCACATTTCATGTTATTAACTTTAAACTTATTAACTACTGACTAACCCAGCCATCAGGGGTGCACAAGCCAGTGCACTCTGAGTTGCTGTACCAAAGCTAAACCAAAGAGGATAAATGTGTGAAGTTCAGGGAAGAGGTCAGAGAGGTGTTGGATGATTGCGCAGAAGTCTGCAGAAGTGATAAGGGAGACGGCTAGGAAGGTAGTTTGGTGTGACATCTGGAAAGAGAAAAAAGACAAATAGACATGGTAGCGGTGGAATGAGGAAGTGCAGGAAAGTGTAAGGAGAAAGAGAAACAGAATTAGGATTGGTAGAGAGATTAGAAATGTAGGCGTGAGTATACGGAGAAGAAGCAGCGTGTGAAGAGGAATGTGGCAAGGAAAATATATGAATATAGACTCTAAGGAAGGAGAAAAGGATTTTGGAGGGAGTATTTTGAGGAGCTGATGATGGGTAGAATGAGAGAGAAGGGTGGAGGATGTGGAGATGGTGAAGCAGGAAGGGGATAATGATTAGTAAGGAGGGAAGTGAGAACAGAGGATAAAGAGTGGAAAATAATTGGACACTCCAGTAGAAGCATTTAGGAGGGATGGTGGTGGAGTTTTTAACGAGATTGTTTAACAGGATTTTGGAAGGGGAGAGGACGCCGGGGGAATGGAGAAGTGTATGTCATTTTAAGAGTAAGGGAGAAGTGCAGACCTGCAGTACCTACAGGGGACTTGATCAGTCACACGAAGAAGCAATGTAAGCTAGGCTGAAGGATAAGATTTGCAGATGCTATTGTGATTTGTGGTGAGAGTATAGAGGAAGTTGAGAAGAGTCTGGAGAGGTGGAGGTACGTGTTGGAGAGAAGGGTAGGAGTAAGACATAATACATGTGTGTGAATGAGAGGGAAGGCAGTTGACTGAACTTGTCTCACCCTTTGACCATTGCCTGAACCACATTGGACCGATACCGTATGACTCTTAGTCACAGGGTGGCAGGGCGCTCCCTTAGAGATAGGGTGAGAAGCTCAGTCACTCAGCTTGGAGTAGAACCACTGCTCCTCCACATCGCTGGCGTGGCTCGGGCATCTGTTTCGGGTGCCTCCTTGGCGCCTTCCAGAGGAGCTGTTTCGGGTATGCCCCACCTGGAAGAGTCCTTGGGGAAGACCCAGGACACATCGGAGGGACTATGCTTCTCGACTGGCCTGGGAACTCCTCTGTGTCCCCCTGGAGGAGCTATAGGAAGTGCCTAGACAGAGGGAAGTCTGGGCATCTCTTCTTAAACTGCTATCCCCGTGACCCGGTAATGCATAAACGGTAGACGACGGATGGATGTGCAATTTTAGGAAGAAGATTTGGTGAAAGTGTACCTCTGGGGTCAAAGTAATGGAGAATGTGTTTGATAAGTGAAGAAAAGAGTGCAGGCTGGGTGGAGCAGGTGGAGAAGAGTTTCCGTTATGATAGAAGGGCATCTGTAAGAGTGAAAGGGAAAGTTTATAGGACCTGCGACATTGTACGGTTTCGAGACAGTGGTGTTGATTTGACATGCAGAGCTGAATATGTTATGATGTTCATTGGGAGTGACGAGGATGGACAGGATTAGAAATGACTTTATTACAGAGTTGTTTTGGAGACGGGGTGAGGGAGACGAGATTGAGATGGTACGGACATGGGGTCCACAGGAAGAAGAATGTTGAGGATGGAGGAAACAAGGTCTAGTATGAGGTTTATGGATATGGTGAGGGAAGAAATGCAGGACGTTTGTGTAAAAGAGGAAGATGTAGAGGACAGGGTAGGATGGAGAAAGACGATCCACGATCCAAAGCCGAAAGTAGAAGAAACGACTAATCATTTATATCAAACTCTAGCATTCCGATGAAGGAAATCAGTGGCAATGCTACATGAAAAACAGTAAGTAGAGATGATCACACACAAGATAGATTGGCTGAAAACCTTATTTGCGTACCTCGATAAGCGCAGTAAACCCACTAACCACACGGTATGTTTGATCTTACACGCTGAATACTGAACAGTGCATTCACTGAACACTGAAATTTTCTGAAAGGAAAAGCAAAACAACATTCATTCATTCATCTTTTACCGCTATATCCGATCTTCCCTCGGGTCACTGGGAGCCTGTGCCAATCTCAGGCGTCTATGGGCATTAAGGCAGGATACACCCCGGATGGAATGCCAACCCATCGCCGGGCACACACACTTACATTCACACACGCATTCTGAGGCACGGGGAGAACATGCAAACTCCACACACAAAGACAGGAATTGAACCCGGATCCTGGCGGTGTGAGGCGAACGTGCTAACCACTAAGCCACCGTGCCCCCTTACATAAAAACATTCACACATTTTAGGAAAACAGTTTATTATTTTCTTTTAGGGCTGTCAATTTATTTTGCTGTTCCAAGTGTGTTTCTATGTCCTGCCAAGGTGTTGAAGAATTTTATTTATGGGGAATCTTCACTTAAAAACATTTGGCAGTTTTCATTGGTTTTCATTTGTTTATTCTAAAACCTCTTGAGATTTTTTTTTAAAAAGAATATAATATCATCGCTTTGATATTTATGGTTAAAAGAATTCAACTAAAGCGTGTGAGGACGTTCATTCATGGACTTGGTTTCAAGACATGGCTTTAGGATGTTTCATCGTTATCTTGGATCTGCTCAGAAAAACGCCTCTGGGCCTTGTGTGTGTGTGTGTGTGTGTGTGTGTGGGGGGGGGGGGGGGGTGGGGGGGGGGGGGGGTTGCGTTTTGAAAGCACTTGTTCAGAGGAAAGAATAAGATGTCCACAGAGTAAACAGAGGCTTAGGATCACTAGTTTAAATCCTAGATCAGTGGTCTCACTAATCCATTAGGATGACCTTTCGACCTCTTCTCTTCTCTTTATTCATTTTATTCTCAGTTCCCCTGTTCTCATTTCTCCACATCCTCATCATCATCATCATCATCTTTGGTCTTCTTCTGTAAGGAAAAGGATGTAATAGTAAGGGCACTAAACGAAAACAACCAGAGGAAACTACTGAAAGGCCTGAAAGAAAAAGACGAGTAAAAGAATTTTAGAAAGAGGTATTCCCCATCCTTGGTGTTCGGTAAATCCCGTTATTAATTTTAATAGGCGAGACTCAGGATACCAGAGGAAGCTCCCACCGCTGGGCTGCATGTGTGGGCATGTGTACGCTGCCACACACTTACAGAGACGCCCCCTGAATACACACATAGACAGACACAGACACACACACACACACACACACAGGCAGGCAAAAGCCTAGTCTGGATTTGTAAACATCAATCAGCAAGTTTTTCAACCCTTATTGCCTTTTTGGTTTGTGTATAGACTTGATAATTGTCTAATCAAAGGTCCAGCCCATACCTTTTAAACCCACAGTCTCCTAGTTGACAGAACTCAGACCACATCATAAAAGAAAAGCAAATGAGCAAATAAATGGCGTCTAAAATGTATTTTAATTAAGCAACGCCATCAAAGCAGTCACACGTTCCCGTCAGCGCCTCCATATAAATGTGCTGCAGGGGGGAACCGTTTCTGCAGTCTTTCTGATGCTCCGTGCTGCGTCAGGGTCACTTTGATCAGTGTGTGAAATCACATACATCTGAAGGATCGTTTTACCTCAGCAGGCTTGGAAGATCCCAAATATGCCCGCTAAAAGTGTTCAGGCCTGTTTCTCGATTTGTTTTTTTCAACTGTTTATCATGCTACTGTTCAGGAGATGGAAAATCCTAAAAGTGCCTTTAAGATCCCAAGTGTAATGAAAAAACTTATTATATAAAGTTTTTGTGCTTTTATATTTGTGCTTTATAAAACTGTAAACCACACACACATATGAGCTCTCTCTCTCTCTCCCTCTCTCTCCATCTCTCTCTCTCTATCTCTATATATATATATATATATATATATATATATATATATATATATATATATTTTTTTTTTTTTTTTTTTTTGGAGACACACGTATTTGGTGAGTGTGTGCTTTAAATAAGCAATATAACATTAGGCATTTGGGGAGAATAGTTTAAAAAGAATTGGTTCTAACACACTAAAGTCCATAGAATTGTTTTTATGTCAGAAGTAAACTGAAGAATCAACAGCAGTATTAATTAGTATAAATAATTAGTAAAAATTAGTATAAATCAATTTATTAGTAAAAGAATAGCATGAATTATAAATTAGATTAAATAATTAAATAATTAGGAGACCATGAGGTATTACACATGGCCACAGACAATTGCTTTTTGTGTGCATAGAGGCATCCTGAATGCCTCTATGCATACAATGTATATATGTTGGATATACTCAATAGTCCTAGCTAAAGTTTATATACTGATGTGTACGAACAAAACCCACTTGTGAAAATGCTAATGATCCTTACGTATTATAGAAAAGCACTAAAACAATGATTAATACATTATAATAGAAAAACATGCACAATATATACACATGCATACAAACAAACACTATATTATATATTTACACAGACGTGAACAATATACGAACAACCTGATTTTACCATACATATGTTGCTCCTCCCAAAATTGGTACCAAAAAGAGACGCACAAATGTATAATATGAAAATGTGAGAGTGTTAGATTTTTCTATCACTTGATCTCAAAGCCAAATCTGTTCCAGAATGACAATGCTCATATGCCTAAACCAATGCTCCATGAGAATATAGTTACATGGGTTGTAGTTGAAGATCTTCGCTATAGATCTCTGACCTCCTCATCCCGTCTGTTCACCTTTGGGATAAATTAAAACTCTGATTCCACCCACGGCCTCTTCTCCTCAACTTCACCTTACTGTACATCAGGACATGACTTCACTAACAACCTTATGGCTGGAGGTTCTAGTAGAACATGTTTAAAGAAGAGTGGAGGTTATTATGATCTAAAAGTACATAGTCAAAAGTGTCCATAAATGTTTGTCCAAATAATTTACACATGGTTCTTCTTAAGTTCCCTGTATTACTTATACCACAATATATAACCCAACTGGAACATTATATTAGCTGTTAATATGGAAAGATGTTAGAGATAATAGAATTGAAAATGTCTTTTGTTCAATCAGGTTTCAATAAATGGAGTTTTTCCATTGGTTAATATTGTATACCACCAGAACAACAGCTTGTCCATAAACACAATGATATGGAAAATCCGGGGAAAACCATGCAACGTATCTTGTGGTTCTCACACACACACACACACACACACACACACACACACACACACACACACACACACACACACACACACACACACACACACACAGTTGGCTGCGGTCACCCTATCCCTCTCCGTCTAACCCCTCATCACTCATCAATTGCAGATCACTACTCGTACAAGCAGCAGCAGGGTCAGAGCGAAAGTGTTCACCTGGCTGAAAGAACAGAGGGACACAAGCATCAATCAACAGAGCAATACCCACTTCCTGCTAGAGGTGAAGACAAGGTTGAGGTCCGGTTAGTCCTTTAGACTTTGGCTTAAAGCCAAATGGTTTTTATTCAAGTTGGTCAAACAAAAACAATGGCATGCTGTTGAGAATGCTGAAAAACACATGCTGAACCAGTGTGTATGGAATTAGCTAAAAAAAAAAAAAAAAAAAGAAAAAAAAAAACCGTGAATAGTGAATAGAGATTTTGTGACGGTCATTTAAAATATCACTTATTATATAGCTAAAATATGAAAGTGTTACAAAAAACGGTATATATATATATATATATATATATATATATATATATATATATATATATATATACATATATATATATATACTATATATATATATATATATATATATATATATATATATATATATATATATATATATACATACATATATACATACATATACATACACACACACACATTTTCTTTAACTAGAAATGAAGTGGTTGGTCACATGTAAGAGAAATATAATGTCATTATAGTACTATATTATATAACTATATTTTATTATGTTGTATTATACATTATATTATTGTATAAAATTAACACTATAATTATTTACTTTCTTAGCCAACGATGATTTTATTGCTTATATTAAGTGTAAACCATTAAACAAAAATGAATGTGGTCCAATTGCATTTAATGATTTTGTGAGGATGTTGGTGGCGACTAGAAGGATTAACTGTAGCATTAAGTTACCATGCAGTCGAATTGAATCTCATAAATCCTGAGACTCCTATTCATAGGTGGTCCTCTCACTCATGGGGAGAGTGTGTAGGGTTCGGTTTTATTCCGGGCATTGAAAATACATAATTAAATGATGTTTGTTTCATGACAAGTAGTTGTGTTCATTTGACTCAGTTTAATCATGTGGAAATCCATGTACACACTTGCAGTACATACATGCACATTTTGGCATGCGGGTTTGGAGCAAGATAAACCTTGGACAATTATGAAACTCTGAATAGCCTTAACAACAAAGTATGGATCAAAGTAACAAAGTAAGCAATAATTATAAACAAATAAATTTGCATTGTCAAGCTTTCCCATTATCAAGGTGATGCTATAGAATGTTCCGGCATTTATCACCAGAATCACCGACTTAGGGATAATATGGAAAAGGTTATCGAGGAAGTTCTTATTGTGCTGGAAGCAAGACCCACTTCAGACCATCTCTCATCAAATGTGGACCACCACACACACACACACACACACACACACACACAAATGCACACACTCGTCTCATGCACGTCATGCTTTGATAGTGCTGTTCTTTCCCTCTTCCTAAACACTACCTATCATCACTGTATATTTGTGTATGTGTGTGTGTGTGTGTGTGTGTGTGTGCATGTGCGTGTGCGCACACTGGGGTGAGATGGAAGGGTCACATAGATGAGAGAAGGACATAGCATTTCAAGGAGGAACATACTGACTCTCCTGTGGTATTGTGGAAGTTCTTAGGTGTGTGCATATGTGAGCTTGTATAGGTGTGTGTGTGTGTCTGTGCGGGTGAGTGTGTGTGTGTGTGTGTGCGCGCGTGTGTGTTTTCCAAGGGGCTTTAGCAGCACCCAGTCACCCGTCTCATTTCCTTATCTGTCAGAGAGCCGTGTCGCCCGGCGGGTATCAGGTTCTGTTCTGGTGACGCCTCATGACCTCAGACGCTGACCCCTGAGGCCTTTGCTTCCTCTAAGGAGAAAGAAAAAGAGAAAAACCTTTGAAACAATACAACACTTCAAAATGTTTAAATTGCATTTAATACAAAATCTGATGGTTATTAATGATAGAAATTATACCAATTTCTATATTAGATACTGTATAGTTGGACTGAGAAAAATCAGATTAAAAAAATTATATTATTTTAATTAAACATAAACTAGTTTAATGCAAATCATTATATATTAGCCATAAAAGATCATAATGTTAATGGTGAATTGTCTAACCTCCTCATTTATATATATATATATATATATATATATATATATATATATATATATATATTTTTTTTTTTTTTTAAAGCAAAGTAGGAGGTATTACAGACAATTCACCATTGTATATAAAATGGAATAAATGGATAACTAAATACTTAATATAACATTTGACCTTGAAACGCCAATCACTATTCTTACTTGTAACAATAGTAATAATAATAATAATAATAATAATAATAATAATAATATAATAATAATAATAATAATAATAATAATCTTTAGATTCTTAAAATTCTCAAAATGCTTATATCAAAACTTTATTTACTTTAATTCATCAGAATTAATAATGTAATGAGCATTATTTCCAGCAATGGACTGACATTACAGTCAAGCTAAATTCCTGAACCCAAGTATGTTTAATGACGTAAATGTTTTTTTAAGGGAATAATTTTTTTTGTAAAAAAGACATGTATATAATGTATAAAGGTTCGAAGTATGACTATCAGATCAATTAGTTTTTCCATGACAGCCCATGAATTGCATTCCTACAGGTTGTCTTCACTTTCTGATTACTTATATATGGCTTCCTGTATAGTGAGTCTAAGACTCGGTCATAACTATTGTACAGTTATAGCGTGATGAGGGTGTTTATCCAAGTTAATGCAGGTGTCCAATATAACATGAAATGCAGGAAGCTAATTCACTATGAAACTTGTATAAAAGAATGGCATTATAGATGTGTTAGAAAGGATGTTTGCAACATTATCATTCTTTTTTTATATAGTCATTCCTCTAATTTCATTCGTTGGGTTTGGTAGTAGCTTGTGTGAATGTGTGTGTGTGTGTGTGTGTGTGTGTGTGTGTGTGTGTGTGTGTGTGTACAGATTACTTCATGCAACAGCATACTCTGTTCTCTCACGCCACAATGGCAACCTGAAGAAGTTCCCTGTTTACT